>JAVRXN010000010.1:68855389-69455389 GCA_033556935.1 Timema podura | reverse complement strand
TACTGCTGATGACGCAAAGATCAAGGTTGAAATCTCAGTCAATTTTACCGATGGTGTTTTTTCCAAAATGAATTTCTACTCTTCCTCCATCCCAATTTGGGTATACTTCATCTAAATATAACCTTCCTAATACCTAAAACCATTAGCGTAATTAGTACATAAGCGTATAAGCCGAACGGATAGTAAGACGGGGTGCTAAATAAGCTACCATAGGTAAGTAAAACAAAATTTCCCGAAAAAGAAAAGATAAATATAGAAACCAAGCTATTTGACGTTGAAAAATGCATTTAAATTTTTTTTAAACCATCCCTATTGTATCCCCCCTTCCACATTCCCACACCCGTCCTTTCCCCACACCCGTCCTAGCTACATTAATTATGTGAGGTAGCCACTGTACATGACATAACACTTATCAACGTCTTCTTCAGAATAGAGAGATTAGAGATTGTTGACACTAGTGTTTTGTAAGTGTTATTATGTAATGATGGGATCATGATTAATATAATATTAACTTAAAGTAATCCGCTCTAGTGGCTGAATGGTTTAAGGCTGGCCTATTGAAGACGGGTGAATCAGGGTTTGAATCCCGGTTGGATCTACTGAGGGTAGCTTTACATAAATATTTAAGGGTCCGTTCCCTCTATGTTGGACCGACACTTTTTGTTCATAGTTGTTGTCAATTCAGTCCAGTACAGTTGACTCCTTGGCTTGGATGGATTACGACGAAGAGCTGGTTGTAATGTGGTACTTTTATAATATAAGACGGAAGCAAGTGAGAAAAATAAAATATTAGGTGAACCAAATCCTTGCTGAAAGATTTTATCTAGGAACATATCAAACGTTGATCGGTGAATCCTTAATTATTTTAGAATGTCTATGATCACGTTTGACAGTCTACTTGCAAGACTGCAAGTCGTCACAAGCGTGAACTACGTAAAATAATCCATCAAGCGATTAACTTCCGACACGGCACTTTTATCGGGTCTCTGCAGTGACAAACTGTCCGGTAAAAGTGTCGACCCCAATACTTTATCGGGTTGGAATATGTGTGAACAGTTCCATATAAATAGTACAGTCAGTAGCGTCTCCAACATTTTTATCGGCCCGATACAAGTGCCGGTCGACACAGTGGGAACGGGCCCTAAGAGTTGCGCCAGCGAAAGATTTCACGTTACGTTACTTTACGTTTCATGAGGTATGTACACCACGTTTTCCTGCAGTGTGCCAATAATATTGCGAGCAACGTCAATACGGTTATTTAGTACCTCATTTTTTGTTTATGGTGTGCAAATGCCTACTTAAGTTCAAAATACCAAATCTTCATGGCCCATTACTACATTTTATTTTTTATAGCTAGTAATATTTAATTAATGAAAGGATTAATTGCTCGAGTTCCATATTTCTGAACAGTCCAAACAGTTTTTCCAAACAGTCTAAATTCATTCGCTGTTTTCTTAACGTTACCTTTACATTGAGTGAAATCTGATCACACACAATGTTTCTTTTGCGTCAAATTGAAATTAAGATGATTGTGATCCCAGTATAAGTGACTGTACAGTTTATTTTTCGTAAGAAGGGTCTTATCTGACAGCTAGAAAACTTACTAGACATAATTTCACGTATTCATACGTCAAGTGTGATCAGCACCTGTCACTTTTGATATATATTAACAAAACCTATAAAATAACACTATTATTATGGTTTTTATTTTTTCCAAGCACAGCATCTTACTACCCGTTCGTGTTATACGCCAATAACATTAATAAAACAGTAAAATGTTACGCCAATAACATTAATAGAACAGTAAAATGATGCGCCAATAATATTAATACGACAGTAAAATGATACGCCAATGACCTTAATAAGGCAGTAAAATAATACGCCAACAACATTAATAAAACAGTACAATAATACGGCAATAGCATTGATAAAAGAGTAAAATGATACCCCAACAACATTAATAAAACAGTACAATAATCCGCCAATAACATTAATAAGACAGTAAAATAATACGCCAGTAACTTTAATAAAACAATAAAATGATATCAGTGTCGATTGCAAAAAAAAAAAAAAAAAGTTGATGTCCTTTAAAAGGCCCTTTATATAAAAATTGGACTAATAAGACTCCAATAATCTACTAGTGGAGGGTGAGGCGTAAATCCCCAAAACAATCTCCACCGCATAACCCTTGGTAAGGCCCTTTGTACATGACCCTAAGACCAATCAAGGTCCTCCTCCTCCTCCTAAATGTCTAGTTCTTTTCACGGTCTTGAACTGTCTAAAGACCAGCAGCAGTCCACATGATGAACTATCATGTACCTATCACACGCCGAGCGCGTGTTCACTGTCTTGATCGACTAGAGAGACCGAGTTGAGTCAGCAATGAGAAGCTAGCACTATCACGTGTCCAACAGGTCCATTCAGTCCAAACTAGAGTCCACCAGACAAGACCCCAGCTTGTGACGTTAGTCCAGCTATGGTGGCTGGGAGGAAGCACTTCACTACCTATTTCTGACTAATTGTCTTTATATACAACTTATCATGCAATTATTGTCTAAGATAGTCTCATGTTGGAAAGAAAACATATAAATTTGTTCTTCCCTCCACTGTTGCTGATTTTATAGAACATACATGTGAATTTCTCCCTTCCCTCCCCCCTCTTTCAGAACGTCTTACCACCCACCTGGGCTACATGTAATTTAATCACTTTAATCAGATAGGTGGAGGAAGGTAGAATTTAAGAGAATTGTACTCAAACTTGCGTGGAGGGAGTGTGGGAAACAATCTATGTAAAAAATCTTCAGAAAATCCATCTTGTATACTAACCTCGATATCCCTAAATCAGACTAAACAGGCTTTACGATTAAACTGAGTGCTTAGCAACGCGGGTAAAGAAGGGCTGAATTTGCTTGGAAAAAAGAGATTCTAGAGGTTGTTTAAGTTCGTTTAGGAGGAATATCCAAATTTAAAAAAAATATCACTCATGAGTCATCAGTTATCACTCTTATCTACCCGGTAATTCACAATTTTTCCTTTTCTAGTTCTTACAATTAAGATAAATAATTTTTAGGGTGCTTTAAGTGACTTTGTATGTCTGTGAACATTTATCTTCATCTTCATTTTTTTAGCATCGCGTCTAGCTACCCGTCCGGGTTATACGCTTATATACTATTTACTCTTAAGGTTTTAAGTTTTAGGAAGGTTTTATTTATAGGAAGTGTACCCGGATTTTCATGGAAAAAGAGTGGAAAAACCTTTTAAAAACCCTTTTCAGATCATCCGACCAAGATTCAAACCTCGATCTCACCACCATTGGTGGTCTAGTCTGCTGCAAGTGTTAAGCTTTAGACCATGCGGCCACCGAAGCGGGTTACATTTATCTTAAATAGCTTTCATGGTATCGTCAGTCTGAGCCAAGAATATTAAAGTGACGCATGTCTTATTACTGTCCGTTCAGGTAATTCAAAATGTACATAGCCAAGGACACAGGATAGGAGAAAAAAAAATCAGGGAGTGCACCAACAACCATCTGGAAGGTCAATGAAGAGCATTGGAGCAACCAGCGTCAGTGCACATGATTGAGATCTAAATCCAGACCTCCTCTCAGTAGGTCAGAGACAAGTAGTTCAGTAAATGTGACCAGACGTCTAACCTTTGCTAGAACGATGGATAACTTTACCTTTGAACCGAAACTAGAGTAGCAATAAGATGCGTGATTTGGGGGGAGGGGGGGAGGGGTGAGGGGAAGCCTGCCCGTCCCACCTCATGATATAATGGGAAACTCTCAGAATATCAAAATAAACAATGAATTGTTTTATTCAGAAAATTAAAAATCCACGTTTTTTACAATGTATAGATAACTAATGTAACGTTTTTATGACATATATAACTACCCCTTTATCGTATTATTCATTTGTTTCGAAATAGTTTTTATTTTACAATTCAAAGTTAAAATGAGTTCATTCTGCCCCACCCAATAATTAAGAGATAGCGACTCTTGTGACAAGCCGGATAGAGATAGCTGAACCAAATAAAATCATATCAAGCAGGAAAATATCAGATGAGTCAGATTAATGTTGGCTTGAATTAGAATCAATTTAGATTAACGATCGGCTAAGATGTGATTAAGACAGATACAAATAAGGTAGGTAGTAAACCTGTTGAGCCCATATTTTTTCCGTTAATCCTAAATACAATGTATTTACTTTCATCTGGATTGGTGGGCACGCGGACTAAACATTAAGATAATTTAGTCTGGTTTGCTGGTGATGGAGAGGTCTGGGCTCAAGTCTCAGCTGGGTATACTTACGGTACTTTTCCCTAAATGGTTTTTCACGTTTTCTTTTCACGCAAATTAGGGTGCATTTCTTTTAAACTTTACTTTCACCATCCCTCCCCTATGTGTAGCCCGTGGAAAGCATCTAAACCATCCCAGGTGTTCATCTTCAACTTTGGCTTCTCGAACACTCTGGTCTAAGTTCAGCCATCACACTTGAGTTTCTTAATGTCACTTAGAAGTTAAGGGATCATACTTTCTTCTTCTTCTATTGACTAGGCTGAGAAGTTGAAAAGTTTCAACGCTTTCTTAGATCAAACCAATTAATTCGGTTTCAACTTTAGAACAACGAGCTGGTAAATGATTGCCAATTTTAATACAGTAATATGAGCACTTTGATAGATTTGGATGATTAGAACGTTGTTTTATCCCTTACACTTACCTACAACACGTTCGGGTTATATGCACTTAAATTACGGTAGTGGACTAGGATTGAGAAAGGGAAAAAATGGTTGAAATGTACCCATATTAGCTTCGAGGAGAAGTGTTAAACTATTTATTTGTAAAGATCTGCCCTTAATATACTCAGCCGGGACTCAGATCTCGACTCTGCTGTCATCGACAAACCAGAGTAGAGGCACCTCCCATTTAGGCCACGTGGCCATCGATGCGGATATCTTAGATGTGAATGGAGATGGAACATTATTTAGAATAAATGATGGACAGAAATTAAAAAAAAAATGGGAATTAGCGCGTATTATAGATTTGTGAAATTAAATAAATGATTTGGTGCACCACACAGACTTTGTCGCTCATTTACCTAAAAATGGAGATATTTACCCACAACTTGTAAGAGATGTGAAACTAAATAATATACACGGTTGCAGAAACATTCCACCAAAGAGCATATATGAAATAATATACACTGTTACAGAAACATAACGAGAAAAAATCTCTTTCACTAAAGAGCATAACAATCAATCTCCCATACTTTTTTGGCTGTATTTCCAGGTACAGACATACAGAAATACGAGGAATAAAAATACATTTAAAGCCCCCTTTTTTTTTCGGGTTAGCAAAACGTATCCATAATAATCGATAGTATCCATAATATCCATAATAGTCTCAAGTCAAAAATGGTCATATCTACGATAATTTCACTATGAGAATTTAAATAAGCTTGTTCATAAATATTCTAACAATAAGATTCGATAATAACACATAACCATTTCAAAGGCAAAAACGTGCCAATGCCAGCGTCATCACAAGCGGAAGGAGGAAATCACCTCTGACGTTTCTAACTGCGATGTACATCAGGCTGTTGACAAACGTACCCTTCAAGGTGATTTAGAAATCAGTCCACCTGATCATTAAGTGGCAAGGTCTAGTTGTCAACACTTCTTCATAACTTGGTATCAGGGCAACTTTCGCCAAGAGAGGATGAACGGATGCTGACACAAATGATCGCCGGAGGGCTTGGACCTCAAAAGTCTAACTCCCAGAACTAAGGGCACTAAGCCGTCCCATACACCTACTAGAAATACAACACTTCAAAAATATATAATATATTCATAACATACACAAAACAATACAAAAATCATACCCACGCATTAAAAATTGGACATTAAAAAAAGTCAAATGAATAGGGGCTGGCCAAATAGATATAGGCAAAATAAAGTAAAATATAGAGAATCACACGATCGGTTTTTTATAGAGTAATTAAAATACGGCTCTATTGAATGCTCCTTTGACATTATTATTAATCAAAAAAATATATTTGTGGTAATTTATTTTTAACAATTACGCATTTAAGGGTTCCTAAACGTTCCCTAATAAGATGTTGCCATTTTAACCCATTAAAACAAAAACGGGAACAAGTGGAATTTACACCTAGTACTCGTAGAATACGAATGTGTTTTGTGTTAATCTCGTGTTGCTACCTACCCAGGTTGTCCTGATGTTTAGACTAGCAGGATAGGGATGAGGAAGGTAAAAGTTAGAGAAATGTTCTCGCATTTACGTGGAAGTAGAATTGAATTTTTCTTTAGCTGCAAGTCTTACTACCCGTTAGGTTGTACGCATATACATTAGTTACGATAGTGGGTTAGGGAAGATAAAGTATGGATTTTGAAGAAGTGTACCCGCATTTGTATAAAATAAACTTGGGAAATCGTATAAGAAAAAACACCCTTGGTACACCTGACTAGGATTCAAACCCAAATCTTTCCTCCATCAGCAGGCCTGTCTATTGCGAGAGTGACGCCCAAGAAATTCGACAATCTAAGTTGTTCATAGAAAAACAATCAAACAAAACCAGTTGATATTTCGAAGTAATCAGTAAAGCAAATGATAGGGCCAACCAACGAAACTCTTAGCCGGTCCCATCATTGTGTTTTTATGATTTCACAAACAATAATTGATTACAATTATTGTAATCCCCCATTTCCACCAACCATTCCCATCCTCTGCCACTCCTGTTTCGGTTTAATAGGTTTTAGTCCCACCCCTTGTTACTGTACTCGGTTTTACCAAACGTGTTCCTAAGTTTTGTTTGTTTGCAAAAAAATTAGGATATGTTTTGATTTTTTAAATGTGAGTGTACGTAATGTCAACATGCAGGCAGTGATTGACAGCAGTGGTATATAGTAAAAGAATAATTTATTTTATATGACTTTTAAATGCGAGTGTTGGGATTAAAATAGAAATTAGAGAGTGTAAGATAGAAGGATATATGTGGATAGTCAACATTCGCACTGGTTAGCAAAACCTGTAGTGCCGTATATGTCCTCAGTACATCCGTCTGGGATTCGATCCCCGACTTCCACGTCAACGGCAAACCAGTATTTTGCAAGAGTGCCGAACATTACTGTTTTAATCTACTTTAGTTTAGATTTCACAAAGAAGTTTCATTTGCACCAGAAGATATTTATGAGGCAGTGAAAGGTATAAATAAAGAACAAAGCACTTTGTCGGATTGGTGCAACGTAAACGGCCTGAAGCTTAATGTTAGCAAATGTACTTACATGTTGATAGGTAGTGACACTCTGCTTAAAAGAATATGTGTCGATCCAACCATACAGATTGATAGTGTGTCGTTATCCAGAGTAAAGCACTATAATAACGTAGGAGTAGTAATTGATGAAAATCTAATCTGTGGAAAACATGTCTCATCTTGTGTACAAAAATCGTATTAGTGCTTAAAGCGTCTCTATAAGCTCAAACACATTCTACTAAATGACGTAAAATCAACCATATGTGAATCATTGGACCTGTCAGACCTTGACTACTCCTCAGAAATTATTCTTGGCATGAATAAAAACTTAACCCCAGAAAATCCAAAACTCCTGTTTAAGATTTATTTTTAACCTAAAAAAAATATGATCATGTTAGCAATTACCTAAAAACCTTAAAGTGTCTTAATATGGAAAACTGATGTTTTTTGAGATTTAGCTCATGACTTTATAAAATTAAAGAATCAAAATGCCGGTCTTATCTCTACTCATAACTGACCAAAACATCTTCTATACATGAATTTAAAACACACAAATCTGACAAGAAACTTTGAAAAATCATTTACATTTCAAGCGGCTAGGGTTTAGAATGCTGTACCAGAATAATTTAAAGATTTAAAATCCATGAATATTTTCAGAAAAAGGTGGAAGAATCATTTGCTGGGCAACCAACATTTTAAAAATTGAGCATCAAATGTTTATTAAAAACTGTCTAATAATAGTAACCTATTTCAAATTAGTTTTAAGATTAAGTATTAATATTTATTTCTAATATCCAACACCTTAGCTCAGTCAGTAGCTTGTCTACCTACTGAGTGAAGAGTCAAGGGTTCAATCTCCACTATGGCTGAAAAATTTATTATTGGTGAAATTTGAATTAACCCTTTCACAGTGAATCAATGGCCTATCCTAGTCTTAAGTTATATTTTAAGGCATTTGAAGCTACGAGAGGCCTAGTACGCCTGTAGTAGTAAACTTTAATGCATGTAAAAATTTGTACCACTAAACCTATAATATCTAAAATTATATTGACATAAGTAACTTCCGAATTGTAAGGCCACCCATGAGATGACATTTCTAGAGTATAAATAAACAAAGCAAAACCTGAACGGACATTACTGTTTTAATCTACGTGTGTATAGAAGGTTTTATTTAGATCTGACTGAATACTATTGTTCTAATCTGCTTGATTTGTTTGTTTGTATGCATTTAAAAACCATTATACTGAACGAAGTGGATCTGGGAAAGTTTATCCTGTTCAATTAAATTCTTGAGCTGAGCGGTAATTAAATTATTGGCTTCGTATTGTCATTACAATGATGATGACTCCTCCGATCTAACGAATCATTAGAATGTTTTCAGCAGGCATTGTTGTATATATTCGAGTCTTCAACTCTTGTAAACTGTTCTAAAGGCCTATGATCTCTTCATTCCTTGTTCAATAACTTGTAGCAGGGTCGTATCAAGGATTAATGTTCTTGGAGCAGGGGGGGAAGGGATAAACAGACAAAAATAAAATAAAATTAAATAGTCATATTTTACAGCACGAGAATGAATGTTATATTCTAATACATTATTATGCATAAAATACTACCGGTTCTTGCTTCACTAAACGTGTGATAATGGCTTGTGGATCAATATCTATTTCAAGGTGAACATACAATATCAGAGCTAGTCCTGTCAACCGGTATTCACCCGTTGAATTGTTTAAAAATAGCGTTTCGACGATGCCGTTGAGACAGGATGTGTTGCAAAAAAGCGAAGGAGGATTTTTTAAATTATGAAATAAATTCTTATTGCATTCATAGATTCCTTTAATATTTTTTTCAAGCTCACGTTTTTCTTCGTATGGTGTGTGATCCAGTAATCGTCCTCCCCCCTCTTTAATAAAACCCTGAATCTAGTACCACACAAATTGTTTCATACCATCATCCCGCCTCCCATCTGGAGATATTAACAGATCAGAGTGGTGACTTCAACCTCATGATGTAGTACCAATTTGAATTTTAAGCTTCAACAATAAACAATAGTTTTATTACCACTAATAATAATTTTTTTACAACACCACCCACTTAGAATATTCATTTGGTACAATCTACAACAGTGAACGCGTGGATAAAGGGGGCCGTTTTTTATTATATGTTTCACCAGTGATGGGGAGGTCAGGGTTCGTATCCCAGCAAAATGAACAAAAGCATTATTTCTCTAAATGGTCCTACTCTTCCTACCATATATAGAGATGCATTCCCTCGCCAATTCTCTTCAATGGCTAGCCAACAGAAACCAATTTATTTGTAAGCTTTGCAAATACAAATGTAGCAGATATTAATATTGTGTTTTTTATTTTAATTTATACATATATATATTTTAAACGTCATACATATTTACTATTTTGAATACAAAATCAAATAAGGGTTTTATGAGACATACATCTAATAAGCTTTAAAATGTTATAAATGAACGCGTGATGCAAAACCCACTATATTTATCTATATATTACAACAATACAAGCTTGTTTTAACTTGTAGCCACCAAACATTTCAGCTTGTTACTTTATATGGGTGGCAATGCCGGATAACCACACAGGCGCAAGAAGAACCTGTTTGGGGCCTCAATATCGCAGGGGCCTCATAATTATTATTTTTTTGTCATGGTTAATGTTTTGCAAATTGATACAAAATAGAGCACAATAAGGATATTGCTATGCCTAGGTGGGCCGAGCAAATAGCTCCAAAAATGCGTGGAAACATAGATTGTCGAATTTCCTATTCAGACGGTGTTGTGAGTGAAAAGAGATCTTCCAATATCATCATGACGTTATTTCATTTTCAACAGGGTCTTACAAACCCACCAGACTCACCAAATCTATCGGGACTAGGCCCTCCTATTCTTGGATAAACCATTGCACTCTTCTATGGAGCCACAATCACCCTCCTAGTCTTGTATAAACCATTGCATTCTCCTATGAAGCCACAATCACCCTCCTAGACTTGGATTATCCTAGGAAGCCACAGCCACCCTCCTAGTTTAGATAACAAATTTCACTCTTTATGAAGCCACACTCACCCTCCTAATCTTGAGTAACCCATTGCACTCTTCTATGGAGCCTCAATCACCTTCCTAGTCTTGGATAACCCATTGCACTCTCCTATAAAACCATAGTCGCCCACCTAGTCTTAGATAACCCATTTAAATCTTCTATGAAGCCGCAATAGCCCTCCTAGTCTTGGATAACCCATTGCACTCTTCTATGAATCCACAATCACCCTCATAATCTTGGCTAACCCATTGTACTCTCCTATGAAATCATAATCACCCTCCTAATCTTGGATAGCCCATTGCACTCTCCTATGATGCCACAATCGCCATCCTAGTCTGGGATAACCCTTGCACTCTTCTATGAATCCACAATCACCCTCATAATCTTGGATAACCCATTGTACTCTCCTATGAAATCATAATCACCCTCCATCCTAAGAACATTGGGATAGCCCATTTGCACTCGTTTATGGAGCCACAATTACCATACTAGTCTTGGATAACCCATTGCACTCTCCTATGAAGCCATAATCGCTGTGAAGCGACACACATTCTAGGCAGCTAGTTCTCTTAAGGAAATCGTGTTGTACTAAGTAAGGGCGGAAATTACACAGCACATTACCAAAAACAAAACTTACGTAACTTCTTTTTAGACCCGCTTCTTACTACCCGTTTGGGTTACACGCCTATGCACTAATTACACTAATCGGTTAGGGCTTAGGAGGTTTAATTTAGATGAAATGCACCCTCATTTGCGTGGAGGGAGAGTGGAAAACAATTTAGGAAAAATAACCCTTAGTGCACCCGATCAGGATCGAACCCCGATCTCCCTGTCTTCGCAGTCTAGTCCAAACGAGGGTAGCACGTTAGACCATGCTGCCATCGAAGCGGGTGTCACGTATTTAACATCAGTTTTATGCGAAGTAAAAAAAAAGATATTGAAATTAAATATATGAAGTTATTCATTTTATTAAATATGCACAATAAGAAAATTGAATACTAAAACTAATAAAAGGGATGCAAAACGTGATTTTATTTTAAGACTACACGAGTATGTGATTTTTTATATGTATGCTTTTTGGCTTATTTGAAATATAATAAATACTGTGTTTTTCATTTCATACATTAAGGTTTAAAATCTTAAAAATATTATTTTAAGTTATAGGGGAGGCCTCAGAATCAGATTGCGCTTGGTGGGTTTAAAACTGATTAATCCTCCACTGATGGGTGGTGTTTTAAAAACAAGATACAAAACTAATGTAATACTAACAATCACCCAAGCTTAACATGTCTTTGTCAAGAGTTTCAAATTTCAAAGTGGTTCTACTTCACAAGAGTTATTTTGTCTACTCTCTTTCTGTAGCCAGAGGTGGACATCAATCATGTTAGTTTGCGTTAGGCAAACAATACTTCTCAAAAACATGGATTCGATTTTTTTTTCTTTCATCTGACCATTGAATTATTATTTGACCGTCAAACTAATGCTAGTGTTCACTAATACCACACAGGGTTATCAACATTTGTAAGGGTTAATAGAAGTGATCACGTGACTGGCGGCGCGGGAGGGGAAGAGAAACAGATAGCCGCTAGGGGTGATGAAAGTCTCCTTAATAACTGCAGTTGTGTGTAGACTTTCAGATGTCTTAGTTGTCATTTGTCAGTGTGACTAGAGTGATCCTAGAGTTCATGGCAGGCATAACTGAAGCTGAGGTTATTTCCAGAATTTATAACCTGGCAACATAAACATTTTGTTTATCGCCTATATACTTATTTTGGTATATTGTATTATTTTTAGGCTTCAGGTGGAGAGGAGACTGAACAAAGGTAAGGCTATTTTAATCAAATATTAGTCATTTACATAAGCCATTTGGTTACTAATTGTATAGGAAGAAGGTGGAACGGGGAGTGATTTCATATTTGGGACATCTTGGTTCAACCCTGGTCATCCTCACAGGCTAGTGGCTAAATAGACTGATTATATATTCAGGAGATCACAGTTTTATTTTGCTTACACTCTCGTGTTATTAGGTAAAGTGACCAATTTTGTGTTAGAGAGAATTTGGTTACATCCTGTTTATACTCGTGGGCTGCATCTTGCGTACACTCGTGAGCTATTGGTTAGAGTGACCAAATTCATCTACAGGAAACTGGTTACATCCTGTTTATACTCGTGGGTTGCATCTTGCGTTAACTCGTGATCTATTGGTTGGAGTGGCCAATTTCATGTACAGAAACCTGGTTACATCCTGTTTATACTTTTGGGTTGCATCTTGCGTTAACTCGTGATCTTTTGGTTGGAGTGGCCAATTTCATGTACAGGGAACCTGGTTACATCCTAATTATACTCGTGGGTTGCATCTTGCGTTAACTCGTGAGTTATTGGTTAAAGTGACGCATTTAGTGGACAGGAGTCCCGAGTTCTAACTTGTGTGTGTAACTTCTTGTGTTATTTGTTTTAAAGTGGCCAGTAAATTGTACAATAGAATGTGGTTCCATCAGTTTTATCCTCATGTCTTAGTGGTCATGGAGGCTGATTATATTTCTATCAACCCAAAGCTTAATTCTGGTCAAGTCCATGGATAAGTGATTAATAATATTTATTGTAACTCAAGGAGACCCTGTTTTCATACTGCATATACTCTTGGGTAGTTTTTTTCCTTAGCACCGTGTCTTACTACTCGTTCAGGTTATAAGCTCATGCAGTAATTACGCTAATGTTTTTAAGGATCAGGAAGGTTATATTTATAGTAAGTGTACCCGAATTTGCGTAGAAGGAAAGTGGAAATTTTATTTTTTAAAACCACCCTCAATATACCCAACCGAGGTTTGAAACTCGATCTCCCCATTATCAGTAGTCTATTCTATTATGAGAGTAGTGCCCTTGACCATGTGGCCACCGAAGTGGCATTTCTTGGGTTATTGTTAGTGATGATCTTTAACGTTCAAAGCAACTTGAAATTTATTCTGACCAGTTCCGATAAGAAGATGTCGATGCTCATTACTGTGGTAATAGTTTTTTTTTAAACCCAGAATTTAACCATGGGGTGATGTCTGGAAATGCTTAATACATTTTCTTAGTGATCACGATTAAAACCTTCTCATTCCTGTAGTGAGGTGAGAAAAAGTTGTCAAAAAACTGCCCTGGTTTTATCTGGCCAGTGTCATTAGATAATCATTTGATGGGAATGGTTTGATTTTATTTTAACTTTGGTTTCGCTTTAATAGGTAAGAGTGATTACTTTTATAAAAGCCCCTGGTTTAATCTCACCTGTCCACGTATGTATGTAGTGGTAAGTGTTGTGGATTACAGTTTTAAGATATTCTTGATTCAATCTGCCATTCTATTTATCTTAGTGGCTAGTTAACGAGACAATTAATCATATAAAATAGATTCTACGTGAATAAATGATAGTGAAGCTTATTACATTGATAATATATACTGGTCTCATCCTACAATTTGGCCATTGGCTAGTGGTTTTTTAGGTTGATTAGAAATACTAAACAAAATGATTTGAATTTGTCCATCAGTGTGGGATTTTTTTCTTAGTGAATTTTATTACAGCCCGCTTCGGTGGCCGCATTGTTTAAGGTACTACTCTCGTAGTAGACTAGACCCCAGATGACGGTGAGATTGAGGATCTAAAATACGTCAGATGTATTGAATTTTTTCCAAAATGTTTTCCACCCTCTATCTCTATTAAAATGCTGGTACAATTCCTCTAAATATAGCCTTCCTAGTCCCCAAAACCATCAGCATAATTAGTACATAAGCACATAACCCAAAATAGTAGTAATACGCGAAGTCAAACATTAAAACTTATAAATTTAATTACAGTTATAAAAATTGATTTGGTCACATTCTTACTGTTCACATAGTTAAGCGTGTGGTAAGGCTGAATACATATCTTAGATACTCTTTTCAACCTCTCCATACTAAAAGATTAGAGGTTATTGAGCCTTATTATATAAGACTCTGTTTAGTATATACTAAGGCTGATTAGATTTATAGCTGACCATCTTTTAATTCTGCCTTTATCCTCTGATTATTATTTACTAAGGCTGATTACATTTATAAGGTTCACTCATTTAATTCTGCCTTTCTCCTCTGGTTAGTATTTATTAAGGCTGATTACATTAATTATAAGAGACACTTGTTTAACTCTGCCTTTATGATCTGGTTAGTATTTACCAAGGCTGATTACATTTATAAGGGACGCTTGTTTAGTTCTACATTCCTCCTCTGGTTAGTATTTACCAAGGCTGATTATATTAATTATAAGGGACAATTGTTTAACTCTACCTTTATGATCTGGTTAGTATTTACCAAGGCTGATTACATTTATAAGGGACGCTTGTTTAGTTCTACATTCCTCCTCTGGTTAGTATTTACCAAGGCTGATTATATTTATAAGGGACGTTTGTTTGATTCTACATTTCTCCTATGGTTAGTATTTACCAAGGCTGATTACATTTATAAGGGACGCTTGTTTAGTTCTACATTCCTCTTCTGGTTAGTATTTACCAAGGCTGATTATATTTATAAGGGACGTTTGTTTGATTCTACATTTCTCCTATGGTTAGTATTTACCAAGGCTGATTACATTTATAAGGGACGCTTGTTTAGTTCTTCATTTCTCCTATGGTTAGTATTTACTAAGGCTGATTAGATTCCCTTGGTTTCATTCTATCCTTACCCATGTAGTGGCAAGAGAAGTTAATTAACATTGGAAGCTCCTCATTAAAAATATTCAATTCACGTAGGCTAGTGAGTCTGATGACAGTGGTAAGACCCTTGTTTAACTATACTGGTCCCAAGGGTTGGTGGTAATTTATTAAAGCTGTAAGTACTTCTAAAGACGCTTGATTTATTATGAACTTGCCTACCCGCAGTTGGCTAACACGCTAGTCGTGTTGAGCTCGACCGCGGAGGACGGTGAGATCGAGGTTCGAATCTCGGTCGGGTGAACTGGGGGTGGTTTTTCCTAAATGGTTTTCCACTCTCCCTCCACGCAAATGCGGGTTCACTTCCTCTAACTTCAACCCTCCCATTTCCTAATCCATTAGAGTAATTAGTACTTAAGCGTATAACCCGAACGGGTAGTAAGACGCGGTGCTAAATATTAATATTAATTATTAAAGAACTTGCTCATGGTTTATAACATTTTGAGGATAGCTAAACATTTATAGACATTGTTTTATCCAGACACTAACATAGGTTATTGGTTGGTGTTGCTGGTTGCAGTTTGAATATAACGTAGTTACTTTCTGGATTTACTCTTGGTTTATTGTTTATTGAGTCTGGTTAAAATTAAAACAAACAATGATATCGTCCCCCTTATCTTCGTAAGTATTTAGATCTATTGCATTTCTAAGATACCCTTGCTTCATCCATACCTTACACTTAAGCTAGTAGTCAGTGGGAATGGCGACAAAAGTGAACCTGTTTTATCTTGTCTGTCCACCTATACAGGAGTCTGTGATGCATCTTATTACAGTTCTAAGATACCCTTGTTTCTCCCTGTCTGGCTACCTGTCTTAGTGCTAGGTGATGAAAATTTCAGCTCCAAAAGCCAATGGTTTGATCCTGCTGGTATACTACTGTCGGTGGTTTGTTATGCAAATAGAAGATCCAAGAGTCAATAGTTTTTATCCTGCTGGTATAGCCTACTATTGTAGGTGGTTTGTTTTGCAAATAGCAGATCCAAGAGCCAAATTTTTTCCTGCTTGTATACTATTGTTGGTGGCTTGTGATGAAAATTGCAACTCCAAGAGCCAATGGTTTGATCTTGCTCTTATAATTTTGTTGGTGGTCTGTAATACAAATTGCAGATCCAAGAACCAATGGTTTTGTCCTTCTTGTATTAATTGTTGGTGATATATGATGCAAATTACAGTTCTGAAATACCCTATTTTAACTCAACTCACGCCTGTGGGGTTAGTGAAAACAACCATAATGTTCAGATACAAGGTTTTCCTTTTACTTATTACAATTGATTTTTTGGTTAATGAGGCTAAATATAATTTTATGAGTTTCACAATATAAATTCTTACTGAATCCATGACTAGAAATCAACCAATTACAAGTCTAGTATACCCTATTTCAATCTTTTCTGTTTCCGTCAAATATTGGTTATAAAGATGACAACAAATCTAATAGACTCCAGCTCCATTCTGCTTATCCCATTGCCCTAGTGTACATAGAGATCCTCTATAGTTTTAGTACAGTACTGACTCAGTGCTACCATTCTAACTTTTCTTGTGGCCGAGGGGTTAGCCCAGTTTATTTGAGACGACTGAATAATTGTATCCACTCGAAATGGTTTCCATTCAAAATCTTATCAAATAAACAATATAACTGAAAATCATGGATTGTATTTACAAAAATTATTGGAACTATATCCACAAATTTCTGAGTCTATACACTTGGAATGATCTCCATTCCAACATTTCCCAAATAAAAAACATTAGTGAAAATCCTGAGCCTTATCCAGGATCGGATCCAGAGGTGGGTACTGGAGGCGTGGGCCAACATTTAATTAATATTTGTTATTAGAATTAACAATAATAATTAAACAATTAAATCTATGTCATAGTCACTACTAATTATACTTTCATATAATATAATACTAGCCAGTAGTTTTACGTGTCGATCACTGTCAATAATCAATTTACATCTTAAAAAATGTATTAATTAACAAAAAAATAGTAAAAACATAAATAAACATTGGACTTAGGGTGACCTGACGGTCTAGGGGTAAGGTGTCAGACTTCTGTGCTGGAGGTCCGGGGTTCAATCCTCGGTCCCGGCACAGATTTATCTGATTAAAACCTTTCCTTCACCTCTGACAAGACGTGCATTAATCACAACTTGTGAATGTGTGGAATGCCAGGCCTCCACCGTGGTTCGGATTCCACTTTAAACTGTAGGTCCTCCATTTCATATCACAATCACCCTACCATTACACATTAGCGTAAGTGCGTATAACCCGAATGGGCAGTAAGACGCGCTAATAATAATAATAATAATAATATAATAATAATAATAATAATAATAATAATAAATAATAATAATAATAATAAACAGTGGACTTGTATGCCTTTTTCCAACTTTTCTAATTAATTTCTAAATTACTCTCAACTTTACTCTCAAACTTTGAAGGATATTTCCGTCCACTTAAATTATATCCACAAAATTCTGAATTTTATCCACGCATAATGGTCTCCATTCCAACATTTCTCAAATAAATAACCCCAATAAAAAACTTTAATGGTATCCAATAGAATCATGTGAAATATATCCGCAAAATCCTGACTCGTATCTACTCAGGATGGTCTCCATTACGAAATTTCTGAAACAAACAACTCTTAAAGAAATCCTAAACTATGTTCACAAATGTTGGGCCTTGTCTTAATTTTTATGCTAAAGTCCAATAAACGAGAGAAAAATCATCAAAAGTCGACTCGTACGTTGGCTAGAGGGAGAGATTAAACAACACACTTTTAATTTTTAGTCCATAACACTACACACAGCGGAAAAACCAATCAAAAATAATTAATTCATAAATTGTGGACTCTTTTAATTCACCACACAAATAAGCTAGTGTAGTAAATTAAAGTTAAGAAAGAATGTGGTAGATTTATTTATATAATTAGAAACTAAACAAATATGGACTGTTTTTATTTTCTTATTCGTATGAACTATAAAACATATGATAAGATTGAAGAAATTTTTCTCAGGGTCTTAATCTAAAATGTACGTTTTATGTATTCCTAGTTATAGGCCTAGTTTTCTTTTAATTAAAGCGTTCCATCGAGTCAGAGGGACTCAGTTGATTTTCTTTAAATTATTGAGTCAGTAATATTTTAATAATTTTATATATCTACATAAATCATATATTAAATATTAAATTTAATAGTAGCCCTACGTTTATCCAAAGAGAGCAAATATTATTTTTCTTTATACCAAAAAGGTGTATTATGCTTCCTACAGAGCACTAAAAATTTGATCAAATCTATTATGAATATCAACACATAAGGTGTAAATCGAAGCAATTAAGTAAGTATTCTTATGGAGGTGACCATAATTAAATTAATTTAAATTAGTTGAAAATCCACACTTGGTCTTGGGTTAGATTCCTGTCTCCAGGTGTCATTTTTCAACTAGTTTAAGATTTCTTCTTAATTTTGCTTTAGATTTTGTTATTTTTGAAGTAATAATTTTGCTCTCAAACTGCTTTTAATACTTAGTGCCAAGCCTATCATTTATTTCTAAGATATATGCAAACATTTTAATTGGTAAAACTATTTTATTAAATATTGTAATAATTTTTGTGGAAATTTCAAATGACGTGAAAAAAGTAAATTGAATATTTTTATTCAAATGTTAACATTTAAATGCATTTTAAATTAGAAAAATAATATAAAAAGAGTTTTTCTTTTTTAAAATTGAGATAACTCAAATAATTTTGGAACATAATTTAACTAAAAAATATCAATTACTTTAAACAAATTATATTTAGATTCATGTCAAGTAGTTGAATACTATATTAAATTCTCACTCCTTCCATTTGTTCAATATGTTTACTTTCTCTCGACCCTCGTAAAGAGAAGTATTGTGATCTTAAAAAAAAGTTGATCTCGATATTTTGATTAATGTCGACGTTTCATGACCCACTGAAAACGAAAAAGTGGTTGTCGCGATGCCACTGCCGTCTTTGTGTCTTGATCTCAGCCTAGAGCCGAAACCATTTTAATGATTGTATATGGGTTATCTATAAGGTTCCCCCGATGGAATTTTTGGAATGAGATATCTAACCTTAACACTAAGGGTAGTTTAATGAAGGATAAAAAGAGAAAAAAATTGATTTTTCAAAATCCGCTATAAGGATTTTGATTAAACCTTGTATCTTAAAACTACAAATAAAATGGAAATTCTAATTTTCCCACGAAATGGGATTTTAATGGTACTTTACAAAAGCGGTAATGAATACTTTTGATCATATTTCTTCAACTATTATATTTACTAAATAACCTATCAATTCTAAAGTTGTAGTACTAATAAATATAGTAATCTTTTATTCTAAATATTTCTTTATAAAACCAATAATTTATTAGCTATAAGCAAATATATATACTAATACTTTATGCAGCTCTTTTTAAACTGAAAAGGATTATTATGCTCTTTCGTAAACAGAGATTTTCCTCTTTTTAGGATGTTTCTATAACAGTGTATATAACAGTAAGCCGATATTTCCTCCTCCCTCTCACGCAAGAATAAACCTACTTAAGAAGTTATTTATAGTTCTATTAATTTTAGTATGAATTTAAGTGGGGGATGTGAATGTCTATAGGTCAAGTTGACTTTCTGTAAAGATCGAGGTGTTTAAAATACTTATTTGAAACATTATAGGGCCTATAGCTTATATCAAGGATTTAGGAAGTCACTTTATTTGTTGTACGTGTTAACTACAATTTAAAGTAGCCTAGATTATAGTTTTATTCGCATTAGACTTTATACTGGTATGTAAAAAAAAGTTTAGAAAAAATTTATTATTTTTTGTTCCAAATAGATGATTTTGATAATTTTTTTGAAATACCAGCTTGCAACACTGCAGTTAGCTAATCTTTTTTGAGTATAGACCAGTGGCCGCCCCTATATAAACTGGACAGATATCTTAAGGCTACATTTTTGAGCTGTCATCTATACACTATTGTGTAAGAGGGAAGGATATTTTCGGGTATATCTTTCTCTCCTACACACGTACAAGGCAATGTGGCATCTCAACATCGTTAACTAATTTGTAGGAATACATGAGATACATCAATGTATGTTAAATTAAATGAAATAAATATTATAATGAAAGGTATGGCCAGCATATTAATTACGTTTGAAACTTTTGACGTGTTTCTTTTAATAAGTTTATGTAGGCTACCACACAAAGTTCTTCATTCACACAAATGAAATCAAGTTGTTAGCTATCTTATTTCATCATAGTTATCGAACTTTCATTATAATATGGTTTATTTGTCTCATTCTGAAAAAATATACAGCTAATAGCCAATTTTAATTATATTTTAGACTTAGCAATGTAAATAACACAGATGGATAGCAACTGGTATACATTTTAATATTTTTAAGATTGTATAATATTACCTCTGAAACTAATTTGTAATTTGACTGACAAACAAATATATTACTGCCATATAATTTTAGACCACCAAGTGTATTTGCTCTAGTCTATATTAATATATCAAGGCAGTCCCCAACGGAATTTTAATCATACCCACAATTATTATTGCTTCATTAGTTTAAAAGGCTGAGCGAGTAAAATTAAAATTTGACAAGGCATTTAGGATTAAATTATTTTTTATTCAAGCAAAATGATTTTGAGTCACTCTATTATTGAATTCATCCTACTGCCCTCAACCAGACGTACAACAAAGTTGAATCTACCTTAGACGTTTCTTCTGTACTTTATCAGGCTTAAGCATAAACATAAAGAATAGGATCAACCATTTGTGGATACAATTCAGGATTTTATCAGGATGTTTGTTTGTTTGTTTGAGAAATATTGGAATAGAGACCATTCCTCGTGGATACCAGTCACGCCCCTCGGTCCACTTTAGGTCTACTAGAGTATTGGCATTGGGGTTCTTTGTTTGTTATCCCACTCGCGGGTGAGGGAACAGAAATACTGACAACAGGGTATAAAAGTGCATGTGGACAGTCCTTGTTCTGGCGAAAACTGTTGCCCAAAGTTATTTAAAGCTACTGAGAGCTTTTATAACTGTAATGTATAGTGACATAAGAGATTTTAATATTTTTTTCATGAACTGTTTGTGGAGGCCCTGGAGCGTTTGCCCTTGTCTTCCTCCCTTAATTCCGGGCCTGTATTATCTATGATTATTAATCAAATCCCTTTTTTTACTGTGAATTTATCTTTGTCACTAGATCTATAGCAACGATGACGGCAACTCTGGTAACAGAAATCCAACATGCCCTAGAGGAAAGACTTCTCCCGGATTTGGAGTGTCTTCCATCATTAAGGACTGGTTTTGCTTGGCCTTTCCTTCCTAAAGGTATACATATGGTCAAATGAGATATTATTTTACTATGGTGTAGTTAAACATAGAAAATAAGTAAGATTTTGTGTAGGTCTGTGATTGTGTAAAATCAGTTTGGGAAGACTTTAGCAAATAAAAAAATCTGAAATCTTCACTTTAATGACTGACATTTAAGTGGAACTAATTTCAAATAATTCAAAATATTGACTTTTTATATATATATACAGTATATTGAGTGGTACATTACATTACATTAAAACCCGATTTCAAAAATAATAATCCTCTAGATTCCCTTAAGACTACCTATCACATGAAATAAAGAACAATCCAGCAAACAAATCAATAGATAGCCAATAAAACTAATATATATAGTATTATATAGTCTATATATAAATATAAATAATATATATAAATATATATTAAACATACATATAAATATATATATATCATTGTAGTTAATTCAGACACTTTAATTAACATGGATAAACATATTCATATTTCTCGGCCAATATACTCATTTGTTTAGTTTATTACCCAATAAATAAACAGGCTATTTTTTTTTTATAATTTATATAGAATATTTGCAATTATGCAACATTTTTACTGAATGTCTTTTGGTTATTTCACTGAAATTTAGATAGACATGGCAGCGACGAGAAATAATTCGTGAAGCTGAAAATCGATTGACTTTTACTAATATATATATAGTATTATATAATCTATATATACATATATTTATATTTTAGAATAAATGGTTATTTCACGAAAATTAGATAGATATGGCAGCAACGAGATGAATAATTAGTGAAGCTGAATATCAAAAGTTATTTTACGATAATTATTATTATTCTCGGAGAAAAGAGTAGACTTAATTAAATTAAAGTTAAATTAGTCATTGAGTTGTGTGTTTCAATAAGTTAAAGCAACACAATTTAGGGTAAGAAGTAGATGTGAATTTAATTAATACGTGTTATCTGTCAATAGAGTATTTTAGATTAATTAAAATAAAAGTTAAATTGGTTATTAATGGGTGTATTTCAATAGATTAGAGGAATACAATTTTAGACATTTTTAACAGTTGATTTATGATCGAGACCCTATATTTAGTTAAATAAACATTTAAATTTTAATTATAAAAGATATTAAACCTCATTTAAAAAAATCCTCCTAAAATTGATGTGTATAACACCTATAAAAATCCTATATAATACTTTTTTTTTGTACAATATTTTGAAAATAATTTCAGTAAAAGCATAGTTTTATACTAGCAAACCATTGAAAGGTATACTTTTTAGAGGCCTGCAAAATAAAGCATGGTCTAGGACATTTTCATAGATTTTTTTTACGGGAGATGATATTTAAAAAAAAAATCCGATTGACAACAAACAATTTTAAAATGTATATATAAAATGAATTTTGACTTTAATGGATGGCTCAATCTACTCAAAATTGTATTAAATGAATTTCTAGACCAACTTTTTTTTTGTAATGCCAACCAACACAAATATACTATTACTATTAATTTATTTTGAAGACTGGTCGTCCATAAAAATTCAAAAGATTTTCAATTTTTAATTTTGATTTAAAAATTGGTTTATATTAATTAAATTACCTAAATGTTAGTAAATAATTTAAAATGGGTTCTAATTCTGATAAAATATAGTATAAATATTGGGATCAATTTGTTTCAATGGGTGGCCATTTGAATATTATGTATATTCTTTTTAACATGAAAAATGGCAGTACTTCTTTAATGTACTAAAGAATTTTGTCAACGCTGGCAGTCAAAAATTACTTTTGAATTTATTTGAAATACCCAATCATTTTTACTATATTTTAATTTGAAATATATTATTTGAATAGAATTTAAAAAATTGAAATCATATATACCTGTCTATGAAAGACTGTTTCAAACCTAACTTACTCTGCCAGTTATTGAGTACAGATGTCAAATACCTGTGTATGACAGACTCTTTCAAGCCATACTAAAATATATTATTGAGTAAGAGGCCAAATACTTGTAAATGCCTGTCTATGATAGTCTGTTTCAAACCTGACTATCTCTGCCAGTAGCTTGAGTACCTAGGTAAAATACCTGTCAATGATAGACTTTCAAACCCAACTGTCTTTGCTAGTGGATTGAGTACCTACAGAGGTCAAATACCTGTCTATGACAGACTTTTAAGTCTTGCTATCCTTGATTGAGTAAGGAGGCCTAGTGCCCGTCTATAATTGATTGTTTTTAACATTTAACTGTTAGTGGATTAGTACATGGCCAAATACTTGTCTATAATTGACTGTTTCTAATCTATCTCTGCTAGTAGATAGAAACAGTGATTCATAAACCGGTATTTTGCCTATCTGCTCGATATGCAAAATACCTATTTATGAATCACTGTTTTAACTTATCTTTGATAGTAGATTGATAACATAGGACAAATACTTATCTCTAAAAGACTGTTTCAAAGACAAATTTATCTGTTAGTAGATTGAGTACAAAGGCCAAATACCTTTATACTAGAGATAGTTTCAAATCTGACTATATCTGCTAGTAGTTTGAGTAAAGAGGCCAAATAACCGTATATGAGGGTACTATTTCAAAGAGAAAGAATCGATTTTCTCGATATTCTCTGAGTCTATTAGAATGATGTTTATTAGAGTGCTAACTGATGCGAGTGATTGAGATTAGTTTATGAGTTTAAAATATATAGGGGGGATACAAACGTGGTAAGCACATTAGACATTGGTCAAGTTATTTTTCATAAGAGTCTATTTGCAAACTTCGTGGCTGCTCCGGCTTGTATACACAGCGTTGACCGCCTAATTTACCGGTAAAGGTTTGTTCATTAAAAGGAGATGAACAGGGGGTAGATGTTTCTGCCTTCTGGTACCTGAGCTATTGTGTTTTGACCACTACTCTTGGAAACTTGTTCTTCAGCTTGTAGCGTTTACAACGAACATGGTGAAAGTGAGTGGTTAAAAATATCTCAATTGGAAGTAGTATTATCATTGAGGATTGCAACTAGTGGTCCCCAATGACCAATGACTGAACCTTTCTCAAGAACCTCAGCGGAACTTCTGTAGGGCTGCATCAATATTGTTTCTTGCCTGTGCTCTAGACTCAATATAATGTATCATCTCCATACAATATCTGACGGACATCAATATCTTTTAGACAAAATTATCAAATTTATAGACAATTGAATTGATAATATTGAGTAGAGTCTAAATATTTTTACCATTTAAGCATAAAAAAAATTGTCAATACATTAAGGCATTTAAAAAAATGAATAATTGCGTACTTGGGTCCAGGCGTTGTTTTTACTTGTGATTAATTCAACATGAACCTCAAACTCCAGGAGAATGATTAACTTGGACTTATTTAATCGAGATGTAAGGAATATTTTCACTATGAAATTGACATAATACTCAATTACATATATCCTGTCCAGGTATAGCACTCGTGGTGGTAAAAAATAAGGCAATGTAAATAACAGTAAAACACAGAAATTACCAACCCCTCAATAATTTGTAATGACTAACCCTTTTTTGGTTTCAGTTCCAACCAGTGTTCTCAAGTCCTCAAGTGAAATGACACGGCAAGATGGCACTACTTTCAAGCGCGAACGATCCTTGCGCCGAAAACACTACTTCCTTAGAACATCATCGTTGGATAAAATCAAACAATTCCCGGCATATCTTTGTACTAAGAGTTCTCGTGTCTACCCAAACGCACTCCATTTCTTGGAACAATTGCGCGCATATGTTCAGACCATTTCGAGGAAGATAAGATCAAATTATTTGATTTTTGCTGTGTATATTGGACTTATTTTACTCACCATTGAAACAATGGGGTGTTGTCTAGCTTTATTACTAGGCAATAATCCTCCTGGACTGATATTTTTACTGATTGGCCTAGTAATAATGGGCTGTATTGTGTTAAAGACTGTTACTTTGAAAAAGACTGAGATTAAAATTAGGAATAAATGTGATTAGTGTAAACAGTATTTATTTTTACAATATGTCTTCGTAAAGGTGTTTGTTGGATTGCTTGGCTTAATATAAATACTCTTGCAACCATATCAAATATATGGTATTAATATAAAATAATAATAATTTGTATCTCGTAAATAATATGATTAAAATAGAATTTGTTAAAAATATGATACTTTTGTATTGAACATTTTTATAAATCAATTCTACTAAAATTTTATTTGAGAATATTTGTTGTTTTACTAAAATACTTTAAATCCATTATTTCCATTTAATGAGGTGGTGTATGTAAGTTTACCTTTAGAGAATTTATCCAGCATTAATAAAATAATTTTATAAATGATTAAACATTAAAATACAAATGTACCATTCGTTGAAAGTTTGCTAATATACATAGCATGCTTCCATTACGGCTATCGAGGAAAGACTGATACTTTTTAAGGTAAATGGAGTGTATATTAGACTTCCATACATTAATGGTGTTATTTAACGGAGCTATTTGTTTCGTATTACACATAATTTAAAATAAAAATTATTGAATACAAAAATATGTATTAGGGATCATCGCAATGCTTTATCTATAACATAATTTAAATCTAAGTCCTTTTACGCTTTCACCAACCAACATTTTATCACATCACTTTCTAATTTAACTATAAAATAGAACATTGGTTCAACAGCAAGATACAAATAAAACCTTCAATATTAGGTACTTCATATAAAATATTTAAAATAAATATGCATATTTGGTTCACATTTTTTATTTAGCCAGCCTTAAACACTATATTACTCCTGCTCTTGCCTCTAGACAAGTACCTACTGAAAATACTAACCGTTCTGTGAGAGACTGTTTCAATTATTATTTCTTCTAGTCTGTTGAGTACAGAGTCCTAATACCTGTCAATAATAATTGACTGTTTCTAACTTTACTATTTCTGCTAGTAGATTGAATACAGAGGCCAAACACCTGTATATAAGATACTGTTTCAAAGAGAAAGAATTTTCTCGAAGTTGGCTTTAACAGTTTTGATTCAACCTTTTTTATCTGGGCACTATTTAACATTTGAAACTAAATGGCTAATTTTTTCTCATGAAAGAGACGTTGAGGGTGCTTTGCATAAGCGAACATTTCTAATTCTGATCATATCCCCGCAATTATTTGAGATAAGAAATTACTTATCAGTTATCAATGCCATTATGTTTTACTATTAAATATAAAACTCTTTTATTTTAAATATGTTTATATAAAGCCAATACCTTAGTATCTGAGCCATAAGCCAATAAATATTTATATATATATATATATATTTCTATATATATATATATATATATATATATATATATATATCTGTATTCAGCTCTTTGAAAATGATAATGGCGGAGTGTTTCTGCAACAACGCATCTTATTTTGTTTCACAAATATTCTTAGTTTTTGGTAAATGTCTCTATTTTAAGATAAAAGAGGGATAAAGACTGTATGGTGCACCAGATCATTTTTTAAATGAACTAGCTTATATCCTTATTTATTATCTTTGGTATTAGTTCTCGTGTTGGATAATAGTGACTAGATAAACTACTTTTAACCGTTTATTTAGCATTGGTTTTATGGGGAAGTGGCCAACTTCTAAGTTAACCATTTATACCCTGCACTAAGAATCAAGCGATGAATCTTTTTATGTTTTGGAATATAACCAAAACTTTTTAGATATGAGTGCGCAACAAGGGATCCAATAGTATTGTTTAAACGTTGAGTTAAAAACTTTGATTTTTATATTTATTTAATATCAGGATAATAGGTTTAGAAAAGAAGAAATGTTTCAATAAATACTAGATTTTTAGGTTTGTAAAAGACTAAACATGTAAC
Organism: Timema podura; assembly: GCA_033556935.1. Classification (NCBI taxonomy): domain Eukaryota; kingdom Metazoa; phylum Arthropoda; class Insecta; order Phasmatodea; family Timematidae; genus Timema; species Timema podura. The sequence continues at coordinate 69,428,142 of JAVRXN010000010.1, read as the reverse complement.
AATACACTATGAATACTAATAAATAGTTGATACATTATGCATACTTATTCATATGTAAACTTGAACACTCCATAGTGACCAATGGTTAATTTTATTACGTTTAACATTTGAAATTGTAATTATTTTACTTGATATTGAGCTTTTAGTTCAAAGTGGTTTTTGATTGTGCAGAAATGTGTCCACAGATTATACCATATATACAAGGGCGTCATTTCAGTTTTTTCTTGGGAGGGGCAAGATATTTAAGGAATACCTTTTAGGGTATATTGCTTGGCGTACCACCTCCCTATTCTTATGAAAGTATGAAATAATCTATTTTCCATACATTTACAGTTTCCGCGCATAGTTTTTAATTCTTATGCTACATATACGTAATATGCATGCACTTACTAGTTGTTAAATATGATGTAGGTACAAACAAATGAAAAAATACAATTTATATAAAAATAAAGACATTTTGATTTTAATTTAAAAAAAAGTACTTTTATATACTAGGTAGAAACCACTAATGTAGCAAAGGGTAGCGTCTTGGTTTCATTTTAGCAAAATAATTAACTAGCTCATCAAGATAGATTTTATTAACCTCTTCCCACAACACAGTTAAAATTATTAACAAGGCGAGTCGATCATTGGAAGTTGTTGACCGAAGATAGTTCTTCATCTTCTTTAGAACATAAGAAAATCATTCATTAGAGTTAGTGATGATCGGTAATGTGAGAAAAAAAGGGATATTACTTCTGAATATGCCACTAATAGCTTCTGTGAATTTTCAATAAAATTTAGTAGCGGTTGAATCACTGATTAAGTTGAAGAAAGGTTTTTTCCAAGGGAAATCCGCTTTTCCAACAGGTCAATATTTATAAAAGTCCGATATTTATTGATTAGAGGTTTCAACACTTCACCATACAAGAAAGCAACTTCTCCTGTTTGAACTGCACGCGTTGCTTACATAGTATCATGAGTCTCAGAGAATCGGCGGTTAAACTCTTCCATAATTGTATCAAGTATATTAAATAGATGTACTTAATGTTTCTTTCAGTTTGTCTCACTGAATTGAAGAGTATGCTATCTTCTAGACGTGATGTCACAGTCCTTTGTAATTTTGTCACAGCCCATTCTATGTTGCTGTTGTGGGACAGAGACTTTGCCTTTTCCACTAATTCTTCATATTTTTCGTCGCTTCTTATACTTAACCACTCTTTTTGGTGCTTTTGATCCGGCACCCCACTTTTATCAAAATTAAATCCTGGGATTGAAGCTGCTGGGAGGAGTATGTTATGCTCAGTGTGAGATTCACTGCTGCAGATAAGTAAGGTGAAGCATTGTTGCTCTATTTGAGCACGGATGCCGACATCAAGTGCAACTAAAATTGCTTGGAATTTTTTTAAAAATCTTACTCCACTAAACCAATAAAACCCATGTGTAGAGACTAACCGTTATAAGCTCAAAATTAGTTGCTTCAGTAATATTTTGAGCTTCCAAAATAGCTCATGTTGTGGAGAGCTGTTAGATATGAAGCAGTAGATCGTTTTTAAATGTAGAAAACATTATTAATTTCCTCAACAACACACAGCGAATACACTAACACTAAATTGAGATGGTGAGCTTGGCATTGAAAGTACAAAGCACGAGGTGCCTGATCTTTCAACCAAGCTTGGACCCCACTTGCCCAGCCACTTATCACCTTGGCACCATCATAACGCTGCCTGACACAATATTTAATGTTCAGTCCTTGTTCTGAAAGAAGGGAAAATATAACATGTGTATTAATCTATGCACTGCATTATTTTAGATTATATAAACCTATTACTTTCTCTTTCACTTTCCAACCCTCGCAGTCAACATATCTAATCAAAATGGCCAACTGTTCCACCTTGGAAAAGTCTTTGGTTTCATCAGCCATGATTGAGTATAATCCTGTCTCTTTTACCTTTTCAACGATATTCCTTACAATTCGGGAAGAAAACAAGGGTATAAAATCATTCTAGTACTCTGGAGAGATGCAATGGCCGTAACGACGACTCATCTTTCTTTGAGTTTGGGATTCTCTTTAAAGAGTTTTTCTAGCATTTTCAGAAATTTCCCTTTACTCACAGAGTCCTCCAACTCGTCGTGGCCTCTGAATTGCCTTATCGAACATGAAAACTGACAATTTTTAGAAATGTCTTTAACATGCCTTCGATTTTATTCTATCTCGGATGTTCGTTCACTATCTAACACAAATGCTACTGACATTTGCATTGAATTTGGATTTTTAGCTCAACCCAGACACTCATCGACTTTTTTGCCTTTAGGTTTTTTCATGTTGCTGAAAAGGGGCTGAAGCAGTTCTCACATTTTTATTTAGTATTAAAAGTACAGTTCTCACATTTTTTCTTAAGTAATACAACTATATTATTTAATTTAGTAAGAAACTCTTAAATTCAGAGGGGGTCAATTGTCCTTCCCTGCCCTCCCTAAGTGACGCTCCTGCATATATAGAGCCCCGTAAAAATGGTGAGACGCGATAAAGCGATAAGTGCTTTACAAAGATAGAATCAAGTACTCTTTCCTTTGATAATTTTTAGATATGATTTACAATGTTTTTGAAAAGCGAAATGAAACGAAATTGTCTTGTTACATGAAATCTTACTATAAAATGAAATAACACCTATTTTACAAAAAAAAATCTTTAACTAAACACGAAATTAAGAAGAAATTAAGCAGAAATTTAGACCATGTTGTAATTTGATTAGTAATTGTTGTAATGTAAGCTAACTTTAGGCTACAAAATTGTGAAATATGCAGACAAACTTGACAATAAAGCAAATATATAATAAATTTTAATTTTGTATACATTGTCTCAATATGTAAATAATTCCTAAACACCTCAAATAACATGTAATTTTGAATAGACACAAAATAACACAGAAAAGTGAGATTTAAAAAAAGAAATCTAATTAAAAATAAAACATTTTTATGGGGCTCTAACCATATATGATACTTTGATAGATTAAATAAGAAACTAGATAATATGTGAGTGTAAGTATTATAAGGGGCGAACAAACAGTTACTGTACCCTAAGCGCATTACTCGTTTAATAATCTATCTTCCACAATTGTATTTGATATAATAGTTGGTCATATTATAGTAAAAATAATAACAAAAAATATATATCTAGCTAGTTTAGATTGCTGGATATAATGTTTATGTTTATATATATATATATATATATAACTAATGAAAAATAGCATATTTCTATCTGATGGATATTTTTAAAAGCCTTTTTAAAGCACCAAGGGCATTGATAATTTGAGATGTTTTGTATATCATCTACATAAAATTATTGCATTTTGAGGATAGTACTGTACTGAAAAATTATGAATCCAGGGATATTAAAAAAAATAGATCAATATTTATTTATTATGAACTCAAATGAGTGGGAACGTAGACCAAACGTCTGGACCATATGAGCTCATTTAACGGTGACTGGGAGGTTGGGATTCGAAATCCAGCCAGTTGTACTGAGGGTGTTTTTTCTACATGATTTCTCTCCCCCAATAAAAATGTTTGTTCACTTCCTATCAATTGTACTCTACTCATGTCTACTCCAATAACGTTGCAAAAATGCGTAAAGTTCAGACGAGTATAGCCTAAGTCGCAGTGGATTTTTATTTCATTTATTAAGGAAAAAATTATTCGTTTTAAATATGACAAATTAAATATTTTAAAAAAATTGTAAAGAGGATTCCATTTTCAAAGTACTATCAATTTTTTTCAAATCTATTCCCTATGCATTAAAATAAAATTTTCTATTAAGAATTTATGGTTTCTGATGAAATGCTTGACTGATATATTTAATAGTTATAATACTGAAATTGACAACTGAAACTTAGGTGAGTACTCATTGGGCATCATTTACTGGTTAATATTTTTTTTATCAATATCAAAAGTTAGGACGTTAGTTCCAGTTTTATTCTTCAAACAACAAAATCAAATAACTACTTAAACTCTTATTAAATTTAATGTTTATGCTACTTCTTTTATCTAACATTTTATCTAATAATGGCTTCTACAGTCAGTGCATTTTCTCCCATTTTGCCCTTCAAACTCCACTGGCTTTAGAATATGAATCCTAGAAGAGTTTACCAAGTTTGGTTGAAATCTGTCTTAGTTCAAAATTATATAGCTTGAGTAAATATTTCAAACCATGTAATTAAAAACACCCTCAACGGCACGGTTTCAAGCCCCGACCCTCTTATAGCCAAAAACCTGACTCTATTAGTATGACGTTTATTCCACTTGTTCACTAATACGTGTTAAAGGTGTATTTTCTTGGTGGATTGATTTGTTTCTCTTCTATCACTAAACTTGTCCATTATTGTTTATTTTGAAAATATTAGACATTTTGGACCTTGAAGGAGTGGGCTAACGAGTGGTTAAAACTAAACTCATATATGTTATTTTGAGTGTCTAAGTTTATTCGAAGTTGGGTTGAGATTAGTTTAATATTTTCCACCACTTCTCCACAAACCACCCATCCAGATAGTCTTCATATAATAACACCATTGGAGAACGGATAAAGATGATAAACTTTAGAGGAAATATACCCCATTTGCATCAAGAGATGATAGGGAAAACATGTTTAATACCTTAACTACATCCAACGGGGATTCAAACCATGTCATTCCCAAAACCTACAACTTAGATTTTAGTGGTATGCTGTTTAGCTCGTGTACTAACTGATGCGAGTGATTGAGATTAGTTTAAGAGTTTAAAAGTTATAAGGTAAGGAGGGCACACAAACATGGTAATCACATTAACCATTAATTAAGTTATTTTTCATGAGAGCTTATGTTCAAATATCTTGGCTGCTCAAGCTTGTATACTTAAGCGTTGACATCCCAAACTTGCCTGAAAAGGTTTTTCATTTAAAAAGGATGAATAGGGGCTAGATGTTTTTGATACCTAAGCTATTGTGTTCGGACCACTACTCTTAGAAACTTGCTCTTACGCTTGTAGCTTTTACAACGAGCATGGTGAAAGTTAGTTGTTTAAAATATCTCAATTGGAAGTGATATTGTCATTAAGGACTGCAGCAAACGGTCCCCAGTGACCAATGACTGAACCTATTGTCGCGTGTCAATCTTGTAAAGTTGACAGCTACACTATTAGGCTACGTAAAAATACGAAATTATAATAATTATATTGGCAAAATCCAAAGGAGATAATTAATATACGTCAAGGTCCACTAGATGGGGTTGGATATAATCACGATGTCTCCAAAATAAAATACTACGAATATGTAAAATGGACACGTGGTTGCATAAAAATATTAAATTATGATAATTATAATTGCAGAACCTGAAGAAGAGAATTAGATTTTAAATATTTAGTAATATAATGCTTCAAAACTTACTCACCGTGACTGGATGCGATCGGATACTGTCAAGATGTCTTAAAGCAAAATATTCAACAAGTATGGCGACAGGGTGCTTCCAAAACATATAGGCTCGCTACAACACCTGAGGTGGAAAAGAACTCAACTGAGTTAGGCTCGCTCCCACGACCCTCGCGCGCCACTGTTGTTACGGCGTTTCTTTGAACCTCCCCTTTACCTCACCCCTCAAGCTCCAGTCCCTTCTATCACCACCAGTGCTTTTATGCCTTTTCTATTTATCTTAAGCGTATAACCCGAACGGGTAGTAAGACGCGGTGCTAAATATTATTCTATTTCTCTTTTTGTTGTTCCATTCTAATCAGAGAAAGGGTATAAAATAAGTGCCTCTCGGATTCACGACACAGTAAACTGACACAGTAAGCATCGTCGAAGAAGGAGCCTCTGCTACCTCACTCTACGAAGGAACCGGTGGCCATGGAGTATTGGGTGTGGGATTCACTGCCACGCCGCCGAGGAGAATCCTCTTCGATTTTCTAAGTATAGAAGCGACGTTAATAAGTCTATATGACTTATGGGTCTAGTGTGAAGACTAGATAATGTTTTCAAAGTCTTTCAGACTTTTTGTTTATCAGAATTGTATCCTTTAGAGCTAGTACAGTCGAGGCGACTATTATGTTTATTTAGATTTCTTGTTTCAGTCAAAGTGACTAGATTTTGGTTTTGTGTTCTGCCGACTTTGTTGGCGTAGTCAAAGTAACTGTAATGTTTCCCAAGTCCTTCAGACTTGTTAAATTGGTCCAAGTGACTATGTTTTTTCTATGTCCATATGATATAGCTTCGATATAGGAGCCTTAAGCTCCAAATGTAATAAGGACATAGTCCAAATGGTTGCCATTCTCCACTAGCTCTATATTTCCCTGTTGAGTCCCTAAGACTACAAACCTGTTATATTTTTTGTATGGCTACAACCAGGTTGTCTATAATTTTTCCAGGACCCAGTTGGGTCAATGGGTTCAATGTGTTGATTCATTCTTGTTGCCACGCTTCGCGTGTGGTATTAGCTTGGTAAAGCGCGGAACTCCACTAGTTTCCATTTGGGGTCCGCGCAGATAATATCCTTTTTACTTTCTCTCTATCTTACAGGTAGAGAAAGTATGGTGATCGTCAAAAAAATCGAACTCGAGATTTTGATGAATCTTGACGTTTCATGACTCCCTGAATCCGAAAAAGTGGTTTTTGAATCTCCGTCTGTCTGTCTGTACCTCCAACTAGAGCCTAAACTATTTTACCGATTGAGCTAAAACTTGATATCTAGGGTTTTCATAGGCTTGCCCCAAGGGATTTTTGAAATTGGATATCTACCCCTAAAATTAAGGGTAGTTTACTGAAGGGCAAAAAGAGAGAAAGTCGATTTTCTCAAAATCGCCTCTAACGATTTTGATTAAATTTCATTAATGAACATTAATAAATATTACAAACAAAATGGCTACTCTCAATATTTCGGCAAAATGGCTTTAAGGGCTCCGGTCTGATGCGTAAATTAACATTTTTTATAATAGCTCCGAAACTATTTGAGATATGAAATTACTTAGCATTACAAATATATATATATTTATAATACAAATATTTTATTCGAAACATATTTTTATAAAATCAATAACTTTCAATCTGTACGCAATTATATATATATATATTTTTAACTTTTTGGACATTAAAGTTTAAGTATTGCGACCGTAAAAAAAACTAACCTGAAATGTTGATGGATGTCGACGTCTCATGACCCCCCGAACCCTAAAAAATAGTCTTTGCAGTGCCGTCTGTCTGTGTGTCTATTAAAACTTAAAATTAAGAGTAGTTTTATAAAGGGCGAAAGGAGAAAAAATAGGTTTTCTCAAAATCTGCTCAAATGATTTTGACTAAAATTCGTATCTAGGCGTTGATTAAGATTATAAATAAACTGGCTATTTTCATTTTCCTATGAAAATGATTTTTAGGGTACTTTACAGAAGCGTTAATTTCCGTATCTCCACAACTATTTGAGAAACTAAACAACTTATCATTGCAAAATTGTAGGACTATTAGAAATACAAAACTTTTATTTGACATATATTTTTATAAAAGCAACAGTTTCTGAGATATTTGAAAATATAGTAATACAATTTTGTGAGCTTTAGTTGTAAACATATACTACTTAAGTCTTAACGCAATAATTCTCCAATGCCATAGAGTAATTAAATATAAGTAAGTATCTAAAAAAATTATGTTATTTTTCCTTAAAGCTCTTAGGAGAAATGTTTGCACAGCAATGATCTATCTCCATTTTAGACTCAATAGTCAATATTTACATTTTTTAATTGGTCAAAATGTATAAATGAATAATTAAATATCAATGCGATGACTTGAAGATGTGCAACACCTTGACGATATTTGAGTTTATAGAAAGAGAGAGAAAGTCTGTGCAGTTTGCCGTACCATTTATTTCTCTTTGCCCTTTTTGGTATCTATCGTCTGAGAATTAGTATTTAGTACGAATAAAATTAGTGTTGCACCCCAGGGAGCGGGTCACTTAATATATGTACTATTGAATGCTCTGGCAGTACCAATAGGGAAAGGACCGGCCATAGTCCTATTTTGTGTTGACGCCTGTTTGTTAGCCATCAACCAATGCTATTAACAAACTTTTCTATAGCTATGCATTATACTATGTCTCTTAAGGACTTTTCTTAAGTCCCAATCAATCAAACTAGCTTATAATTACAAATGTGTTAAAAATACAATAGGTATATGATTTCCTGTTAACGTTCGGTGTAATTACTCACTGTATTTTAGAATCACCTGATTGTAGCCGGTGCCAGTCCAGCTGTATTGTTATTGAACATTGCTCTTCAAGCCTACGGCATTTGATTTTTGCCACCTAGAACAGTCGTTCACCCTTGTCGCCACAAGACAGTTTCAATTTGGATCTTCTAACTTACGTTCGTGTATATTCTTTGTAATCAAACATTTCTTTTATTTTTCTGTTATATTAAACTATTATTGTTATTATTTTGTCTTTCTGATTTTAATTATTTTCCTTGTAGCCCCTTTGTACAATTCAAGTTGTATCTAATGGTGCACTATCTCCAAGAAGCTCAGCGGAACTCCGGTAAGGCTGTGTCTCTATTGTTTTCTTGGCTTCACCCTAGACCAATACAATGTCTCATCACCATACAACATCTGACGGATGACAATAACTTTTAACCAAAATGATCAAATGTCTAAGCAATTGATTTGATAATTTTAACTAGAATATAAATATTTTCACCATTTAAGAATAATAAATCATTCATTTTACATTAAGGTATTTTTAAAATTAATAATTAAGTACTGTTTTTCAGTTGTTCCTTCTTAATTGGGATAATTCCACACGATCCCCAAACTCCATATGAATAATTAACGTGGACTTATTTAATCTAAATGTAAAGAATATTTTCACAAATAAATTGATATACTCAATTACAAACCTATATATTGTAGAGTATATCACTCGTTGCGTAAACAATAAGGTAATGTAAATTATTAATAATGTAACATCTTTGCCTGGTTTCAACACAGTCATATTGCCTGGTGGAAAGACGCACATCTATACAAAAACTGTGCATATTCTACATGTGAACACTATCCGACTAGAGTGCAGTCAAACCCAATGTAACGAGAATAGATAGGAAGCGCCATTTGGAAGAATATGATGATGTCATTGCTTACGTCAGCCACGAAACTACGTCACCCAGTACACAGCAATTAGTAGTATGTCGTGCGGTCTATGTGTTTCGGACGGTCCTTTAATTTATCTTTATAATGATTTATTTATTTGTATTTGCCTGGTAGTGGTTTTTTCCTGTATAGGTATTTACTTTATTATGTTTACCACTCAAGTATCTGTTTTAATAGGCTACTATAAAGTATTTTATTATTATTTATTATTTAGCATCGCGTCTTACTACCCGTTCGGGTTATACGCTTAATACTAATTACACTATCGGATTAGGAATTGGGAGGGTTGAACTTAGAGGAAGTGAACCAGCATTTGCGTGGAAGGAGAGGGGAAAACCATTTAGGAAAAAAACTCCAGTTCACCTGACCGAGATTCGAACTTCGATCTCCCCGTCCTTGGTGGACTAGCTCAACACGCCTTGCGCGTTAGCCAACAGTCTGCGCGTTGCAACACGCCACCGAGGCGGGTACTATAAAATACAGCAGTGATGTTCTAATTAATGATTTAGACATTTTATTTACTACATTTATTCAATAGCAATAATACTTAGCACCGCGTCTTAGTACCCGTTCAGTTTATACGCTTATTTAATAGTAGTTACTATAATACTGAATATGTATGCTAACTGTACGTATTTGTATTGTTCTTCTCAAGCTGTTTATTATATTATAATAATTTTCTTTTATATAATATAATATATAGGATACACCCCATTGTTGAACAATCAGACTTTTAGGCTTTTTTCCAATTTATTTGAGTACGTTCTTCAATTTTAATTACATGTGACCCGCCTCGGTGGCGTAGTTGGCTAACGCGCCAGTCGTGTTGAGCCAGACCACCGAGGACGGGGAGATCGAGGTTCGAATCTTGGTCGGTGAACTGGGAGTGGTTTTTCCTAAAATGGTTTTCCACTCTCCCTCCACGCAAATGCGGGTTCACTTCCTGTAATTCAACTTTTCCAATTCCTTATTCATTAGTGTAATTAGTACTTATGCGTATAACCCAAACGGGTAGTAAGACGCGGTGCTAATAATAATAATAAATTAATAATATAATAATTAATAATAATAAAATATAATAAATTATAATAATAATAAAAAATGTGTTTAAAGACATAAAAACGCCAACTTGCTGTTGCACTCTGTGTAAATAGGCAACGAAACTGCAAGGGTAATTATAATAAATCTTTTCACTCCTTTTCTAAGGATCCAGAAATTTCACGTAAATGGGAGCTCAAATGAAAGACACAATTAATACAAATTTTTTTCGAATATGTTCCATTCATCTTGCCGATAGTGACTTTGATATTTGCGGTGCTAAATGGAAAGTTAACTAAAATGTCAAGAACTTCAAAACACATCGAATGTTGCCAGTATTATTTCAATAGTTCCATCATGTAAGTAATTTTGAACATATTTTAATAGGTTAAGTGTAATTTATTTAGTTTTTTCATTTATCGGTGTGGATTTTAAATATGTATTAATAGGTTTATTGTTCCCAAACTTAATTTGTCTTCCTTAAATCTTTATGAATGCTAAGCCGTGTTCTCACGTGTCATGTTCAGTGATTCACCGACAATTAATACAAAATGAACGTCCAAACACTCATTTCACGTCAAACAATCATTTCATTAGAATGAATTATTATTTCACGCTTTCATTAAAAGTGAAAAGGAGCTCTACTTTTTCTTTGTTAATTATCATTATTATTATTTTTTTAATTTAGTACCGCGTCTTACTACCCGTTCGGGTTATACGCTTAAGTACTAATTACTCTAATGGATTAGGAATTGGGAGGGTTGAATTTAGAGGAAGTGAACCCGCATTTGCGTGGAGGAGAGTGGAAAACCATTTAGGAAAAACCACCCCCAGTTCACCCGACCGAGATTCGAACCTCGATCTCCCCGTCCTCGGTGTCGAGCTCAACACGACTAGCGCGTTAGCCAACTACGCCACCAAGGCGGGTAATTATCATTATTGAAAAATGAAAACCAAATGAACCGAGTGAACAAGTATAGAAATTAATGAATTCATTTTTATTCAACTATAAAGATTTATTTATATATTTACAGACATTGTGTTGTAAGATTTCACAAAAATTGTTTAAAAGTGTCGAGACGAACAAACCGGCCCATTTTTGGACTGTATAAGACTGTTACGGACAATTTGAATGTGTGTGGAATATAATAGTGATTTGTATAAAATAAAACAGCACGTGGTGCCATTTTAATAAATGAAACAATAGTTGATCATTCTCAACATGATCATTATGATAAATGACACGTGTTAACAAATTTCTTTAATTTTTATTTTCATTAAAAATGAATCACTTGAAATTATTCATTGAAAAAGACACGTGAGAGCACGGCTTTAAGCGCTGGCTAGTGTACTGAGTGACGTCACACGCTCAGCCAATCGGATGTCTTTCTCCAACTGGCGCTACCTTCTATTCTCTTTACATTGGTCAAACCTGCGCATTCATATACTTCTGGGAAATTAACTAACGGGACGGGCTTAGGATATCTTTACAACATGAGGGCTTATAAACGCTACCTCATCGTTCTCTCCTACATATGTAGGGGTAAATTTTTCTGAATACGGATAATGTGTGAAGTACTTTGAGAATTGTCAGTAATGGTACCTTGTAAAGGCAGAATTTATACTGGAATGTGTACGCGTGCATACTGAAACAGGTGTCTTTGACTTATGCGTACCTTTACTTTTCATACTAAGATTCGTTGAAGATTATTCCCAAATTCTGATAAATTCTAAACAGTAGCTACTACTTGATCGATCTATCTCAAACAACAATGCCTTTTAAAGAGTATCCCCTCCCTCTTTGAAGACACTTTTTTGAATTGAGGTAAGTAAAATATATTGGCTTGCACCACATATCCAGACTGGTGATATCAATCTATTTACACAGCGGCTTTCATCAAGCATGGATGAAGCATCAACATACACATTTACTCATTGAAATTGTTTGAGTATCCAAACGTGTCTTCTTCTACACAGCATCAATGGATGGTGAGAACTTCAACCGGGCTTAGAAAACCTCCCTATGTCATCTTTGCTCTTCAGACATGACATAAAAGTACGACCGTTCAGATAGAAACCTTTTCGAGCATTTTCGTCTATGTGCAGCTAAACTCTACTTAAATTCAGTCATGTACTTGTGTGGAGTAATGAACCTGATTTTTGATCAAGATTCCTTTGTAAAATTTTATGAGAACAATGCTAATTTTCAAACTTCATACTATGGAACAAGCACTCCTCTACAATTACATTTACTGGATTCTTCTAATTTCAAGTGTCATGCACCCATATTCATGTTCGATGCAAGCCGACAGTAAGATACTCTCAAAGATAATAATAATAATAATAATAATAATAATATTTAGCACCGCGTCTTACTACCCGTTCGGTTATACGCTTAAGTACTAATTACGCTAATGGATTAGGAATTGGGAGGGTTGAATTTAGAGGAAGTAAACCCGCATTTGCGTGTAGTGAGAATGGAAAACCATTTAGGAAAAACCACCCTCAGTTCACCGACCGAGATTCTAACCTCGATCTCCCCGTCCTCGGCGGTCGAGCTCAACACGACTAGCGCGTTAGCCAACTACGCCACCGAGGCGGGTTACTCTCAAAGAGGTGTGAAAATGTGTATCACGTTCGAGATGGATGTAAATATTCCACATATATTGAACCTTTCTGCTTGATTAAATATGATCGTGTCATTCGATAGAACCACTAAAATAGTGACTTCACCAAGATGGTATCAAAAATAGTTTGCAACACTTCCACCCAAAGTATGTTTATTGACGTGCAAGGCTCCATGAGCTAGGACGGATTCTTTCTTTTAAAGTAGCTAGTCATCCTGAATCAACCTGTTAAGACTTATCCTTCATACAAACCTTCTTCCTCCGCTAGAGATTGGTTTTATCTCCTCATGAATAAAAAGGAATGTTGATCATCACGAATTAGACTGGAAGGGTGGAGTTGCATTCTACTCTGAACCCAGTCCTACCATCAATTCGCATAAGTTATAACAAATTTTTTTTTTTCACAAAACCTATGATTTATACTGAAGGTTTGGAGAAGATAATTTATATTCAAAGTATAAAATTACTGACGGTGATAGTTACAACTTTACCATATTGGAATATATAGCTAGCTAGGATTTTCTAAAAAACTATTATATGCATAGGCCTATAGAAGATATTTAGAGTGGCTCCTAGTGCGTATTAAAAAAAAATTGGAACTCTAGAAGCCATTTAGAGTGATATTCACTGGATTTTTTTTAAAAAGTGAATGCTTCTACAAATTATTTGAAGTTTGATACAAGGCCATCTTTAAGCTTCGTATTAAAAACATCGGAAAATTTTGGGGGGTTAAAAACCCCTTAAACCCTTTTCTACGCCCATGTTTGCATTTATATTTCTACAATATACATATTATTTCCTAATAAACACTGAATAATCAGGGCAAAATTTCAGGTTAACCATAAAAGACTCGAACTTAAGGACATGCGAACTGGGAGCACCATTTATTTATTTTAAATGAAGATTATAGATATGTATTACTTGCATTAACTACCAACAACATTGGGGATATAAATTTGAAGAAATGATATATATGGGGGTAACCAAAGAAAAAGTATTGAATATCACTGGTCAAGTTACATCTTTTTCAGGATTAAAGACGTTGTTCATGACTTCTAAAACAACCACAATAAATCTATTGGCTTTCTCACAAATAACTTTTTTTTCATTCAGTTGTAAAAAAAAGTATCGACATATATTTATTTTATTTGATGTATGGATTAATGTAAGATAATAAAACATTTTTTATTTGAAATAATGATTTCAATATTTTAAAAATTACAAAATAGCAATGCCTTTAGATAGAAAGAAGATGTGGCTGACAGTGAATATTATAGAGTTGAAAGAGATTAAAATTGTCAGCAAGAATCTGTACTATAAAATAAGAGTTGAACGCTTTTTCAACTTATAATCATTGCTAGGAATCATGACTGCAGGTTTGGTTTTACCTTTTTTCATCCCTCAATCCCGTGAATAAGTTGTAAGAGATAGTAAGTAATATCCCCTCTTCGAGGGAGACTCGGTCCAATCTGAACCTATTGGTACACTTGTAAGATATATCGCTCCCTACCGCAAGGAACCTGGTCCAATCGTCCTCTACTGGAGGGGAATTTGGTACAATCTGACTAACTCCAAAACTGATTGATAAGGGAGATCGACTACTGGTGTTTGTTATATTCTACCATTTTTATTTATATTGATGTGGTCTTTTGTTTATAATACTCACATTGAATGGTGAAATAATAACACCCAAGTGTTTGATAGGATAACATTACTAACAATACCACACCTCCTTCTGTAGGATCATATAGTTTAGCTTCCCGGTGACTGTAAGTTCAGGGCTCTAATCCCGGACACGTATAATAGTGAGATTAAAAAAATAAATCCACCTCTCCCCTCACGCAAATGAGAGTACATTTTATAGATCTACCTTCTTCCCCATATCCTTATTAGCACAATTAAAATGCGTATGACACGGACGGGTACTAAGACGCAGTGTAAAAACGCCACAACATAATACGATCACAAGATTTCAATTGTTGTCTTGGGTATGCCTAAGATGAAGATAAAATACAAATGAGTCTTACTTTCCTCCATTTTGGAGACCATTTACGACTCTTTCACCAACTATCGATCTTTCTTTCCATCCCATAACCTGTCTCAAACTTTGTAATCAGGTCATATCTCCATCCCTCTATTTACTGTCGACTGGTCAAATGACAGTATTCCTTCATTCTGACGGATGCTGGACTCATGCGCAGCGGCCAGGACGCCGATACGGCTGTTTCAAATAAACTCACGCCCCTCCTGTTTTCGTCCCCCCTTTACCCCTCAATATCTCTGGCGTCTCTTCCTAGCGTAATACAAGTTTAGTAGTTCGCCGGCGTCTAGCTAGACCAACAGACGCCAGATGTGTAGCGACGCAGAACAAGTGATCCCCCCTCCCCGCGACAGTATTCGGTGTGTCAGTCGGGGAATGTTTAGAAACATCCAACTAGCGATTGTTTTTTTGGTTTTTCAATTTTAAAAATTGAGATGCTATTAGTGCTATCGTATATTTGCAAGTGTAGCTCCAAGACCCCCAGCGGGGATTGTGAAATGTTTCTTTTTGTCTATTCAGCGGAGTGGTGAATGCTAAGTGCGAGCGAAACAACAAATATCTCTATGCCTGGTAGTGAATCTGACTGACCCAGTATTTCGGGATGCCCGTGAGGAGAGGGCATGTGGCACCAAGGACTACAATCATTGAAACCATCATCAGAAAGTTCGACACTCACAGTAAGTCTATAATTTATACAAATACGTGTTGACTGATAACAAAGGTTGAGGATACTAAACCATTATCACTTGGAATAAACTCCAGTTTAGAAACAGAAATTGCTCGTGAATAGCCTCTAAGGTCAAAAATGGATGCATTGAGTTGGAACGAGTATCAAATGAGAATATATTAATAGAAAAACATCTTTTAAAACATTATAAAATAACACAAACATATTTGAGTTATTTAAAAACAATAATAAGAATAAAATATATTTCTTGCAAATACTCGAATCATCTATCGTATTATAATTAAATAATTTAGAAACAAGATAATTTATTCTATATTCTGATACTGACATTAAAAATAAACCTTAGCCTTTACTACTACCGTGTTAAGATAAACAATATATTTATTGTTTCCAATGGGCTGATTTAATGTCACGCCTTCATGTTCTAGAATAAAATTTACAAATTTATAGAGCTTTCAATCTCCTGAAAGTATTATTAGAATAAAATATATTTGCATTGATTTCACTAATAATTTACACAAAAGCTACCACGCCCATGTTAATTTAAATTTTTTTATTTCCTGTCAAAATATGTTAGGTATATGAATTGTTACACCACTTAATGCCCAATTAGTCAGATGATCTTGGTATTCATGGTTTTTATTCCTTCATTACCAAATGGTAAGTTGATCTGTGTATTAATTATTTACACACCTTTATGCCCTAATAGTAAGATGATCTGCGTATTCATTGTTTATATTCCTCCATGACCAAATGGTAATTTGTCCTATGTATTAATTATTTACACTCCTTCATGACCTAGTAGTAAGATGATGTGTGTATTAATTGTTTATACTCCTTCATGACCAAGTGGTAAGGTGAACTGTGTATTCATTGTTTAGACTCCTTTATGAACAAGTGGTAAGATAAAGTGTGTATTCATTGTTTAAACTCTTTTATGACAAAGTGGTAATATAAACTCAGTATTTATTGTTTACAATCCATTCATGACCTATAAGTAAGATGGTTTGTGAAGTCATTGTTTACACTCCTTAATGACCAAATGGTAAGATAAACTGTGTATTCATTGTTTAAACTTTTTTTATGACCAAATAGTAAGATACACCTTATATTCCTTGTTTACACTCCTTGCATGACCTAGTAATATAAGATGAACTATGTATTCATTTTGTTTTATGATTTATTCATGACGCAAATAGTAAGATAAACTGTGTATTCATTGTTTACACTCCTTTCATAACCTAGTAGTAAGATGAACTGTGTATTCATTGTTTATACTCCTTCATGACCAAATGATAAGAAAAACTGTGTATTCATTGTTTTCACTTCTTAATGCCAAAGTTGTAAGATAAACTGAATATTCATTGTTTATAATCCTTCATGACCAAATGTTAAGATAAACTATGTATTCATTGTTTACGCTTCTTCAAATCCAAGTTGTAAGACAAACTCTGACCCGCTTCGGTGGCCGCATGATCTAAGGCACTACTCTTGAAATAGCCTAGACAACCTATGACAGGGAGATCGTGGTTTGATCCCAGTTCGGTGTACTAAGGGTGGTTTTCCATAAATGGTTTCCCACTATCTCCACGAAAATGTGGGCACACTT
The DNA here is from genome assembly GCA_033556935.1 of Timema podura. Classification (NCBI taxonomy): domain Eukaryota; kingdom Metazoa; phylum Arthropoda; class Insecta; order Phasmatodea; family Timematidae; genus Timema; species Timema podura. The sequence goes on along the minus strand of JAVRXN010000010.1, from coordinate 69,411,006 downwards.
CCTCTAAATTCAATATTCCTTATCCCTGACCAATTAGCTTAATTAGTAAATAAGCGTACATCCCAAATGGGTGGTAGCACGTGGTGCTAAAAAGAAGGAAAAAAGATGAACTGTGTATTCATAGTATATATATCTTCATAGACATAAAAATAGTAAGATTAACTGTTTATTTATTGTTTTATTCCTTAATGCCTATTTAGAAAAATGAACTGTGTATTAATTGCTTACAATATTTAATGTCCAAGTATTAAGATCAAAGTGTATTCATGTTTACACTCCTTCATATCTAAGTAGAAAGATGAAATGTTTATTCATTGTTACACACTCCTTAATGTCAAAGTATCAAGATGAACTGCGTATTCATTGTACACGCTCCTTAATGTCCAAGTATTAAGATTAACTGTGTATTCATTGTACACACTCCTTAATGTCCAAGTATTAAGATGAACTGTGTGTTCATTGTTTAGACTCTTAATGTCCAAGTAGTAGGATCAATAGTGTATTCACTGTTTACACTCTTCATATCTAAGTAGAAAGATGAACTGTTTATTCATTGTTTACACTTAATGTTCAAGTAGAAAGATGAACTGTGTATGTTCTTAAACTATATTTTATATTCAAGTTGTAAACAAAACTACATTATATTTTATGCTTTTGTTTAGTCTTTATGGTTGTTCTCAATTAATCCAAATGGTCAATAAATTCCCTCTTGTTTCGCACCTACAATAGCTATTGGAAGTCTCTGTTTCATACTATTTTACTATAAACACTATTGAATTAATCATACTATTTTATGAGATTTATAAAAACTCTTCTAATGAAAATAAACAACTGCTTACTAATTACTACAGTTTCCTTTCTCTGAAGATTTCTTGGCGTTAGGGGTGAGCGAGAAAGGGATTATAATTGTATTAGAAACATTAAACTATTAATATGGCCATTTTCACTTATAAGTTATGGAAGAGAAAAATAATAGTAGTTTGATAAACTATAAACTATAAAAGTTATATTATTCATTACACACAGAGAGACATATTTACAAGTTTATTTCGGCCATGGTAATACTTGAGTTCAGTTTTGACCTCTGTAACTCTTTGTACAGCTAAAATATCAAAGTTTTTCGTTAATTCTTTCATAAAAAATAACTTAAGTACATAACTTCATTCTAATTAAATTGGTAAATTTTATAATAAAGTAAATTGCACTAATTATTATGTAATATTATTATATGTCTAAGATAAATTATACTGTGCAGAGGCATGACCTTTAATGAATGTATATACAATTTATTTCCATACATTGAAATAACTGTATTTGTCATTCCAGAAACGGCCAAGAATTTATTGAAACAAAATAATAATAACAAAGTGTAGTAACTCTTTTTTTAAATGGAAAACAAATTAATGACACAGAAATCTGAATTAAAACAAATATAAGTTATAGCTTGTGGGGGAAAAGTGGATCTAATATTATAACCAACTCTAAACATAAAGTGATATGCAGCTAAGGAAAATCGTTTTATTGGACTTAGTGGGCGGTGGCTCAGAGCCATAGGCTTAGACCGATATTTTCCTTCTCTCATCCCTCATTATTTTATTTTTTTGCCTTTGACTTAGTGATGTAGAATAGATTGAAGAATGGACTACCTAAAAACTCACTTTTAAGGGATCAATTATGATAAAGAGGGGTAAAATAGCCTCCCAGACCAAATGACCCCAGCTGAAGGTAATATTGTTATTCTAAGTTAGTCTTTCTTAGAGGAAGGGATCAAAGACTCCGTTTTGAGAATTCCATCATGTATTCAGAAATGTACACTTAAAAAGTCCTTGTTTCTGTCTAATCTTCAGGGGGATGGGGGTAAAGTCAGATATCCAATGACTAAGATGAGACTGGCTAGGTTCACTAAATCTTTGTAGTACGGGAATCCCCTCTATATGAAAATAAATCTAATTGAAGGTAATTTTTATATTAGTTATTACAGACGCTTTATAAGCTTTTCATAACGTGCACTTTAAATACCGAATAAATATATTATTGCATGAATAACAAATTAACTTACTTTAAACCGGTCACAACCAGACCCCTAGCTGTCAAATCACCACTGTGAGAAGAATGTACCAATTTAATTGATGATTATTTTATCAGGCGTGCCGGGAATCGAACCAAACACACTTAGCTCAGAAGAAGACCAAATAAAATAAATGGTACGGAACCCTGCACGGACTTTCTCGATATACTGTTTAAAAATTGAGATATTTATTCGTAGCTTGTAATATATGTGAAACTAAATAATATACACTAGCAAACCCAAGCATAAATTGCATTATACTTAAATAAAACATTCTTTGAGTCCTGGTTTTAAATTTTATATTTTTATTTTTAAAGAATTAATGTCCTCATTTGTATGTTTGGACCAATAATAAAGATTACTATTGGGTTCTCAAGGATCAACTCTTCGTATTAAAATTTCGACTTCCGATCGACATTTTACTAGGTGTTGCACATCTTCAGGTCAGCGCATTGATATTAAATTCCTCATTTATAAATTTTGGCCAATAAAAAATGTAAATATTGACTATTGAGTCTAAAATGGAGATAGATCATTGCTGTACAAACATTTCTCCTAAGAGGTTTAAGTAAAAATAACAAATTTTTTGAGAGACTTACTTATATTTCATTACTCTCTGGCATTGGAGAATTATTGCGTTAAAACTTTAGTATATCTTTACAACCAAAGCTCACAAAATTATTGTATTGATATATTTGCCGATATCTCAGAAACTATTGGTTTTATAAAAATGTATTTCGTATAAGAATTTTTTATTTTCAATAGTACTACAATTTTGCCAAGATAAGTTATTTAGTATCTCAAATAGTTGCGGAGATACGGAAATTTTCACTACTGTAAAGTACCCTAAAATTCATTTTCATGGAAAAATGAAAATAGCCAGTTTATTTTTAATCTTAATCAACGCAAAGATACGAATTTTAATCAAAATCGTTAGAGCCAATGTTGAGAAAATCGATTTGTTCTCTTCTCGCTCTTTATAAAACTACACTTAATTTTAAGTTTTAACAGGCACGCAGACAGACGGCATTGCAAAGACCATTTTTAAGGGTTCGGGGGGCCATGAGACGTTAACATCCATCAACATTTTAGGTTATAATTTTTTTTACGGTTGCAATATTTAACCTTTAGTGATCGAAAAGTTAAAAAAATTATATATTTGCGTATAGCTTGAAAGTTATTTGTTTTATAAAAATATGTTCCGAATAAAATATTTGTATTATAAATATATCTACATATTTGTAATGATAAGTAATTTCATATTTCAAATAGTTTCGGAGATATGATAAAAAATGAGAGTTTACGCAGCTGACCGGAGCCCTTAAAGTCATTTTGCCGAAATATTTAGAGTAGACATTTTGTTTGAAATATGTATAAATGATTAGAAACGAAATTTAATCAAAATCGTTTGAGCCGATTTTGAGGAAATCGAAATTTTCTCTTTTGCCCTTCAGTAAACTACCCTTAATTTTAGGGGTGGATATCCAATTCCAAAAATCCCACGGGCAACCCTATGAAAACCCTTGATATTAAGTTTTAGCTCAATCGGTAAAATAGTTTAGGCTCTAGTTGGAGGTACAGACAGACAGACAGACAGACAGACAGACGGAAATTCAAAAATCTCTTTTTCAGATTCAGGGAGTCATGAAACGTCAAGATTCATAAAATCTCGAGCTCGATTTTTTTGACGATCACAATACTTTCTCTACCAGTAAGATAGCAAGAAAGTTATATATATATATATATATATATATATATATATTTGAAGTAGTATTATGTTGTTTAATAAAGATTCAAACCCTTTTCAAAGATAATTACATAGAAAGCTAAAATATATTTTACGCTTTTCAGTGACATTGAAGTCTATTCGGATTATTTTAGGCTGTTTTTATTCCTACCTATTTAAATTAAATTGCTAAATATACCTAGTGTTAAAACGTATGATCTAAAAAAAATCTATCAACAAAATATATGTATTCCCACGGTTAATTTTGTGTTGGTTCCCTTCAGGACGAACATTAAGAATTGAAAGGCCATGCATGAGCCCTCACTTTTTTTTAAGGCACCTCTTTTTTGTAGAGTAGCTATTTTTATAACATTTTTGTATATTCGGCAAAATTTTAAAATGATTACATTAGCTCTTTAATGCTGATTGATTGAGGTTATAAAGAACTAATTGAAAAAAAAATTCAGTAAATTTCTGATACGCTAACCTCTTGTGTAAAGCATTTAAGGGCCAGTTTCATAGTCAGATTTAGTACTCAAGTGCGGCGCTATACTAAATACAAGACGTCACCTACCTGAAATTGAATGGAATGGGCCAGTTTCATATGCGAATCTGGCCCATTCCATTTTGATCTAGGTAGGTGTCGTCCTGTATTTAGTATCGACTCGCACTTTAGGCGTACTAGGTCTGACTATGAAACTGGCCCTTTGTTTCCTGAAAGTAAGGGTCTGCGAGCCTGGGTTTTCTCATTCGAGTCGAGCTCGAGTCAAGTATTTCAAAAAGCTCCCGAGTTCAAGTTAAGTTCGAGTATATTTGTAATTTTAAAATGTTAAGAATATATATTTGTTCATTCTAAAAGTGAAATAGTATATTTAAAACGTCACCAGTTAAAAGAAACAAAATGTGAATACCACATCCTTAAAATGTGAGATTTTAAAATGATATGAAAACAACACATGTTCATAAAATAAGAATGGCACTAATTTTTGTAAATAATAAATAGTTTTGAAAAAAGTTTAATTAGTAGAACAATTGATTTTAAAATTAGAAAAAAAACACTTAAAAACCATATCATTTAAAAATTGCTACAACACTTACTTAAAAATATGATAGTAAAAAATCAAAATGTTTCAACATTCATGTCTTTAATATGGTTAAAATTACTAACAATTACAAAAATAACTTAATAAAATTGACGTTTTAATGAGATAATACTTCCCCAAAACTAGCCTCCGTAACTTTAATCACCCCACAATAAATCGAAAAATTCACAAGCGGCTGGAAATTGAACTGTTTCATATTTAGTTTATTACTATTAATAATAATAATAATAATAATAATAATAATAATAATAATATAATAATAATAATAAAAATATAATTATTATTATTATTATTATTATAACTATTACTAGTTGCGTATTATCACTTCTTCTGTTTTAATTCCATTCCTTTATTCGCAGCTGCGTATGCTCCTTATATGGGCTCTCACTAGAAACTATCTTACTATGAAATGTATTTCAGTTCAATTTATAATCCTTATATAAGTTGATGTTCATACTTTAAAATAAAAAATAAGTTGGTTAAAATAATATTTCTAGTAGAAAATATGAAATGGTTAATGCTTGGTTTATTTAAATGTAAATAGTTTGGTGAAATATTATTTTCAAAGTTGATCAACACTGATTTTAGACGGGTTTGCCAACATAATTCTATAGCTAAATAGTAACTAGTGCTAGTTGTGTAGTTGATGCAAGTTTTAAAGGAATTCGTTGACATCTTGCCATCTGTCGAAAAATGGAAAACTAAGAATACACAAAACAATAATTTTATCGGTTGTTCTCTGTGGTTGTGAAACGTGGTTTCTTACCGTACATGATGAAAACAAATTTACGATTTACGAAAACAAGTTGCTTAGGAAGATATTTGGTCCAAAAAGGAAAAAATCTACTGGGTTTTGGAGACAGTTACGTATTGATGATCTACATAACCTGCACTCATAACAAACCATTGTTCGGATAGTCAAGTCTCGTAGATTACGGTGGGCAGGACACTCAGTTAAATGGAAGATTCTAGAATCTTGTTTAGGGTATTGAATGGCAAATCTAATGGAAATATACCATTGGGAAAACATAGACGAATATGGGTGAGTAGAATTAGAATTGACCTGAAAGAGATAGGGTGTAATGAGGTGGACTGTATAGAACTAGCCCAAGAAAGGGATAAGTGGCGTATTTTGTAAATGCGGCAATGTTGTTTCGAGTTCCTAGTGCCATAGAGTATGTAAGTAACATACATGATATAGTTTATGTACACTTTGTAAATATCTACGCTCATCTAGTAATTGAGGAAGATGGAGATCTGGAGGTTTAGAATCAATGTTATAGGCTGTGTACACTTGGTTAAAATAGTCTCTCATCCAGTAGATTGGGGAAAGTGGTGAATATTCTCTGGTATCATTTTTGTTTGTTGATTATTTTAACCACATCTTAGTCCCAGTTTGGGTTAAACTATACCTTAATGAATGCTTATGTAATGGGGATAGTGAGGGTAGAAATATAGAGATGATTTAACCACATTTTGATCAAGGGAGTGTGGAAAACTTTCTAGAAAAAAAAACACCTTCTGTGCACCCGACTGGGATTTGAAGCCAATCTCCCCATCACCAGTGTGACACGAGAGTGATGTGTTAGACCATGCGACCATCAATGTGGGTCTGGGATTGTCAAAATTCCCGTTTGGTAAGAAAGAATGTTGTCACTTGAGTTCACTTCAAGAGGACGTAGCACTCAATTTTCTTTTGTTTATGTCAAGTAAATTTCAAACGATTCCCTGTTTTTGTTTGATGGTGGGCTAGCTGTTGAACATATGTTCTTGCTGGTTAGACTTCCTTGAGCTTACTACTGAGTTACTGAACTAGAGTCCACCAAAAGATTTTTATTTTTTGCTCCAGGATAAGTTTAGAATGATGAGAAGTTCTTCTGTCTTCGTCAGAGCACTACCACCATCAAGATCAGCTGACTCCCCACGTGGTCTGTTCTTTCAGTTCTGTCATGGAACATACGAGAGACGAGCGTGTTTACTTCGGTTCAACATTTGATAATACACTTATTTTCTCATTCATGACCTTCAGTGTGCTATTATGAATATTAATTTATTTGTAATGTCTAGACTTAATTGATTTGGTGGCAATTGTTTTGAGTGGGCGAAAAAATTGTGTTTTAACTTCTATTAAATGTTACATATGTGTATTAGTAAATGGTGGATATTTGGTGAGTTTCATTCAACATTCAGAATGCTATTAATTTATTATGATGTGAACACCTTTAAGAACATTTTACAAATATTTTCATGATTAAATAATAATACTAATACATAACAATGGCATTATTTATTAGGGGGTGACCTGGTGGTCTAGGGGTAAGGTGTCAGACTTCTGTGCTGGGTCCGAGGTTCAATCCTCACAAATTTATCTGATTGCCAAACCCTTCCTTCACCTCTGACAAGACGTGCATTAATCACAAATTGTGAATGTGTGGAATGCCAGGCCTCCACCGTGGTTCGGATTCCACGTTAAACTGTAGGTCCTCCATTTCATCTCACAATCACCCTACCATTACACATTAGCTTAAGTGCGTATAACTCAAACGGGTAGTAAGACGTGGTGCTAATAATAATAATAATAATAATAATAATAATAATAATAATAATAATATTATATTATTAGTTACTAGAAACTTTAGAACATAGCTCTTAAAGTGTATCTTAGCACCGCGTCTTACTACCCGTTCGGGTTATACGCTTAAGTACTAATTACACTAATTGGTTAGGAACTGGTAAGGTTGAATTTAGAGGAAGTGAACCCGCATTTGCGTGGAGGGAGAGTGGAAAACCATTTAGGGAAAACCACCCTCAGTTCACCCGACCGAGATTCGAACCTCGATCTTCCCGTCCTCGACGTTAAAGTGTATCTGATAAACACATGAACATTTGTCAGGACACCTGGTTACTTAAAATATGTCCAGGTATATAACAAGAGTAAAATATAGCACTTGTTGAATTGATCTCTAAAGTGTGAGACGGCCGCATCGTCTAACGCACTACTGTCGCACTAAACTAGACTACTAATGACGGGGAGGTTGAGGTTCAAATCTCGGTCGGGTGAACTGAGGATATTTTTTACAAAATGGTTTTCCACTCTCCCTATAAGACAATGTAGGTACACTTCCCCCAAATATAACCTTCCTAATCTCTTAAATCATTAGAGTAATTAATACATAAGTGTTTAAACCGGACGGTTAGTAAGACACGGTGCTAAAAAAATAATTTTGAGACTCACAATCGGGCAGTGATGTATAAAATATGTCTAGAGGGCTAACAAAGATAACACAATTATTGATATGTGGTCAGGTTCATAATTTACCTTTCAGTTGGAGAGAGCCTGGTGGAATTGAGTCTTGACTCTCCTTCTGGTGAGTTATGGTTTCGCATTGGATTAACCGCTTGGGTTTATTCGTCCTCTATAAACGCCAACAGTCCCAACACTAGTGAATTTCAAATTCAACGCTATATACCCTTTGTATCAGGCCTTAGTGCTTTGCTGCTAGATGTACTATTAAAAGGCTGTGAAAAATTTTAAATATCCAGAAGCCACCTATCATTCACCTTGTTGAGCAAATTTAATCTTAAAGAATTCCTTTAATGGTTTGTCTATTTTTCATAAGCTTTAATTCTTCCAGAAAAATATTTAGGATCTTCAATATATTAGTCAAGCGAGGCCCCATTACTACTAAAATGTAAGAAGCCGTGACCTCTCTTTCTTTTTCTCGCGTTCTCTCTCTCTCTAGCAGTAGCTATGGTTTATTTTTGTACTATTCTGTATTCAAAGATCTAGTCTGTGTTTGTTGTATGTCTTTGTGAAGGTGAAATATTTAGTTTGACTGTTCTTAAATAGTTACCATTTGATTTTTCTCGATCGTTTAATTAAGTAAATGGGTGTTCTAACAAATATTCAATCGTTTTCATCTTTGTTTATTTAAATTTAACAACATAGATACACGAATATTAATAAAACAAATTCAAATTCAAATAAATCTCCTGTGCACAAAAGTAAAGAAGCAGAAATATGGCTATATGTATGGATACATAATTTAACAAACATACATCTCTATGACTACGAATTACATATATGAAGAAACAAAGATAGCCTTGGTGTATGGGTTTAAAACGTGACCTTGCCAAGCCATTCAAAAAATTATTTTTATCCCTTACAACAAACCTACGTTTGAATAAATTAACATACAAATAAAATAAACAAATCAAACAAAACTAAGCATGGATCTAAATTGAGCCTTAATAGAGAAACGGCTTGGGAAAATACAAGGAAAATTACCATGTTGCAATTGAATAGGGTAATATAAACCCAAAATAAAATTAAACTCTATGAACTAGTAGGGAATTTTCATTCGAACGTAGGTAATAAACAGTTAGAAAAGTAGAAAAGTTGCTCAAATTATTTTTAAATACTCATACGCCAAATAGTATTGTTTAAAGCTGTCACTTTTAAATTAATTCTAATAATATAATAATTTAAATACAATTATTTTGACATAAACATTTTTTTGTATTTTATACCTTCCAACTGAGATTCCATTATAGCTACCCTCCTACCATGATTCTACTCTAACCACACCCGCCTTGGTGGCGTAGTTGGCTAGCGCGCTAGTTTTGTGTGGAGCCAGACTGCTGAGGACGGGGAGATCAAGGTTCAAATATCGGTCGGGTGAACTAGGTGTGGTTTTTCCCAAATTGTTTCCCACTCTACCTCCACGCAAATGCGGGTTTACTTCCTCTAAATTCAACCTACCCAATTTATAATTCATTAGCGTAATTAGTACTTAAGCGTATAGCCCAAACGGGTAGTAAGACGCGGTGCTAAATAAATAAATAAATAAAATGCTCCAACCACCTGCCGTGATACCACTCTAACTACCTTCCTACTGTTATTCTCGCTGTTTGTTTCAGCTGCTTTGCTAACAAAGCAAAGTTCTAATTATGGAGCACTGGTATTTGTGAGTGTGTGTGTTGGTTGTCAGGTTGTTGCAGTATCGAAGGATTACCCTTAAACTACGTTCAGACGTCGCGGAATCCATGCGGAATATAAAAGGAGAGTTAAACAAAACATCGTTAATATTTACAAAACCCAAACCTTGACATGTATAGTACGGATAATACAGAGGGCCGGATAGTCACTAGCCTACTGTTCTTATATAATATAAATATCTTTAGTAATTTCTAATAATAAATATCTGTAATAAAGGGTATATCTACAAAGTACGTTCTTTTTTACAATGAATTCCTGTCGTCGGCGAATAGTTCAACCAATTCTATCCAAGCTAGTTTCTTTTTATCTTGTTGGAATATTCTTCACACTCCATGTCCCATATGGCAGGCCTTTTCTCCACCTCGTCAACAAAATGTTCGGTATCGAAACTCTCCATAATTCACTCCTATGCCTACGTTCAAACTGAACTGAACGTTCAACTGAACGTTCTCATTGAAATTCATAGAACTCGAGCCGCGCGTGGAGCATTTTGATACAGAACTTTTTGTTGATGAGGTGGAGAAAAGGCCCGCCATATGGGACATGTAATGTGAAGAATATTCCAAAAAGATAAAAAAAAAAAAGCTTGGACATAATTGGTGGACTATTTGCCGACGCCGTGGATTCATTGTAAAAAAGACGTACTTGATAGGTTTGATCTTTATTACAGATATGTATATTACGTATATAAGAACAGTAGGCCCACGACTATCCAACCCTTTGTAATATCCGTACTATAAATATCAAGGTTTTGGTTTTGTAAATATTAACGATGTTTTATTTAACTTTTCTTTTATATTCCGCACGTATTCCGTGACGTCTGGACAGCTACTAATTTCCGCGCGGACGAATCCGACCCGTCTGAACGTAGTCTTACTCTCTGGTCTTCCGAAGGTTTAATGTCCCGGTGGTTGTTGTGGGTTCGAGCATCTTCATTGGTCCAGCCCTCGTATGTAGTGGGTGAGGAGAGAAGGACTGAGGGAGTGTGGAAAAGGGGAGGTAGAGACTGGGAGTAGACGTATGGATGGGGAGAGGGCGTTGGGTGAGGGGGGGGGGGTTAGAGAGAGAGAAGAGGGTGGAGAGGATCATATTTTAAGTGTTTGTGGTTTCTGGTAGGGAGAACGTAGTTAGAATGGTTGTTCAGTGACCCGAAGGTCTCCTGGGTCCTTGTGAGAGAGAATGGCAGATACCTTAATGGTTCATGGGTACTTGTGTTGGAATGGAGGATATCAGTGATTTGGATGGTTTTTAGATGTTTGAGAAGGAAAAGAGGATTTCAGTGACTTAAATGGTTTCTAGGAGTATGTGAAGGGAGGAAGGGTGTCAGCGATCCAAATATCTCATGGATGCTTGCGAGGAATGTGTCATCAATCAGATAGTTACGATGGGGTTGTAAGAGGATGAAGGTGATCAATATTCAGATTTATATAGCAATCCCAAGTCGATTAAATTCGAAATTAATTATCTCGGCTTTAGATCTTTTGATTTGGGTGAGTTGTATATAAACTTAGTTATGTACTAATACATTTACATTCTGCCGTGGCAGTCTTATAGGTAGGTTGTTTTATATCTAATAAATTGTATTGTAACCTTTACATGTAACAGTTTTATTTAGGCTATTAAAAAAAATCAGCTTAATTTTACATAGGTTTATGGATTATTTCTTGGTTAGTCTCTAGTTTTAATTGAGAGTTTGGTTTAGTTTGTTGCACTGCTCTCTTGTGAGGAATAAAAGAATCACTGGCGCTGGCTTTTGCCAGTAGCGGTGGCTCAGAAAGTAAGATCATTCGACCTTGTTTTTGGGGATGTCATTAAATGTCGCGTAACACTACCATCATTTCACTAGAATCTAAGATAAGTTCCTGACCCATGTTTTGCGATACTTATAACAATGCATGGATAATACACTGCTTATACTCCTTGGAATTGACTTAATGATCTATTTTGTTTTTTATTATTTGTAATTGATATTTAGAGGTTTATCAATATGAATAACAAACAAAATTGTCCCTAATTATCATCTGTTGTAAGAATTTGAAGTCTCAATAGATTATATGCACTAATTAATGTGTAGGCTAAACACAATGATAGAGCATCACTATATTTGTAAAGTTTGTGCCTATTTTTAGTATGCTGAAACGCCACAGGTCAAAGGTTCGATGTGAAGTGCGAGAACAATTTTTTCAATTCGAGACGATCTTGAAACGAGAATATAAAAAGTATCAAGACACGAGAACAAGACGAGAAAACGTTCTTTGAAAGTTAAAAAAATAAATAAATTATGTTTACTAAACTAAATATATAGTTTATAGAGTTACTTTTTTACATTTGAGCTGGCGCTGGTTTTAGATCATCTTATATATAGTTCATTCAAATACTTGAGATATAACTTATACACATTTTAAATGCAATTAATAAAATAGCAATACTAGGTAGTTACAATGAACACCATTTATAATTTAATTTTATAGTGTAACAGCTCATATTGTCAAAGTTTGATATTGAGAAACAATATTTATAACCAAAACATTTCTTAATGAAGGCTGTTTTTTGGGGAGTGGAATGCGGCCTTTTTTCGGGTTATTATGGTATTATTGGAAATAATAAATTCCCAGTTTGGTTTTTTAGTTTCTTAGGGCCATTATTTGCTGGGTTTTTTTCTCGAATTTTCGAGACTAATTTTTTAACTTTTGAGACGAGATCGAGATTATTTATTTCTTGAATTTTTGAGATGTTCTCGAGTCTATCATGTCCCTAGTTTCTGTAAAGCCAATGAATAGCTAGCTGTTAGTGGATTAATAAGGCTAAATAACATCAATGGTAAAGTGGTTAATGTGTTCATATAAATATCATGAACAGTTGTTGGTGGATGCTAAACATTAAAAAAATCTTAACATCAATGGTAAAGTTGTCCTTGATTTGTTCTAAAGCTCATGCTTGGCTGTTAACATGAGCTGAACCCCATATGGTAAGAGTGTTGAAGTGTTCCATGTATTCCTATAAATATTATGAATGGTAGCTATTGGCTGCAGAAAATATTAAATTATTATTATTATTATTATTATTATTATTATTATTATTATTATTATTATTAGCACCGCGTCTTACTACCCGTTCGGGTTATACGCACTTACGCTAGTGTGTAATGGTAGGGTGATTGTGAGATGAAATAGAGGACCTACAGTTTAACGTGGAATCCGAACCACGGTGGAGGCCTGGCATTCCTCACATTCACAAGCTGATTAATACACATCTTGTCAGAGGTGAAGGAAGGGTTTGGCAAACAGATAAATCTGTGCCAGTACCGAGGATTGAACCCCGGACCCTCAGCACAGAAGTCTGACACCTTACCCCTAGACCACCAGGTCACCAAATATTAAATTAAAATTATAAAATTAAATAAAAAAATTCTTATCTAACATCCAATATTGTACTATTTTTAAGATGATTATATAAATATTGATTTGAATCACTTGATGCAGCTTCGGGAGTTTACATTATACTTAAAGAAATCATAATATAATTAAGAAATAATTTTATGAATGTGTGTGAGAAAGGTTGATAATAATCCTTGATTGGGTTGTCTTACCATATTTTCCCTTGTGTGTCCAGGCTGACACACTGATATGTTAATTAAGTGAAAATGAAGATCCAGCTGATATGAAAATTGCAGATATTTTAAATTATTAAATAATAAATGTAAATACACGTTTAAACACGCATAGGTGGTCGTTTGGTTTAGCTCTAGGGCGTCGCTTTCGCAAATGATGGTTTCCAGGAGGTTGGGGCTAGAGAACTGGCCGGGTGTACTGAAGGTGTGTTTCCCTAAATGTTTTTTCCCTTAGTATTTATGCAAATGTGGGTACAGCTACTCTATATTCTAAAATCTACACCCCTCATCCCTAATCCATTAGTGTAAATAGCCCTAAGTTTTATCTTTATTAAAGCATATTCTATTCTATTTATGCATATAAAATGCCAAAATTAGTGTTCCTTTTCACTTCATTAAATAAATTACTTTCCCAATATCACTATAAAAAAAGCACCCATTTTCAATTTCATCCAGTATGTTTAGCTACCATAAATGTTTGTGATTTTTTTAAATACTGCGTCCCCGTGGCGTTTTTTCCCAGCCTACCACAAGCTGAAATGTTGGTACTAGTTGGATCAATAGAAAGATCGCGTGCTACGACCAGCATTGTGGGAACGACGGCCATTGCACGAAACTGATACAATCCTAAACAGGACTGGCAACGAAGGCATCAACTTTGACCTAGAAACTAAAAAATAAAGAGTCATTCATGTTAGGTTTGTAGGAGGTAGCATGTTCTACATCAAAATATCAGTGGATAGCGCCAGTATCGTGACCAATATCAGGTGAGATGATATCCAAGGATAACCAATTTAGAATGGAAAAGAATATAAAAGCGTAAAAATGGAATTTCTACGTCAAATATGTAAATAATTTAATTTTTCTATAAAGAATCAATGTCAATATTAATTAAATTTTTTTGTCAGAAGCTTGTCTAATAGAATTTACTTTTGTGATTTTATTTATTTATTTGAAGTATCCAACGTGCACTTTTTGAACCGAAGTATTATAAAAGCACACGAAAATTTCTATTAATGAGAGAGAGAGTGCACCAAAATTTGGCAGGGAAAGGTATTTTCACATATCTTACAGACAGTGGCGTGTCGTGAACTGTTGCCAAGGTAAGCAGCATCAGTTAAAACTGTACCTGTGAATTGTTCACACCCCTCAGTAGAACACTCATCGGTCAGGTATCGAGTGGAATACATTCCTGTGTCAGGAATGCAGAGCAGTATATATATATATATATATGATTGGTCAAATAGGCCCCAAGGGGACGAGAACATATCACAGGTACGGTTCTAACAAGGTATGCTTTCCTTGTAACATTCCATGACACGCCACTACTTCCAGGGTTCTTTTAAATGCCACAATCGACACTAGACCATCGGATTTTCTTCCCCTCCGAAGAAAGCTATGTTAAGGATTTTGATCGGTCAAGAAATATCAGTCGATCCGGCTGGGCTTAAACCCACAAACATCAGGTCTCGAGTGAAGCACTACAAGATCACCGAGGTTGGCTACTTTAGCTTGTATTATACTCAAGTTTAATGATGTGTCAAATACTAATATAAATCTTTCTGCGAAAAAGAATCAAACATACCCGCATTGAGTGTTGAATTTTCCGGGTGTCTTTCTCGCAATACACTGTCTGAACTACCGCTTGCGTAAAGGTTGAGGTTCAAAACCAGGCCATGTGTACTGAAGGTAGCTTTTCCTAAATTGTTTTCCACTCACCCTTCATAAAAATGTGGTTAAATTTATTTCTAAACTATACCTTCTTCATCTCAAGCCTATTCGAGTGATAAAATACAAATAGCACTCTCGGGTGGTATGTTATATTAAATAAGGGTGAAATATTATTAAAAATCTATTATGCTCATTGTTATTACTGTTAAATATATTACTAATTAGAGAAAATAAGAGTTGGAAATCAGAAACAAAATTGAATTTTAAATAATTAAAATCCAAGAATACAATTAATAATTCAAGACACTGTAAAAAAGAGTTAGAACGTTCCTATTAAAAGTATGGAAAATAAAGAGTAAAAATATATATATGTTTATTCTAATCACAGCAATTTGGATCCAAACAATATGTGCGTTGGTATTTTCTAAGCCCAATAAAACATATTTATTTCACGATTATATCATTAAATACAAAAAGTGACTGATCTCATGAGAGAGGACATTAGTAGCACCTCAATATTTACCCAACCAATATTTTTAGTGTAGAGGATTGGGTTGAGGAATGAGGGTGGGGTGGGTATGGGAGGTACTTAGAGATGTGAGACATACAATTTTCAAATTTTGAAAATAAACTAGAACATTTTCTCCTAAGTTTTTCCTCCAAACTTTCAATGATATTGTTTTTAATTTAGTAAATGGAACGTATGTAATCGAGATATTCCAAGATTTAAAGTTTCCACTTAAGTTTAATTTCACTCATGGACGTTGTCATGAGTTCCAATAAATCAATAACAGCAATTCCATTTCTCATCTCACAATCACTAATTATTGATTACAACACATGGTGTTTGAAAGTGGCACTAACCTAGAATAAAGTCCTAATGAATACACCCCCTTCTGTTAGGATTCAATGACCTGCATTTTTTGCCAACATATTTTCATCTCTAATTGCAATCATTTGTTCAGATTATATTTTCGGTATATTGTTGTGTTTTTTTAGCAACACGTCTTAGGCCTACTACCCGTTCAGGTTGTACGCTTATGTACTAATTACTCCAATAGTTTTAGAGATTAGGAAGGTTATATTTAGAGGAAGTGTATCCACACTTGCGTGGAGGTCGAATGGAACACAGTTTTAGAAAAACCATCCTTATTACACCCAACTGAGATTCGAACCTCGATGTTCCCGTCATCGGCAGTCTAGTCTACTGCGAGATTAGCGCGTTAGACCATGTGGCCACCAAAGTGGGTTTCAGTTATTTGATACGATTGAATTAAATCAAGTTAAGTTTTATGTAATCTAGTTTCAATTATTTTATATGTCCTTAATAATTCAGTTTATGTAAATAAGTATGAACAAGAATATATTAAACGAAATCAAATGGTAGTTAATTTTAAATAGTGGGGAAAAATAATTTTCTACAGATTTTTTGTAATCGCGTTTTATGAGGGTGATATAATAGAAAGGAAATATTTCAAAATTTGCGTGAAGGGTGAGTGGGAAACCATTTAATAAAAAAACACAATACACCAGTAGACCTAAGCCCAGTTGAGAATCGAGCCACAAGCTATATCGTGCATTTTGTTTTGAAAAATCCGCTAACTCTGAAATGTAGCAATCTTATCTTAACGGGGGCCACTATATTTCAGCTTATATTCTAGGACCAAAATGTAATCGTAATAGGCATGACTGTTTCCTTTAAAGATAAACAAAGTATACATTAATCCAAGCAAGTTAACTAGGATCTTTAAGAATATCCTATTTGTTAACTTATAGTGCAGATTCATGTAGGGTTATTGATTAGTGCCACTCTCCACACTGCGTCCCTAAAACAAGCCGTCTCTCTTTTGGCGAAGGGTCACAAGACGTAAAATGGGTGAGAGAATAAAATCAATACAATGAACGCGTAACGTTGAATGCCATAGAAAATATGTTTCCCTTTCACATCGTTAACATAGTTTTTTTTTATAAATACATTGGACTTGGTCAAAGCAAATACAAAACCACTATCAAGAAAATGTTAGTTAACTACAACTAATCTATTCTTTAATTTTATTAATATATTGTTTGATAAATCCACTGGTACCACAAGAAGAAGCAAGCAAACACAGTAATAATTTGTATTTGTACATTCTAATTATTGATCTTGATGTTAGTGCCCAGACGTTACAGCAAGCGTAACTGCCAGTTAAGAATGTTAGATAGAAAAGAGGGTCATTAAATACATATGTAATTTTATATGAAATACTTATGATTTATATATTAGCGGACATAAATAAACGGAACATAAATAACAATATAATCAAATATAGCCATTTTAGTCTGTGATTTAATATATAATTAAAACCTATTTGGAAAATTATTCTAACCGAAGAATCTAGGCATAATCTTACTCTTTAATTCGTGGTATAGACCATGTATGGTCAGCGGTTATTCTTTAACTCAAGGTATATACAAAGTGTGCATGACCACCTACAACAGATAACCTCTGACCCCATGACCTACTTTCACTTCATTCTAAAATTAGAACCCGGATGTGAACTTTGGTCATAGAATTCGGATTTAAAAGTAGGACATAGAAGTTGGAGGTAAAAGTAGGTCATTTTAAAAATATGGCTGGGATGAAAATGTTGATCATTCTAAAAATAGAACTCGGATGGTAAAATAGGTCATAGAACCCGGATGTAAAAATAGTTCATAGAACCCGGATGTAAAAGTAGGTCATTCTAAAAATACAGCTTGGGTGCAAAAGTAGGTAGTTCTAGAATAGAGCCTGCATGTAAAAGTAGGTCATAGAACCTGGATATAAAAGTAGATCATTCTAAAAATACAGCCTAGGTGCCAAAGTAGGTAACTCTAAAATAGAACCTGGATGTAAAAGTAACTCATAAAACCCGGATATAAAAGTGCATAGTTGAACCAAGATATGAAAGTAGGTCATTTTAAAAATAGATCTCAGAGGTAGTGATCTACTTTAAGGTCAGTGAATCCTTATGTAGGTATCGACAAAGATTCTGACGTCTTATACGTGATCGTTTTGCCTATAAATAGAGCTGAAATGTGAGCAGCGATTAATTCGTGAATTAATAATTTGTTGAGTGACAGTCGTGAAGTAGGGAAAGCTTTGAAGATGGATAATTTTTACCAATATCTACTGTGATGTGACGAGATGTATAGGCAACCCAGGTAATTATTATCAATATACATACAGTAACAAAATGCACAAATAATAATAGTTATTTGGATATTCTATGCCTATTTGATAATATTGTTTTGTTTCAGTTGATGAAATAACTAGGGATGCCCTGGATGTATTTGGCCTTAGCCCCTCTCTGTCCTTTGACTCCACAGATATGGTCGGAGCGCCATTGATGTTTGGAGTGTCGGCCGAAATTCCTACAATGCTCTTAAGCATGCGGGATGAATGTGTGGATGCTTTCAAATGGTTATCTTGGAAATGTTTGAGATGACCATTAACACTGTAAATATTTTGTTTTTGGGGTAAAAACTCATTTGTGGGTAGTTTACCGATGACAGATTTTTTTTAAATTTGAAATATTTTACAAATTGTTCTAGCTATTTCTTTCCAAATGGGTATTTTGGTAGTGTATGCCATAACAATTAACAAAGTACACTTGTTTTCGTGGTGAAAAAATTATTTATTGGTAGTTTACTGATGATTGATTTTTCAAAAACTTGTAATGTTTAAAAACTGGTACTAATTATTTGCTTCCAAATGGGTATCTTGGGATTGTTTGGCATGACAAATAACTCTGTATACTTTGTCAAGGGTAAAATTTCGATAGAGAATCTTTTACTGTGGAGTTATTTTTGAAAATTCAAACCATTTTAAAAATAGCTTCAAAGATTTTTCTTAAAAGTATATCTGAGGAATGTTTTCATGAACATAACAAATCAAGTTTAGGGAGGGGTAGTTTATTAATGACTGTTTTATATAATTTGAATATTTTAAATAATGGCTTTAGAGAGTTAGTTCCAAATGGGTATTCAAAGACTATTTTACATATAAATAATAATGTATCTTTATATATCTAAAATAAATTAATTTAAGGGTAGTTTACTTAAAACCAATTATAGAAAGTTTAAATGTTTTGGAAATTTACCTTGAAAATTGAGTTCAAAATGGGAAACTGTGAATATTTTTTCATTATTATTAAGAATACGTTATCATTTTTACAAATACTAACAAATAATTTTAGAGTAGTTTATATATAATTTATTTTTGAAAATTTAAATTTTGTTAAATATATATGAAGAATTTGTTATATATATATATATATATATAAAACCAAATTTATATAAAGAGAGATTATTGTGACTAACAATTTGATGTGTCTGTTTTTATGAGTAAAACCTATTTAAGGATAGCTTAATAAAAGCCTATTTTTGAAAAATTGCAGCGTTAAACTCATTGTATAACCCTCTGAAGACTAGTGGAAAAGAGAAAGAAATAGGGATGTGAGGGGAGATCGATGGGGAGTTAAAAAGGGAATAAAGAGGGAATTAAGGTTATAACAATTATTACTATTATTATTAAATTAATTGATACATTTATAATTCTATTTTAAGTGTCAAATACTGAGAATAAATTTGTTATCATTTTCAACTCTAAAAATATTTATTTTTATTGGCTTTATTTATATTAGAATTTATACAATTTATGATAAATGATGAATAATAATAAGATAAGAATTATCTGAGTATTGCTAATTGGCTGGTTTCCGATATAATAATATGGTGCATGGTTGAGTTTTGTAATATTATAGTAAAATTATGTTTTATATTATTTAAACTTATCGTATTTCAATGACTTTATGTGTTATAGCTATTTTTAGATGCAGCTGGCAATTAACAACCACTATATTTTAATAAACACATTGATTGAGCTATTATTTATATATTTATTTCAATAAAGGCACTGTGATCTTTCACTTACGTAAGAGAGAACTTACTAAATAATAAAATGGGATTTTTCCTATTTCTTAATAATTGTATACTAAAATTATTGTAGTGAGATGAGATATTATTAGTTTAACGTGTGGGAGGGAAGAGTTAAACATTTATCCAATAAAGCAATATTTGTATGAATATAATTATTGGAACTTATTAACTAGTTTTCATTTAATACTGGTTTTAAGGCCTGTCTATGACATGTTGATTATAATACTAACCAACCTAAAAAACCGAACCTTGAAATTATAAATGAATGTGAGGCTAGGATTTATTTTCAAAAAATGTATCTTTCTATCTTGAACGCGGATAACGCGAGAGTGAACTAAATTAATTCGATTTTATTAAATGAATTATAAATTGTATGCGAAAAGGCTACATACAGTTGGCCATGGCGGAAAACAACCTTGGGAAGATGGATAGATTTCACTCATGTCCAAGTTTTGACCTTGTAACTAATTAATATAAATTAATAACATGATTATAACTCGGAACTGCCTCCATCTCAAAATATAGGGGCTGCTAGAGTCCACAGGTGTCAATTCAATTCTAACTAAGAAATATACATTCTTTCGAGATAAACTTGTTAAAACTGTTGAATCGACTATGGCTCTTTATCCGATTTTGTCACTTTCTATCAGGTAAATTACATAGGCTCTGTTTAGTATTTAAATATCCAAGAAGCATTATTTTAATTCCTATTTTTAAGTTAAATTTTGTGTCCGTTTCCTGGGGCCGTCAAACTTATTCAAAGCTTTACTAGAGCTACAGTAGATTTACCGTTCATTCGTGCTTAATAATATTCATGGTTATGTTGGTAAGGAGAAATTTGAGATTATAAATAAGCAAAGAAAACTTTAACTATGAAATTAATAATGGTCTAGCTGATACTAAACTAGCGCGTTAGCTAACTACAAAAAGAATTGTAATTTAACCAATGTGTGGTTACAATTAAATTAAAAGTTATAGGAATGAATAAATGATTCTGATGAATAACGTTGAACTAAAAATATAAACATTTTAGGAATTTTACCAGGATTCAATTTGTACGTTTCGTCTACCATTTTGGATTTGCCATCTTGAATTTTTCAAGTTTTGGATGTTTTTAATAAATATGGCATATTTGATAACGACGTCCATACCAAATTTCAGCTCTCTAAGACTCAATTTATATGTTTCTTCTAGCATTTTTTATCCACCATCTTGAATTTTTAAAGTTTTGGAATTCATCCCATAAATATGACATGCTAAGTGGAGTCCATAAAATTTTAAACTATCTAGGATATCGAGAAGTGGGAGAAAAAGTCCTGAAAGTACATACAGACACCAGATGTATTTTATATATTTTATACGTAATGGTGTATTAATTCTAGCGACGATCATTATAGTGAATTCAAAAAATAATACAATCGTAATATATTTGATACAGTTACCTACACATCTAGGATTCACCAATGAAAGAGAGTTCCGAATTGAAATAATAGTAGTGAATTTCTCGCTCTTTCTCCAGGCTAGTGATGGTATGAGTGCATGATTATATTAGTTAGTTTTAATTGTATGGATGCAAACCATTTGTTAAGAGAAGTAACAATACAAAAGTTAAGAATATTAAGACCCACTTCTCTGGCTGCATGGTCTGAGGCGTTGCAATCGCAGTAGACTAGACCACTGATGACGGGGAAATCGAAGTTCAAATCTCGGTCGAATGTACTGAGGGTGGTTTTCCAAAACGGTTTCCCACTCTCCTTCCATGCAAATGCTGGTACTCTACCTCTAGCCATAGCCTTCCTAATCCCTAAAATTATTAGCGTAGCTAGTACATAAGTATATAAGCCGAACGGGTAGTAAAACGCAATTAAAAAAAAAGTATTTTAAACCATAGGGTCTTAACTATTTTGACTGGAGTTTTTTATTTTAGCACCGATTCTTACTACTCTCTTAGGCTGTACACATACTTACTAATTACGCTAAATAAATAAGGATTAGGAAGGTTTAATTTAGAGGAAAGGGATCCGTATTTGCATGAAGTAAGAGTGGAAAACCATTTAGGGGAAACTACCCTCAGTGCACCCAACCGGGATCGAACAGTGACCTCCTTGTATTCGATAATCTAGTCCAACACGAGAGTAGCAGATTTGTATTTTATTAATAATTCTTTTCTCTCATTGTTGCACCGTGCCTTACTACTCATATGGGCTATCTAAATAGTTACACTAATAAAATATAAGATGAGGAAGATATAATACATAGGAGTTGTACCAGCCTTAGGGTGGAGAGAAAGTAAGAGATACTTTAGGAAAAGTATAATTGGTTCAGCCGGCTGGAACTTAGAGATATACATTCCTATAACTACCAATCTAGTATTTGGTGAGTGTGACACCTTAAACCATGTTCCCACTGATGTAGATTGTTTTTACAGTAGAACACAAATTTAAAATTGTTTCTCATAATAAATCGTGTTGAGTGAACTTCCAGGAGAAGTTACATTATCACGATTTATTTGAAATATTAATATACTAAACCGGAACTGTATTGTACATGATACAGGGCTTCTTGAACAGTTTTCTCTCCAAGATGGTCATCAGTCATCGATTATACAATTAAAAGCTGTGTCTTCGACTATATTCATTAGGCCTACAGAGGAATTAACCTAATTTCTTAAATCATGGTATCAAAACATTAAATACTGCATTTAAATAGCAATATCCTTATTAAAATGAAGAGCTTATCAAATATCTATGTTTTTCACTCTTTAAATTAGGATGACGAAATATAGATGATGTCTTGTAGGGCCTAGACCAATGTTCTCTTTGAATGTATATGTGCGCCAAGAATTTGCTAGATCTAGCGAACTTAACAAATGTTTTGAAAATTAATAACCCATATCTTTCCATCAGGATCGCTAGTGTTTTCCATCCATACTAAATGATTGTTTGAAGGTCACTTAATTTCGCCCTTTCTCTTTTTCTACCTTGTTAACCAACAGATGACCCTGAGGGAAAGAAAGATTAACATATCTCTCTCTTTCTCTCTCTCTCTCTCTCTCTCTATATATATATATATACATAGAGAGAGAGAGATAGAGAGAAAGAAAGATCACACTATCTATCTCTCAAGCTTTCTAGCGGAGAAATATGAAACTAGTATTTAAATTTTAATCTACACTATATTTTTTATTGCCCCTTTTCCAGCTTGTTATTTGCGTATGAACACATTCAATGGTCACTTAAGTTGCTAATTAGATTTAAAGTAATATACAATTCCAATCATTTAAGATCTTAGGCCTCCTGATTACAATGCATTATAAACGTAAAAAAAAAAAAATCGGGTTAGTGACCTATTGCACCGTTTCAGTGTGGAATATTTTGACAAGATAAATATTGTTGAGTGTAAACACGTGCCTAAGGAGTATTTCCTATCTCAACCATAATAGTCGAGGGATATTATCAAACTGAAAAATAGGGTTACACCAGACATACAATGTCGGGTGCCAAAATAGTGTTGGCACATACTTGGTCAAATAAAAATACACCATAATGGACACCAACACCATATGGTAGATTCACACAATGAGAATAATTCACCGACTGTGTATTGTTGTGAACAATCTCTGATTGTATAAATAAGTAGACGTCGAAAATTGAATATATATGCATGTGTAACATTTCACCGGGTCAATATCATAATTATAATCACGGTCCAAGGATAAAGATTTATGAATGTTATGGCCGTATGGTGCTTTATGAGTGTAACTTTACAATTAATTATAATATAGTAGTAATATTATTAAAATGTGCTTGATTTGAGAGGCAGAGGATCACATTTTGTAGCTAACATTAAATTATGTTAATACAATTAAATTTGATTGTAATTAATGTATACAGTATTTAGTAGTACAATTATTTTGTATATAAATAATAATATTAATAATAATAGTAATAATGATAATAATAACACATAATTTGGTCTAAAGTCCACATCCCCCACTGTTTCTTAAGATGCACAAGTAGCCCTTAGATATGACCCTACTTTAAGCATACCTGCCTCAATAGAGTCGTACTTACCACCCCTCAAACAAGAACTCTTATGAGACTGACCCTCACCTTATTTATATATACCTGTGCTTCTCAAACAATTACTCTCATGAGCACAAAAGTAATAATTAAAAAATAACCCACTTCGGTGGCCGTATGGTCTAACGAGCTACTATCGTAACATACTAGACTGCCAATGACGGGGAGATCAAGGTTAAAACGTAGGTCGGGTGTAATGAGAGTGTTTTTTTTCAAAATTGTTTTTCAATCTCTCTCTGCACGCAAACGCGGGTACACGTCCTATAAATATAACCTTCCTCATCCCTAAAAACCATTAGCGTAGTTAATACATAAGCGTATAAGACGAACGGGTAGTTGAACGTGGTGCTAAAAAATAAAGATAATTGAAAATAAACTGGAACTTATAATTTTTCAATATTAATAGTGTTATTTTTGAGGCTTTTCTTTTATTCTTT
Organism: Timema podura; assembly: GCA_033556935.1. NCBI lineage: Eukaryota > Metazoa > Arthropoda > Insecta > Phasmatodea > Timematidae > Timema > Timema podura. The sequence goes on along the minus strand of JAVRXN010000010.1, from coordinate 69,386,348 downwards.
ACTTTGTATAAAATACTAAGAATAAAAAATACAGAATACTAGCATATGAATATCTTGGTTTTCAATAAATATTAAAACACAAATTTGTTTATTTACTGTTTATTTTCTTACTTTGACTGCTAAATATTTCACTGAGCACTAAATTATTTAAAATAATTAATATTTAGGTGTCACGCTAATGTTTTGTTTTGTAAAATAATTTCTCGAATATTGGCTATTCTTCTCGATATTGTTTTACTTAACGTTGACAATGATGTGTCCCACCCTGTAGTTTCACACGGTCAGGATCTGCTAGCTCGGATTCACTCTGTGTCCTAGGTTCAAGTAGAATGCTATGGCTAAGTTCCAATACAGGCCAGACCAGAATAGTAGCTACGCTCTCACTCCCAAACTACGTTGACCCTCTGGGCAAGAGATGCCTACGACCTTTTCTTAGGTGGGCCAACTTAGTGAACATGACAGCTCAAATGAGGGAGCCGATTGTCTCTTGGTAATAAAATAGAGTTGCATAGAATTCAATCAACTCTTCCTGTATTCAAAATATATAATTTACCTATAATAGTGGGCATAATTTAGTTTATTTTAAACAATCACTTCTGTATAGTTTCATAGAATAGTTCTGATTACCTTAGGATTAAAAAAAAACAGGTTTCGAAATAAACAGTTTCTATCTCCTTCTAAATCATACTAAATTATGGAAACTAAAAAATAATATTCCGTGTTTAATACTCGTACTTCTTCTTAAGCCAACAATCTGAAGGTTGTGTTGATGTGATTTATATCTATCTGGCCCTAGGCATGCACTCAGTCCTTTGGCTGGTTAGTGGTGCCTGCACCATCTGATATAAATCCCATGTAAATATATATATTCTTATGTAATATTAAAATTCATAACAGTATTCCGCCCATATAAGCAGACACGTGATTGAGTGTAAGTATCTATCGTTTAGTGTGGTTTTCCCGGGATGGATATTTCAGGGTTCAAATCCTAGATGGGTGTATTGATGGTAGTTTTACTAAATATTGGCCCACTCTTCTTCCATGTAATTGTGTTAAGATTTCTTGGAAAAATTACTATAAAATTTACCCTCATTACTACATCCTTAATGTAGTTACTAATAAATACGTATAGGTTAACGGGTAGTTAGACCTGGGGTGAATACAAATATATTATTTTTTACTACACCCAGGAGAAAGTTAATCATATTAATTAACTAGTCATTCTTATTTTCTATTTATTACTGCCCGTTTGAGCTACAGGCTTATTTAATAGTTACCCTAGTGTGTTAAGGATGAGGCAGGCTAAATTCAGGGGGAGCGTATCCAAATTTACGTGGAGGGAGGGTGGGAAACAATTTAGGATGAAGAACTTCAACACACCCAATCGAGATTTGAATCTCAATCTCCCCGTCATTGACAGCCCAATATATTACTAGTATTATGCCATAGACCATTCGGCCACCGAATCGGATCAAGGTAGGTATGAAGAATTTAAAATTCAAAGCAAAGCATGGGAAACGGTTAAGGACAAAGAACTCCCAATGCTCGCGACCAGGATTAAAACCCCGGCCTTCCCGTCACGGGAACACCACACTTTATGAGACTGTCATTGTATTCAATGACCCCACTAATGTGGTTCGGTAACTATCTTGAGTGTAGAAATTTGTTCAGTATTTAAATATGAAACTTGTATGTTGCAGATCGCAGTTTCTTGGTGGCCAACGCACAACACGGACTATGCCACATCATCTACTGCTCAGACGGTTTCTGTCGGATGTCTGGGTACAGCCGAGCAGAGACAATGCAGAGAGCAGCAGTGTGCGACTTCCTTCATGGGCCACTCACTTCTCAACATGCGATCAACGTTGTTAAGGAGGCACTCGAGGCAGGCGTGGAGAGACATTTCGAGATTCTCTACTACCGCAAGGACGGTAAGATTATCTAGGTCAAAACTCGTCATTGTTGTTTCAGAGCACCGCCTCATTGGAGGGAAATAGACATATTCTCGCACGACAATATTTATAATGGCAATAAAAGTTTTGGAGGAGCATACATATATACATACATACATGCATACATATATATATACATACACACATACATACATACTACCTAATCATGCCATTCCTTTACGGGTAGGCAAGAAACTGTGCATATAGCTAAAAAACAACTCGGTACTAATCCATCCTCACTAACTTTCTCCACATTTCCCAATCCTTTAATACTACCTTCACTTTGAAAACATCCATCCGTACACAAGATTCATTCATGCTATTTTATTCTTAAGAATATTAAAGTTTTTCTTTTTCACACATTCGTCTACAACATATAGCCACGTCTTACATTTGAACAACACACTCTTCCATCATATATTTTCTTCGTCACATGATCCGCACTCATCCTTTCAACATGACATAACCGACATAATACGTTTCTTTCCCATTGACCTATTGGATTCACATTAAAACCACACTCCTTCAGCACCCAGTCGTTATTGACTCTGTTAATACGAGTTTTTCCACACACATTTCTTAGATATCACATTCTAACCGCATTCACCTTTCTCTTGTGCTTCTCCAACAAATTCACGCCTCACAACCACACACTTTTATATAATACCATCTATGCCTCTTTCTATACTACTTAATTTTTTGCTGTAGTCTACAAAAATTCAACTACTCTCCGAGATGCATTCACTCATCTGTCGATTTCACCATTCATCCTTACATTTCGACAAAACATTCTGCCCATATATACAAAATCATTTGCTTGATCCAACAGTTTTCCATTTATACTAATATGACAGTCATTTCCTGATACGTCCATATCAAAAACTATAACAATAGTTTTGGAGACATTCATAAGAAGAGCCATTCTGTCTGTCACCACATTCAAACGATCTAATACATTATTCAAGTCACTTTCATTCTCAGCAATTAATATGGCATCATTTTCATATAGTAGCACACTTACATTCACATTGTAAGTTTGCACACCAACCGCAGTCTCACAAGCAACCTTCATACACCTATCCACATGAAGATATAACACAACCTTGACTTATGGCGTTTGAGATATAAAATCCGTTGTCCTGTAAAATGTATGTAATGTGACTTTCCGACCTTTTTACCCTGGCCTGATTTAAAGTGTTATTTGCCAAGGGAAACAATATAAGATTAATTTATTGTTGGTCCGTCATGTACTGTAGACTCCATTCACCCCGAAATGTAGCAGTCATACCTTGACGTATTACACTATGCCCCTATCCTTTAAGCTATGCCATAGTGGAGCCAAGTAAGGTAAGCTTGCTATCTTTCAGAGTAAAAGAAAGGTACATTTCATTTATCCTGGAAGGTAGCAAGCTTACCTTGCACGTTTCCACTATAGTACGGATTGTAAGATAAGGCCATAGCGTAACCCGTCAAGGACCTACATCTACCGCTACCTCTCAGGGTAAACGAAGGCTATTTTTAACTTCTTTCGTAGCTATGGCGATAGGATGTGACTTAAAGAAGAGTAAACAAAACATTAAAAGTGGGTAGTGGTACAGAAGGATAAAAATAGATAAATTAGCTGAGAATGTAAAGACTAAATAAAAAATGGTTAATTGAATATACTTATATAGAGTGAAGTGATATCTGTGAAATATTTTTTTTTTTTTTATTTTTTTTATTTTTTTTAGCACCGCGTCTTACTACCCGTTCGGGTTATACGCTTAAGTACTAATTACACTATTGGATTAGGAATTGGGAAGGTTGAATTTAGAGGAAGTGAACCCGCATTTGCGTGGAGGGAGAGTGGAAAACCATTTAGGAAAAACCACCCCAGTTCACCCGACCGAGATTCGAACCTCGATCTCCCCGTCCTCGGTGGTCTGGCTCAACACGACTGGCGCGTTAGCCAACTACGCCACCAAGGCGGGTATCTGTGAAATAGATAGAGAGAAAGTGGGATTGGGGAGCAGGGGCAGAATGGGAATTTGAGTTGTTCCTGCAGTAGTTAAAAAAACCTGTTATATTAAAAACCACCAAGGCGTGAGCTCACAAGCGTACTGACAATAAAGCATACCTTTAAGAATTATGTTTATTTTTCTTCCAGAGTCTTGTTTGTTCGATAACCTAATTATGTTATTTTTTTTTTAGGTACAAAGTTCCTATGTTCAGAGGTTATAGCACCAATAAAGAGTGAAATAGATGATATATGTTTATACATCATTAACTTCGAAGACTTGACTGCCTTACCAACTCCTGAAGAAGAAGAGTCATCTAGTAACATTCAACAAAGCAAATGTAAGTACATAAACGATTGGCTTTCGGTTTTCCTATTTGGACAGTACTAACCAAAGTACGTAGTTTGTTGTTACTATGTTTTAATAAATATAAAAGTATGACTAAATATATTAGAACCTAAATTATTATTATTACATAGTACTGTCATCGATAGCAATCCATCAGTGGTGGGAATAGTTTAGAGCGATACACTTTATTAATACTTTATTTTGACGTTTTCGGATATTTTTATTTTCATTATATAAGCATATGTATGAGAAATATTATGTATTTAGTGGAAAAATAAGCTAGATTTAGGTTCCTTTCTTTTTTATTCCCCTTTAGATATACGAGTATTTAAGTTTACTCACAATTATGCAGCAGGGATAAGGAATGTAGACTTTTATTGGAACTATACACGCAATTTAGTAGCGGGACTGTGTTTTAACAAGCTCTCAAAAAACAAAGTCGTTTTTGTGATTGATGATCCTTTTGATTCAACCATACACTGAGTGAAAGAGTTTACTAGCTTTCACTGTTTAGGACATGATTTCAAAATGAATTATTTTTCTGTGCTACATACTTAAAAAGGGATATTCAAATTTTAAATTTGAAAAATTAATTTTTATGTGGTTTCGTCAATCTTGGTTTACCTACTTATTGTAAGAACTATATATCGGTCATCAATATAATTTTCCTTTTACTGACCACGACAACCATCACCAGTCCCGTATACAATATTGAGCAATAATAATATTATTTAAAAATATAGATAAGGTCCCATAGTTCTCTTACAATTGATTTGTTTTCCTCTTGTTGTTTCATAACATTTTTCCTTTAGCTTTCTTTTAACAGTATTAATATTTTGTGTCCACGTAGCAATTACCTTTCTTACCAACTTTATTTCCAAACCGTTCACTTCGATCACTTCATCCCTGGTGTAAGGGGGGTGGGGGTTCACAGTGGTGATGTCTTGTTAAAAAAAAAGTCAACCAAATTAATTTACAAATGTCTATGAAAGATTAGAGAGAATGTTTAATAACCAGAATTGCTTATAACAATAATATCTTGAATGATTAAGCTAAATAGCTTATCTATGTGTTCTTTGGTTAAGTGCTCAAACAAATGCTTATTTCTATTAAAATTTTACTTTATCATACCCTTTATTGTAGTTTGAAAATACTAGATAATAGTGGCTTTTAAGCTAAATATATTAGGGCTGGGGCAAGAAAGCTTATTATCTACTTGCTGGGGGAAAGTTAAGGGAAAGAGGAAGTCTGAGTCAACAACTTTCAATCATTCAAGTGCCATCAGTTTAGCTCGATCACTTTGCTGCTTGGTGTTCTAACGGCACGCGGTCGTATCCGTCCCGGCGTCCTTGTTTTTGATCCTGACCGGGTTAGTATATGAACTGAACGCCCTGGATTCACGTGCGTCTGCTATATATCAGCACTAAGAGTCAAATATTTAAATATATTGTGTTTGAGGTAGTTTCACGTTCTTTACCAACGATTATAGACCGGGTTCGATTTAAATGAAAAAATAACTTAAATTAAAGATCACATATGAAATGAATAATTGGGGTCAATTTATTCCACACTTTGATTCGGGCTATCATAATGAATATAAATAATGGATAGAGGCCCTAACTTATGGTAGATAAAATGGTTAGATTTCGTTAGATAAAAAGTTTTATTTTAGTAAAAAAATAGCTAAATAAAAGGTTAAATCCTGATTTGTGGCTAATAAAGTTATTGTATTTCATTAAATAAACTTGTATTTTAATGTAAGAGTTAAAAAAAAAATAATATTGAGGTGGGGTGTTGGAAAATGACAGCAAATCAACTTGAATATATATATAGCTACAAATAGAATAATTACAGATAAAAGCTTTTATGTTATATTTTTAACTATTCCTGGACTACTATAAACACAATTATTTAATTAACATCAATCTTAAAAATTTACTTTATATTAAATTTTATTATTGTTAATTTTTAAAATCTCATTATGTAGGTTTGATTATTCCAACATAGTTAATAATCTTTTTAAAAAAAGTCTTAAACACAGTATAAGCCCTATTAATGCGTATACGATTGACAAAAACCTAACTTGTATTGAACTATTCTTACCAGACCAAAAACTATATACATTTTTATCATCACGCATACACATTATTTACATTACATTACATTATTTACAGATTTTCTAACCAGTCAAGGCGAGTGTTACACAATCTACACATCATAATATTTTAATTTGTCAAATCTTTTGAATATTTGCGTTCTCTTTGAAAAATACTTAGGACTTTTGACATTTTTATTTTTCACTAACCTACTATTCTACTAAACAATTTTCCATATAACAACACTTAATCAATATAATCTAAAATAACGTTACTTGAAGTAACGTAGAATGTAAGAACAAAGACATGAATATAAAAATATCTCATTAGAAATTAAATATGGCGTAATTTTCTTCTTCTTTAAATATTTTTCTCTTTGGACACAGTATGGCTGTCAAAATAACTAGTTAAAAATTTGTTTTTACCATTAGTCTTTGGTTTAGGGAGATAAATTACCTTTGAGAATTTCTTGACTAGCGCAGTTGGTATCATTTATTTTTAAGGTGATCTCAGGCTGAAGATAAACAACAATAACGTTGTTAATTATATTGTTAATTCAAATTTAAATCAACAAAATTATTCATAATTTGTACTTAAAAGTAAAAATGGACAATTTCTTAGAAAAATTAAATTTAGTTTCATATCGCTAATATATTTTTATCTAAAAAATGTTACAATGGTCTTTAAATATGTTTTGATAGTAATTTAAATGTGATAAGTAACAGTTCGTAAAAAATGTCTATTGAAACTTGTGTGTCTCTAAATTAATGGGAATTGAGTTGGAGTGACTAGTTAATTAATCTCCAACTCTTTGACTGCTCAAGTGTTTAATACACGTCTGATCTGTATGATGGTTTTATCGCGAGTGTCTCTACAGTGAAAGCCGTGAGGTCACTCTCATTACAACCCTCGCCGCGAACCAAGGAAGTATTCACTCCCATCGGGTGATTTACATTGTTAGAAAGAAATCGGTCAAGGTCTCTTTCACCATCGAGAAGAGAAATTATACATAGAGAAGATAATAGATAGGGCAACGCTAGTGTAGAATAATGAAAACCGTAGTTCTGTCGAGTCACCGCAGAGTGGCGCTGACAAACGAACCTTCAGATTTACCAAGTCTTTTTTCGAACCACAAAATTATATTCTTGGAAAGTTGTATTTTTCCTTCGTGGGCCAGCAACGTTGTAAATGACACTTCACTATTATTATAGTATAAACTCTCTTGGAAAAGAGCTCAATTTTAATTACCATTGTACTTATAAGAAGTTTGTATTCTATATTTTCTTTTTGTTAATTTGGTTGCTATTTATATCAAGACATTTTCATCAGTAAGACATACATGGTTTTACGTATGCTAAACTTATAGCAACTGATAAATGAAATTATAAAAACAAACTAATATATTATGTGATTATAATTGCCATTTTATTATCATTTTATAAGATAATATATCTTGTTATGGGTATCCCAATACTGTATGCATACACACAATACAATAAACATATTTTCTTAGTAGGATTCTAATTGAAAGAAAGGTTTGGAAAATATAAACTTCTTATTGTGATTAACATTGCAATTATTTATCATTTTACTAAATTGTTTGTATTATTTTCTAGGTATTGATATATAGACAAAATTTTGATAACTTATAATCACATGACTTAACGTATGAATACATAATCATAGTTTTAATAACATTTTGAAACTGTGTTCCTAACAGAATCCAAATTAATCTAATAAAAAAGACGTAGACAGTTGTGAATAATTCCACAAGCATTTTTATATAGAGACGATGGAAACCTCCCTCTCCATTCAAAATATATGAAATCTTCTAAATATCTTCTGAAGTTAAGGCATTAAATATTAAAATGATTTGATAGTAAGCCTCCTTATCCTACAAAGTAAGGAAGGCAGCCACCTTATCACCTAATTAGCCATTTTTATTTGGTGGCATGACCTTAATTTCTGGACTTTCTTCAGCATTAAGTGACTGTCCGAAAAACAAACAACTACAGTTCATTTTATTGTAAATGGCTCAATATATTATATTAATTATAAATAGCGAAATTATTTTCATTAATTTAATTTGTAGGAGAAAGCAAAATTTCATTATAAAATTATATATTTTCTGGTGAAAAAAATAATTTATATTTCTAAAAAAATTGTTTAAAACCACACAATTTTCTTCTTGGTTGTGCTTGTGTCTGTTTACTAAATTTTAAGTTTTTTTATCAAAGCACCTTGAATTTTGACACATTTACTAGATAAATTACCAAGTCTGTAGAAGCCAGATAAAATTGTTTTAGAACATTATTCAAACGAACCAACTATTTTATACATTATGAATTTAAGCTTAGTTATAATTTAAAAATATGTGTTTAAAATTTATATTAAAAATTACGCTTTTGGTAGTAGTGCTGGAATGCTAAATTGTAGTACGTTAGCTCTAATATTATTAAATATGACCTATTGTTTGGACTTTAGTCAAATACGAAAAAATTATCCATTAATATAAATTGATTTCACATTTTATAGTGGTTGACGAATTAAAATTGGTTAACATTACCATGACCTTAAGTTAAGTGAAAACCTCATATATCTCGAATCAAACTATTTTTGCCAAAGCTTTAATCTTTTCATTTATAAATATTTTAATTCTTGACTTATGAAGTAAATCTTTTAGTTTGAAGAACATGTTTAGCAATGTGTATGTGTAAGAAGCCCACTATTTAATTTTTGCAAGAATTATTTTAACTCGTCTAAACTGGATCCAACCCTGTAGGTTGTTATTCTTTCATATATAGAAAGTGTTCTAATCGTAAACATTTTCCCCCTCGAGACTATGATGAACCTTGACACTTTATATGCCCCTAATTTCAATAAATTTGGTTTTAAAATTCTGTCTCTGTATGCATGTTTGTACCTGGGGCTATACCCAAAGCAGTTTTATGAATATCGTACAAAATTGATATTTACATAATACATTCTATTTACATGATGGCCACGTCTCCAAAACAGATTGTGATTTTAATTATAGCTCCAAAATTAAAGGTAGTTTACTGAAGATTTAATTAATGAAAATTTTAAAATTTTCTAAAATTGTCATAAAAATTCTGTTCAAAATTATTATCTTAGGTATGATTTATATGATACATAGTACTGTATACAATTTTTTTCTGAGAAAAATTACACCATAGTTTCCTGATAGGCCTACTTAATTTATGAAAATATGATTTAAAAAAAACACAAATTTGTTTGAAATTTATATAAAATAATGTTTCATATGATTAATAAATAGTTTATTTTCTGAGGAAAACCTTTTTAAGGATAATTTGAAATAAATAACTTTTAAATATTTTGATTCTAATCTACAATATACTTTTGATAAATAATGTACAATTATGTTGTACCATTTATTTATTTTACTCCATCGTATCAATATTGGTTCAAGAGTGTCTACTTGATAAAAATGAACGATTATTTTCACCAATCAAATTTTGTGTGTTTTTTTTTCAAAAAATTATATTAAAATGTCAGTTGAAAATCAAATAACATGTATTAAATTATGTAGAGAAATATTACAGATTTTTTCCCAAAAACTAAGAACAAATATACATTTTAGACAATTTTAAATAAGCTTGGAATGGATGTACACGGAGGGAGTGGTGGTCAGGTGGCATGATAAAATCATCAATTTATTAAATATCTGTCTCGAATGTTAATTTCTCTATCCGCTAAGAATAATAAGTAAATAATAAGATGCATTATGGTAATTCTTATTAAATCTTATTTTTAGCACTACAACCAAGTAAAATTTTCGTGTTTGTAGAATTTAACATTAGAGGTCCCTCATTATACTGGTATTACGTAATATTCTTATTAATGACATAACGCGCCTTTGGTAATTAAATAATTATACTCAAATTAATATTAAATCTGCTTTTCTACAGAATTATTTTTGTAATTGAGAAAGTCCCTCATATTATATCTTATGATCATATAGGCCTCTATAGAAATCATTTTGTGGACCCAATAAAAATGGTGTAGAACATTTGGCATCGTGTATGAATAGAATATGACCATAAAGTTATTGATAATCTAAAAAAAATGCATTTTTAACAATAATGATTGTAATTATTGGTTTATTTACCTATTACGTACGTTTATTTACAAATTTATTTTGAACCATAGTAAATATTTTTCTGAATATATTTTTATGTTTGATCTGAACTATTTTGAAAACATTTGTTTTTAAAATGTGTTACTTACTAAGGGCACCACATACTTTAAATAAATATTCTTCCCTCACACTGTTCATTTATTATGAGAGTGACTGTTATGACAATGAGGCTTCAAAACCATTAAAAAATCTTCAATCTTCTTAGTAAGCTCTGTTGCGACCATATAAAAATAAGACCTTATTTGTTTGAGAAAGGATTGACCTATCGTTTCTAACCATTTATTGACTCTAGAGCTGCGTTATGAATCAACAGACCAAGCACCACCATCATGGTTTTTAAAAATGAGTTTTAACAAAACTCTAAGAAAATTTGTTTATAACATAGAATCTTAATATTAAAAACTATAATATCAATAGATGTAATTAATTTTAACTACTAGGTAACACACTTTTAAAAAATAATAACTAAGGAGATGTATTGATTTTGGGTGTACTTTTCTCCATAGTAAAATTTTACTATATATATAATATAAATTCAACACCAACTACCATTTGGTAATTTAGTCTGTTATTGCAAATCTATAGAAATAGAAAAGAATAAAAATAAATCATAAAAATAAAATTAAAATAAATAAAATTGTCTTTATGAAACACAAAAGAGATCCTTTATGTGTTCAATTCACTTTAGATTAAATATCATAACGGCTTTACAGACAGTGAAATTTGTTAATAATATTTTTTTAAAAATATATAGGTTTGGAGAAAATTAATGAATAACTCTCTTCTTCATCGATTAATAAAGAACCCCACTACAACCTATGTCATCTTCAATTCCTTCTTTAGATGAAATGTTTAGATGGGTTCGATTTGTGATACTCAGTTCGAGATTAGTTGTTCCTATAAAGTCAACCTTTTCCATTTAATAATATTTAGCACCACGTCTTACTACCCGTTCGGGTTATACGCTTAAGTACTAATTACTCTAATGGAATAGGAATTGGGAAGGTTGAATTTAGAGAAAGTGAACCCGCATTTGCGTGGAAGGAGAGTAGAAAACCATTTAGGGAAAACCACCCCCAGTTCACCCGACCGAGATTCGAACCTCGATCTCCCCTCCTCGGTGATCGAGCTCAACACGACTAGCGCGTTAGCCAACTACGCCACCGTGGCGGGTTCCATTCTAATGACATTGAGTTTTTCCCTACAGAGTAACATGACGTTGATATAGTAATCAAGGGTGTACAGACGCTTTTGAAATTTCAAGGCATATATACTGAATCCCTTGAAAAAAATCTATGTCCAGATATAGAAAACGATTAGTATAGTGTTTAAAGAGCAATTTTAATCCATAATAGCTTTAAGCATCAATTCAATTTTTATATTCCTGTTTTGACCTCCGCATAATTCAGGCCACACAATCAACTCCTTCCTTTATTTTCCTAAATTTAATTTGACATGATTTTTAAGCATATATTTTATAGTTATGAGCTCCCACCTACTTCTTCTTCAAGCCAAAGGTAGCAAAAGTTATTTTGATCGACCCAGAATAGACACCACGTCTATAGATCTATAAAACTCGCTAATAGTGTTTGTTGAAATTTTGGGGAAAGGTAGGGTCCTCTGATTATAAGAAAGGAATAATTCTAGACCGGGATTTTCATTAGTTTTCATCAACTCATCTTTCATTACATCTTGTGCCAATTTTTCTTCATCTTGGTGCCTTGCATGCTTTTCTCCAAGCTAATATTTAATTACATCCCTTATGGCACTAGATTTTTTGTGTGCAATTAACAAATCACACATGTTATAGGTGTCTTTCTTTGATGTTATTATTTTCAAGTTAAATTTGCTCTAAAATACTTTTTTATATTGAAAACTAAACTGGTTTATTGGTATCATATGGCAAATATTCCCTTTCAGTATTAGACCGTGAATAATGTGATTTGTATCTGGGATACTTGTTAATATGGTCCACAATTTTTTGTTCTTGTTGTAATGTTATTTGGTTTCTTACTACAGTATTACCTCTGTGTCATCAATAGCTATTATATCCAATATGTTTCTCTTTTTAATAATTACATGCATCAACCCTGCATGATTACTTTATCAACATTTGAACATAAATTTAAATAAAATATGATAAATAAGAGCTATTAAGTTGTCTATACTTTTTTAGCAACATGTCTTACTACCCATTTGGATTGTACGCTTATGTACTAGTTACACTAGTGGTTTTAGGGATGAGGAAGGATATATTCAGATGAGGTGTACCCGCATTTGTGTAGAGGAAGAGTGGAAAACAATATTTTAAAAACCACCCTCAGTACATACGACTGAGATGCAAACCTGGAAATTCCCCGTCATCAGCAGTCAAGCTGACTGCAAGAGTGATGCCTTAGACCATCGACCAACGAAGTGGGTAGCTGTCTACTAATATTGAATTATTACAACAATGCATCAAAGTATTAAAATATATGTTGTTTAATGCACACTGAGAGAGAGAAAATAGGCCTATATTAAAAAGATTATAAGTAATATTTCACAAACTGCATCAATAGACTATGAGACAGGTAGGTGGCACCTGGTCTCTTGATGAAAACTCCAGAACAATTATTGAGAGTACCAACACAAACTGTGGGAATTTGGTCTTTTTATGCAAAAAAAATCAGCTATACATAAAAAGGAGGTTAGTGTATACAGATTAATTAAGCTAAAAACCGCTGAAGGAGGTACTAGTATTGTTTTTCTTATTGTTAAACCTTTGACTACAAGATGGCATCAGTATAATGACTTTAAAAAAGTGCTTAATCTATTTATACATAACATGGTACAACTATCCTAAAATTATTTTTAATTTGTTTAAAAAAACCTTTTCTTATTTATCATGAAAAACTATTTCCAGATACCCATTTTAAACTCGCTCTTAATGGTCCAATATAGAAAAAATTAAATTTTATATAAATTAAATTAATTTAGATAAATAAAAATACATCATCATTGATCATGTAAAATAAAACCCCGTTACCTATTTTGAGTTAAATCGTTTGAAATTATCTAAAAAAAATAAATTTAACAAAAATCACTCATTTTTAAACTATTATAAAAAGATTTTTATTTAGAAAAACGAATATAGATAGTTATTTATAATTTAGAAAACTTAACGAATATCAATTTTGACCCAAAATGCCAGAACAATTTTTTTAAATATTCACATTTTTAAACAGTCATCATTAAACAACCCTTAAGATGGGGGTGTAGGGGTATAGGAAGTGTAAATTCAGTGTTTTTACAATTTCGATAAAAAAAAATTTCAGAAGAAATCAAATATTACTCCAGTTGAATATAAATCAAGGATGTACTCGAATTTAAGTTTTTCTCTTCATTTAAAAAGTTTAACATCTAATTTCGCTATGCTCATGGCAGATATTCAACAACGGTTTATACCACCATGGGAGGAAAATTAATCTCTATGTTTGTACTGAAGGATAGTTTTATTTATTTAGACCAAAAGGCTTTGGTATAAAATATTCCAAAAAAACTGTCCTTTTCTGGTGTTTACTATATCACCACGAATTTCCCCCTAATAAACAAATAAATATTTTTATTAATCATGTCAAACCCTCCTTTCAGATATACATTTAAAATAATTGCTTAACAATTTTGAAAATACTTTTGGTTTTTGAAAAATCAGACATCAGTTAACTAACCATAAACTAATTTTCACCCAGAAACAATTGTGTCAAGTCTTTAGTAAACCACCCATTACGAGTTTCTACCCAAAAAACAAGTATAGTGTTATTTATCATATCACACAATTCCCCAAGATTACATCTTATTCAAAATGTTGGATCCTTTTTCGAAATAGTTCGAAATGAAGAAAACAATCACTCATCAGTAAACTACCGTACCCTTAATTTAAGGACCAGTGTCCAAATAAAAATAATGTCCTAAGGTATTGGGCTATAGAATCTAAATATCATGTTTGAACAAAATCCATCCAACGGTTTTTGATCCGTGGCCAGGGACAGACAGACAGACAGAAATACAGTACATGGAGACATACATGGAAACATACATTGTAAAATCCACTTTTTAGGTTTCAGATTCACATAAAACGTAAAGATTAATCTTTATCTATAGATTGATTATTTTCCTATTACAGTATTTTCTCTTATATAAAAAAGTAAAATAAAAAAAAACAGATTTTTACGCATTCTATTTGATTCACATTAAACTTAGTTCACATATTAGAGTAAATCATAAATAAGTTTTAATTTATTAATTTTATTTATATTCAATGAGCTGAATGTTTACCACAATTTAAAAATTGCAAAAAAAAAAAAATTCTTCCGATTTTGTAAATCTTTTTTGATACCTAATGTTTATTATTCATTATTCAAATATGATTATCTTCTATATATAATTTGACAAGCCCGTTTCCGGTAAGTAGAAATTACGAGTAAATTACTGGACAGATTTTGGACAAAAGACCACTTATTGTAACGGTTAGGAGTCAAGGATACCGGGAAAAATAGTAGTTTTCCATAAAAACCCGATTTTCACAGAGGATTCTCAGTTTTTAATTCTTTGTTTAATCACCATGGAAACCGTTATTTGCTGCATGGCTGTAAATCTCCTTTATTTTGTTGTTCCGAACACATCACAATTTTCTATTTGGATAAATATTTCTCTTTGGATGCTGGTCATAACGCATATAAATTGATAAACCTAAACTGGGGAAAAAATATATTTTTTATTGAAATGCTGTTATCATTAACTCGCATTTAAATTAATAATATTGAACATAATCCAAAAATTAAAACGTTAAGTTGTTAAGTTCGTGAAAATATGTCTACTTTTTTTATATGGATGATAAAATGATGTTTAAATATGTTTTGGTATGTAGGCCTATTGTAAGCTCAAAAACGATAAAATGATCTCGAATATTGTTTAAAAATAGCCATTTTAACTATTTAAGTATGATGTTTGGTGTCCATTTTTTTTTCAAATATGAGTGTTGATGTTCAGTTTATTCAAATAATGGGTTTTAATGTTCATTTTAGCAAATAGTAACACAATACAAATACATAAGTTAAGTTGTATTTTCATTTTACCGCTTAATTTTGAGGAAATGATATTTAAAAGTAATGTTTTGTGTACCCCATATATCTTTTCACATATTTACAAATACATTAAATTCAGTTATGTTTCCATGTTGATAGTAATTCTGAGGATGAATGATATTTCAAAGTACCGTAATATTTTGTGTACCACATTTGTATTTTACATTCTCCTCCCTATCTGCACTCTCTTCAACACTCTCCCCACCCCCCACCCACCACACACACACACACACACCACACACACACACACACACACACACACACACACACACACACAACACACACACACACACACACACACACCACACCACACACACACACACACACACACACACACACACACACACCACACACACCACACCGCGCGCGCGTACACACAACATCTATAACACATTTTTCTCATATAATCTTTTCACACTTTACCACTCTCTCACACACACTCTTTACCCCCACATACACTCTTTATCACACAATTTATCTCACATTATCTTTATTATAATATCTCTCTTAAGCTTTTGCTCTCTCTTTCAAATGCTCTCTATTTCTCAAATGCTCTTCTCTAACGCTCCCCCTCAGACTCCCTCTCTCTCGAACCCCCTCGAACTCTCTAAATCCCTCTCTCTCACTCTCAATCTCACTTTCTAAAATCTTAATCTCTCTCTCTATCTCAATCTCTCTCTCTCTCAAATTCAATCCCTCTCAAACACCCTCTCTCTTAAACCCTCTCTCTCACTATAATTTTCTCTCTAATTCCTCCTTCTCTAACTTTATCTCTCAAATTCTCTTTCACACGCTCTCAAATTTTCTCTCTCTTTCACACAATATCCCTCCCAAAATCTTACACTTTCTCTTTCTCTCTCTCACACACACAAACACACACACTCTCTCTCACACACAAACTTTATCACGCATTCTCCCTCACATTCCTTTTCTTTCTCTCACACACTCTCACTTTCTTTCACACACACTCTTTCTCTCTTACACACACAAACACACACTCTTTCTCTTTTTCCCTCTTCCTGTATTTCTCTCTCTAACACATATACATACTCTCACTATCACTCGCTCACATTCACTCTAGCTCTCTCAATTGATCATTCTCAGTCACTTACACTCCCTCTCACACCTCACACTCACTTTATTACACTCACCTACACACTCAAACACTTAAATTCTCATTTTCACTATCACATTTTATTATTCCCTCTATCATATCTTATATAAAATTTGATAGGCCCGTTTTCGGTAGTTGAAATTACGAGAAAATGAGAACCAATTTTGACAAACGATAGCTCATTTTAAGGTTAGGGTTACAGAATGTAGGGGAAAATAATAGTTTCCAACGAGATTCTGATTTTCCCAGAGGATTTTCAGTTTTCATTCTTATTTACATAATCATGGAAATCCTTTTCTGTGCATGATTTTATACCTGTAAATAAATTATTTCTCTTTCGTTAAAAATTCTAACACTTACTTAAACTGTACGGTGGAAAATAATATAAAGTTATGGCAAAAATCTATACCTACTAAACAAACCAAACCAATGATAGTAGGTTAAAAATAAATAATTTTGTTTGAATGGATACTTTTCCTTCTTTATTTTTGAATATCTATCTCTGATCACAAAATGGCTGTTTTAATAGCTGGTCCTAGCACATCTCTTACTTATATCTTTTAATTGAGGGAATTAATTGCCTAGACTGGGGAAACATTTACGGTTATTAGAATGTTGTTATTGTTAATTCTCATTTAAATCAACAATATTGATATATTTAGCAAATTAAAAGGTTGAACAGTCTACTTAGTGAAAATACTCCCTCACACTCTATTTCACACCCACATACGCACATTCTCTCTTGCGCACACACACAATCTTTCACGCACACACACTCTTTCACTGACACACCCTCTCTCACTTTCATCTCTCACACTCTCTTTATTTCACACTGTCTCTCACACACATATCTTCTCTTTCCCACTCTACCTCTTTCAAACTCTTTCTCACACTCACTCTCTCATACTCACTCACACACTTACACAGTCATTCTCATTCTCACTCTCATATTATCTCTGATAAGCCCATTTCCAGTAAATGAAATTATGAGAAAACAACTGAACCAATTTTGTCAAAGGTTCACTCATTTTAAAGGATGTCGGCAAAGTAGAAGCTTCCAAATAAAACCCAATTTTCCTAGAAAATTTCTATCTTTTCTTCTGTGAGTGCAGTGGCTCATCTGTACAATCATTCTTTGCTTACATCATCATAGAAACCCTGATTTGTGTATAATTTATATTGGTAAATAAAATGTTTCTCTTTGGTTAAAAATAACAGCTCAATTCTTACTTAAGTGATAAGGTACAACAAATAGTTGAAGATCTGGGAGAGGGGTCGTTTTAAAGTCGTTATCGTAGAGGAAAGAAAAAAACTTACTTTTTGCTTAAAAATAAACACGGAGAGATAAAAAATCAATTAAAGGTTGCCTTTGACGAGTAAACCTTTTGCTAAGAAAGTAGAATGAGGATTCATTTTATAGAACACTCTCAAGTAAAATTTTTGAATATGTTTACCGCGATAATTTGCAGCTATCGTTGCAACAATCTATTAGTTATTATGTAATCTCCAATGGGCATATATAAACTTATTCTATAGTGTGCATAATTACACTGTCTGTTTCATTGGCGTATGCAAACTTATTCTTAAAGTTATACAATCCTTACAAGCTTCTTGTTTAGATTTAATTCTCCATTTTAAACTGTACTGAGTGCCTAGAAAATTAATTTTATACAAATTCAACCAAGCTCAATATCATTATAATAACAGTCTTTAGGATTTCTTGGATATTTATCATACACTAAGAAATAACCGATATATTGTCTCAAATTTAAAATTAATTCAATTGAAATTAATTTTATCGCTTTGCAATCAAGCTCGGTGTACACATAGGGTTTTTAAAACCTAACATATATGTTATGACTTTGTTCCTGTATACCATATTAACCATAACAATGGTATTCAACACTATGTTTATCTTTTTTAAATCCAAATTAAACATTTTATGACGTTTGAAATTAATTAATAAAATGATTAAATTATTAAAGTTTCACAACTGTGATTGTGATTTATATTAGTTTGATGTTATCTGAAATTAAAATAAATGGTACGGGGCACCGCACAGACTTTCTCTCTCTTTCTATAAACTCGTAAGATTTCTGAAAGGAATAATGTACATTGTATCATCACCACTCCACATAAGAACACGCATAAAATAATATACAATGATATAGAATCAATGAGAAAAGAGGCGCATCTTTGTCCACCTAAGAACATTTCAAACAGTTTAATGTCTTCCACAAGGGTCAACACTTCGTATTAAAATTTCGATTTCTGGTTAAAATTTTAGCATTTTATAAGGTGTTGCAGATCTTCATGTCATCGCATTGATATTTAATTATTCATTTATACATTTTGACCAATAAAAAATGTAAATATTGACTATTGAGTCTAAAATGGAGATAGATCATTGCTGTGCAAACATTTCTCCTAAGAGTTTTAAGGAAAAATAACATACTTTTTTTAGATACTTATATTTAATTACTCTATGGCATTGGAGAATTATTGCGTTAAGACTTAAGTAGTATATGTTTACAACTAAAGCTCACAAAATTGTATTAATATATTTGCAAATATCTCAGAAACTGTTGCTTTTATAAAAATATATGTCAAATAAAGTTTTTTATTTCTAATAGTCCTACAATTTTTCAATGATAAGTTGTTTAGTTTCTCAAATAATTGTGAAGATACGGAAATTAACGCTTCTGTAAAGTACCCTTAAAATCATTTTCATAGGAAAATGAAAATAGCCAGTTTATTTATATACTCCTTAATCAACGCTAGTACGAATTTTAGTCAAATCGTTTGAGCAGATTTGAAACCATATTTTTCTTTTATTGCCCTTCTGTAAATACCTTAATTTTAAGTTTAAAGACACACAACAGACGCATTGCAAAGACTATTTTTAGGGTTGTCGGGGTCATGAGAGTCAAACATCCATCAACATTTCGGGATATTTTTTTTTTTACTGGTTTCAATCTTACAACTTTAATGTCTAAAAAGTTAAAAAATTCATAGAAACCTGTTTAGTGAAAGTTATTGATTTATAAAAATATGTTTTCGGTTAAAATATTGTAAGTAATATATATACTTAATTGTAAGCTAGTAATTCATATCTCAAATAGTTATCGGAGCGTATTATAAAATGTTAATTACGATCAGACGAGCCTTAAAGCCATTTGCGAAATATTACTGTAGCATTTTGTTTGTAAATTATATAATTTAAAAGATAAATTAATCAAAAATCGTTGACCATTTTGAGAAATCACTTTTTCTCTTTTTGCCCTTCAGAAACTACCGTTAATTATTAAGTTTTATAGAACACGCCAGACGGCATTGAAAGATATTTTTTAAGGTTCGGGTCTGAGACTCGAAATCATCAACTTTCAGGTTAGTTTTTCGGTTGCACAATCTATAGCTTTAATGTCCAAAATTCAAAATATATATATAATTATTCTATAGATTGAAAAATTATTGGTTTTATAAAATTGTATCAAATAAAATATTGTATTAAAGTTATAACATATTTGTAATGCAAGTATCATTCTCAATAGTTTCGGATGCTATTTCAAAAAATTTTAACTTTTACGCATCCAGACGGAGCTAAAGCATTTTGCCGAAATTGAAGTAGCCATTTTTTGTAATATTTTAATGTTCTTAATGAATTTATCAAATCGTAGAGCCGATTGAGAAAATCGATTTTTCTCTTTTTTCCATTCAGTATAACTACCTTAATTTTAGGTAGATATCCAATTCCAAAACCCTCGGGCAACCTATGAAAACCTAAGATATAAGTTTCAGTCATCGTAAAATAGTTTAGCTCTAGTGAGTACCAACAGACAGACGAAGGATAGACAGACAGACGTAAATTCAAAAACACTTTTTCGTTGGAGTCTTGAAACGTCAAGATTCATAAAATCTGAGTTCGATTTTTTTTGAACATCACATATTTTCTCTACTGTTAGATTAAGGAAATAAAAAGATGTCTTCAATTTTAGTAAAATTCTGCACACACACACACACACACACACACACACACACACACACACACACACACACACACACACACACACACACACACACACACACACACATACACACATACACACGAAAACAGTTTAAAAAATATTTCAGTGATGTATTACACTATAAATCTGATTTAAGGTCTTTCGACCATCAAATTTTATTCCACAATTTTAACAAGTGTGTAATTATAAACTATAAATAGTGATTCAATGATTTAAAATCATACACTTCACGGGTCCAATATGCTACTCTATTATTTTTGCTTACCCAAGCCTGAGATACCTCCATCCAATCCCAAAACTTACACTCAACGTCCTTCAAACACAATTTAATATTATCCTCCCATTGACATCTTTGTTTACTAAGAAGTCTTGTATCTTCATATTTCCCAACGGAAATGTTGTGTACACGCTTGTTATCACCCATACATAACATAAGACCAATCCAGATCCTATCCGCCCGCACGCTTTGACTATCCATAGTATGTTTAAGGATGCATACTAATCACAAATCTCTTCAATATTCACCTTTCCCCAAGATCATGTTTGTTCATCCTACTTAGGTCAAAATATCTTTCTCCACACTTTATTCTCAATTCTCTCAATTTATTTTCTTAGTCCAAAATGGGATGCCACATTTCACATAAGTAAAAACAATGGATAGGATTAGGCCTATACCTATACATTTATATATCGAGTCCTCCTTATATATTTATTTTGAAAATGTAATATTTATTCTCTAACTATTGTTAATTTACTCGATATAAATTATAATTTTCGTATTTAACATTACAATTAGTACAAATATTTAACTATAGTAACTTTGTTAATTTTTTAATAAAAATGCATTTTATATTATCTATTTATTGAAAAGAATGTCTTACTTTAACTCTTCATTTGTAAGTGTGACCAATCAGTTCTAAATTTTTTTCTGTAACCCCTGTATTTAGCCTAGGAGGTGCCAGATTGGATCTCTGCCATCCACAACACTGCGCAATATTTCATAATGCACTAGATCTCACAGCTAGACAGATTTTAAATTTGGTCGCATGATTAGAATGTGGCAACCATTTCATGCTCCAGTTTTTATTTACCTCAACAATCCTGATTCACTGAATGCTTTAATATTTTCATAGACAATAGTCACCTTGACGATGCTACTATGGCTATATTTAGGCTGGTTTTTATCATGAATAGAAAAAGGGCTCCGTGTTGTGAGTATGGTTAAAATAAACGTAAACCATTGTTATAATTAATTGAAACCCAGGCCCTGCTATATGAACCAAAAAGATTTATTTTGATCTTTATTTTTGGAACCACTATGCTTAAATCGTGAATCGTTTGAATCAAATGCTTTTTATTTTTTCGCTATCTTAAAGGTAGAGAAAGTATTGTGATCGTCAAAAAAATCGAACTCGAAATTTTGATGAGTCTCGACGTTTCATGACCCCCGAATTAGAAAAGGTGGTTTTGAATTTACGTCTGTCTGTCTGTCTGTACCCCCAACTAGAGCCTAAACTATTTTACCGATCGGGACTAAAACTTTGGTATCTACGGTTTTCATAGGGTTGCCTCGAGGTGTTTTTGAATTGTATATCTAACCCTATTATTAGGGTAGTTTACTGAAGGGCAAAAAGAGAACAAGTCGATTTTCTCAAAATTGGCTCTAGCGATTTTAATTAAACTTCAATTCTAAACATTTATAAATATTAAAAACAAAATTTCTACCTTCAATGTTTCGGCAAAATGACTTTAAGGGCTCCGGTCTTATGGGTAGCTTATAATTTTTTTATCACATCTCCGAAACTTTTTGAGATATTAAATTACTTATCATTACAAATATGTATATATATATTTATAATACAAATATTTTTTTCGAAGCATATTTTTATAAAACTAATAACTTTCAAGCTATAGGCAAATTTTTTTAAAAAAACCTTTCGAAAACAACCGTGCCCCTAAGAGCATTTCAAACAGTTTAATGTTTTAAAGACCTTAATAAAATGGTATTTGAACCATTTGCTGACAGCTTGGAAACTCGGATCTGCTTTACATGTTCCAATTTATGAAAATTATATTACTAGAGATGAATGGAGGGAAGAAGAAAGAAATCTTAGGAATCAATAACTAATGAAAGAATGTGAAAGTGCAATATTAGCTATAGTGAATTCTAGTTTTTGACTATTTGTTGTTGCTTGTGTAAAGGTAAAATCAAATTAGTAGGAGGTTATAACACTTGAAAACAGGACAGAAGATTTGACCACTAATTTTAATAATATATACAATAAAGATTTATGTATTTACAGATAATAAATAAATCGGAGTGTCGGGAAACTAATTTATAAACTCGCAGTAAATTTGTTTATGGTCTGAAAAATAACTTTCGTATACTCCAAATCTAGTTATCGTCATATTACTGAAAATGACATCTATCTGCATATTGTTGTTTGTCGTAGACTCGTCAGACTTCAGAATGGGTTTCAAACTATATTTGCTCATTAATTCCAACAAAAAATAGTCTTTATGTCCAATAATATTATAGTTAAAATTTCCTATTAGTATTAAATCAGATTTATCAGAAGGGATTAATTTGTTAATAGCAGTGAAAAACTCAATGTTAGGTGTACTAGGCGATTTGTACCCTGTGCTGATAGTGACATTCCCAATTTTGAAACCTATAATATCTATTCCGAAAACAAAGTTTTCTATTGAAATGTGCTTACATGTTTGAATTTTCATGTCCTTCTTTGCCAAACATAATAATCTTCTTGGGCGTCGGACACTAACACTATCAGATCTGAAAAATATCTTAAAATTTGGAATTTGGAGAAAGTCTTGTGGGATTGTTTCAGTTTCAGACATTATCAATATGTCACAGCGTGAATACCAGTCATCTGCAAGGATGTTTGCCATATTTTTGTGCAGGGATCGGACATTATGGTACACAATAACTATGCCATTTTTCTGCTCTAGGTTCTGTAAAGTAACCTAAAAATCATTTTCATAGGAACATGAAAATAGCCAATTTATAATCTTAATCAACGCCTAGATACGATTTTTAATCAAAATCGTTTGAGCAGATTTTGAGAAAACCTATTTTTTCTCTTTTCGCCACTTATAAAACTACTCTTAATTTTAAGTTTTAATAGACACACAGACAGACGGCATTGTAAACACTATTTTTTTAGGGTTCGGGGGGTCATGAGACGTTGACATCCATCAACATTTCAGGTTAGTTTTTTTACGGTCGCAATACTTAAACTTTAGTGTCCAAAAAGTTTAAAAATATATATAATTGCGTATATATTGAAAGTTATTGATTTTATAAAAATATGATTCGAATAAAATATTTGTATTATAAATATATATACATATTTGTAATACTAAGTAATTTCATATCTCAAATAGTTTCGGAGCTATTATAAAAAATGTTAATTAACGCATCAGACCAGAGCCCTTAAAGCCATTTTGCCGAAATATTGAGAGTATCCATTTTGTTTGTAATATTTATTAATGTTTATAAATGAAATTTTATCAAAATCGTTAGGGCCGACTTTGAGAAAATCGAATTTTTCTCTTTTTGCCTTCAGTAAACTACCCTTAATTTTAAGTTTTAATAGACACACAAACAGACGGCATTGCAAAGACTATCTTTTAGGGTTCGGGGGGTCCATCAACATTTCAGGTTAGTTTTTTTTACGGTCGCAATATTTAAACTTTAATGTCCAAAAAGTTAAATAAATGGTACGGCGCACCGCACAGACTTTCTCTCTCTTTCTATAAACCCTTAAGATTTATGAACAGAATAATGTACATTGTATCATCAACACTCCACATTAGAACACGCATAAAATAATATACAATGATATAGAATCAATGAGAAAAGAGGCACATCTTTGTCCACCTAAGAGCATTTCAATAAGTTTAATGTCTTCCATAAGGGTCAACACTTCGTATTAAAATTTCGATTTCTGGTTAAAATTTTAACATTTTTAAGGTGTTGCAGATCTTCAAGTCATCGCATTAATATTTAATTATTCATTTATACATTTTGACCAAAAAAAATGTAAATATTAACAATTGAGTCTAAAATGGAGATAGATCATTGCTGTGCAAACATTTCTCCTAAGAGCTTTAAGGAAAAATAACATACTTTTTTTAGATACTTACTTATAGTTAATTACTCTATGGCATTGGAGAATTATTGCGTTAAGACTTAAGTAGTATATGTTTACAACTAAAGCTCACAAAATTGTATTAATATATTTGCAAATATCTCAGAAACGGTTGCATTTATAAAAATATATGTCAAATAAAAGTTTTTTATTTCTAATAGTCCTACAATTTTGCAATGATAAGTTGTTTAGTTTCTCAAATAGTTGTGAAGATACGGAAATTAACGCTTCTGTAATGTACCCTAAAAATCATTTTCTTAGGAAAATGAAAATAGCCAGTTTATTTATAATCTTAATCAACGCCTAGATACGAATTTTAATCAAAATCGTTTTAGCAGATTTTGAGAAAATCAACTCTTTCTCTTTTTGCCCTTCAGTAAACTACCCTTAATTTTAAGTTTTAATAGACACACAGACAGACGGCATTGCAAAGACTATTTTTTAGGGTTCGGGGGGTCATGAGACGTCGACGTCCATAAACATTTCATGTTAGTTTTTTTTACGGTCGCAATACTTAAGCTTTAATGTCCAAAAAATTAATAATATATATATATAATTGCGTATAGATTGAAAATTATTGATTTTATAAAAATAGGTTTCGAATAAAATATTTGTATTATAAATATATATGCATATTTGTAATGCTAAGTAATTTCATATCTCAAATAGTTTTGGAGCTATTATAAAAAATGTTAATTTACGCATCTGACCGGAGCCCTTAAAGCCATTTTGCCGAAATATTGAGGGTAGCCATTTGGTTTGTAATATTTATTAATGTTCATAAATGAAATCAAATCAAAATCATTAGAGCCGATTTTGAGAAAATCGACTTTTTCTCTTTTTTCCCTTCAATAAACTACCCTTAATTTTAGGGGTGGATATCCAATTCCAAAAATCCCTCGGGGCAACCCTATGAAAATCCTAGATATCAAGTTTTAGCTCAATCGGTAAAATAGTTTAGGCTCTAGTAGGAGGTACAGACAGACAGACAGACAGACAGAAAGAAAGACAGACAGACAGACAGACGGAAATTCAAAAACAACTTTTTCGGATTCAGGGAGTCATGAAACGCCAAGATTCATCAAAATCTCGAGCTCGATTTTTTTGACGATCACCATACTTTCTCTATCTTTAAAATAGAGAGAAAGTAAAAATCTAACCTGAAATGTTGATGGATGTCAACGTCTCATGACACACCGAACCCTTAAAAGTGGTCTTTGCAATGCTGTCTGTCTGTGTTTCTGTTTAAAGTTGAAATTAAGAGTAGTTTAATAAAGTGCGAACAAATCGATAATCTCAAAATCGGCTCGAACTATTTTGATTTAAATTCGTATCTAGGTGTTGATTAAGATTATAAATAAACTGTTTATTTTCATTTTCCCATGAAAATTACTTTTAGGGTACCTTACAGAAGCTGAAATTTCCGTATCTCCGCAACTATTTGAAATACTAAATAACTTATTATTGCAAAATTGTAGTACTATTAAAATTAAAAAACTTTTATATGAAATATATTTTTATAAAACCAACATTTTCTGAGATATTGGCAAATATGTTAATACAATTTTGTGATCTTTAGCTGTAGAGAGATACTTAAGTCTTAACGCAATAATTCTACAATGCCATAGAGTAATTAAATATAAGTAATTCTCTAAAAAAGTTAATGTTATTTTTCCTTAATCCTCTTAGGAGAAATGTTTGTTGAATAGTGATCTATCTCCATCTTAGACTCAATAGTCAATATTTACAATTTTTTATTGGTCAAAATTTTTAAATGAGGAATTTAGTAACAATGCGATGACATGAAGATGTGCAATACCTAATAAAATGTCGAAAATTTTAACCGAATGTGAAAATTTTAATACGAAGTGTTGTCCCTTGTGGACCCAAAATTGATCTTTATAATCGGTCTGAACATACAAATGAGGACATTAATTCTTTAAAAATAAAATCACAAAATTTAAAACCGGTATTCAAAAAATGCATTACATAAATATAGTGCAATTTATTCTTGGGTTTGCTAGTGTATATTATTTCGTTTCACATATATTATGAATTTTAAGTAAATATCTCAATTTTTAAACAATAGAGCGAGAAAGTCCGCGCATAGCTCCGTACCATTTATTTAATTTAACTTTGACACTTTAATGCTTATGCTATTTTAAAATTTCAACATTTTTGACCTCCTTGACACCCTCTCCCCTCCATAAAGAACATGCAAATTTTAGAATATAGATAAACATGTTATGCCACTTGACTTGCACTTCACATGCTCAAAAACGTTCAATTAAGAACTTAAAATTCTTCTGGTACCATAATGGCCGGTTGAAGGGCGATCAATTACCAAACCCAAATGTTTCTGAGTGAGTATCAAAAAGTGTTCCAAGTTTGGTCAGTATCTATAAGTATAGTGAAGACGTGATAGGAGGAATAATAATTGACAAATGCAAGAATCGCTACAACTACTTTCATATATCAAGTCGTATAACTTTAGGTGTCACTTTTGACTGATGGTATGTATTCCTAAAAAGTTATTATAGTATTTTTTTTTACGGCTAGCCACAGTAACAAAAAAAAAGCTTATATATATATATATATATTTAATGTTCTGCCCACTGCGTCTGTTTGGATCATAATTACTGGAGTGTACTGTACTGTACATAAATAAATATAATGTTTTAAATTTAAACTACACTTTAGTCCCATCCCTATTGCAAGATCAGTGAGGTATTATGCCCATGTTAGCTAAGAGAACAACCTAGTAGTTGATTGCCACTTTTCCATGAGTCAGATTGCCAGACCTTAGAATTATTTAACTATACTATTTGATTATCATTCTAATAATTTACAAAGACAATTTTTAGGGTTATTCAATAAATCATTGAACATTTTGCAGCCCTATTCATTAAAAAGGGACATGTTTTAAATATGGTGGACATATGGAAACTGGATCCTTTGATATTCAAAACCAAATTCAGACTCCTAATTACTGATCTTTTTTTGGAAATCTATATATTATTTTATAATAATTATTTGCGAAAATATTATGTATTATGTGATTGAAAGTCAAATTAAATATACAATTGGTAAAGTCTTGATGAAACAAAGTGATTTTACGTTTTAGTGAAATTATAAGGGGAGTGAAACCTAGTATGTTATTATATAAACTTGCTAAAAGCTAAAAAAAAGTTACCTACTTAAAAATATTGCTTTTGTAAATCTTTGTTACAGTTTTCGAAAATATGTGTGTTGAGGACTGGTGAGGCTGTTTTGCGATCATTGCGTATTTCCATCATCTTTGTCGGGAAGCAGCTTGATTCAAGAATATTTTTTTATCATTATTATTATAATTTTTCTAAGACAATATTTATAAAGGGATTAGTAATACTTTTAGCCTGGATGCTTGAAGATGGCACAAACGATTTCCAATAATATATATTTAAAAAAAATAGTCTTTGTTACAGTCTAAAATCAAACTAAATGAAAGCGACTCTGTAATGGTTTCTTATATAAGTCTAGTTGCTAGCTGGATAGGGTTGTACGTAGCCGACTATAATAATAATAATAATAATAATAATAATAATAATAATAATAATAATAATAATAATATTATAGTGAACGTTTGGATTAGTTATAGCTACTGTTATGTGGTGGCCAAATGGTATAAGGCAGGTTTTCTCAAAGTTTGGTCCTCGGACCACTTTGGATCTGTCTCGGCCTAGCATGTGATCCGCAGGAATAATAATAATATAATAATAAATTAAATAATATTGATCACATAAAATAGAAAAATTGGAAATGTAAAAGATTAAATATGAAATATAAAAATATACTGTATTTTTTTTATCGGTAGACACAAGTCATTTAGAAAAGGGAATATGTGCCAACATTAAGTCAAAAATTAAGAAAGTTTAAAATTATCAAAATACTATTATTTTTTTCTTAGCACCACGTCTTACTACCCATTCGGTTTATACGCTTATGTACTAATTTTTATAGGGTCCTTAGAGATAAGAAAGGCTACATTTAAATTAAGTGTACCCGCAAATACGGCTACATTTTCTCTAAATTCAAACTTCCTCATCACTAACAAATTAGCAATATTAGCATAATAATTAGGCTACATATGCATATAACCAGAATGGCTAGCAAGAAGGGGTGAACTACTATTGACTATTTTGACAAGTGTTCTGCGGCAGTTTTGAACGTATTTTTAAAATCTAAGCATTTTCCCATTTTGAAAAGATTAGCATGCCCTTTAAAAATCTAAATAATCATAAACAAGAAAAAAGTAATCTTAATGGTTAAATGCACCAAAAGTTCAGTACCATCGAAAGACTACCTTCGATAAGGAAGGTCGGAGTTTATATCCCAGTCACCCACATAGGTGACCACACAGCTAAGGCATTAGCCTCATCTTGTCTAATTTGCCCGTAGCAAGAAGGTCGGGGTTCGAATCAAGGACGGGTGTACTGAAGGTGAGTTTCCTTGATTTGTTTTCGATTTGTTTTCGTTTTGTTTTTGATTTGTTTGATTTGTTTTTTGTCATTCTCGATGCAACGTGACTATGCTGATAGCTCAGAAGGTTAGTAAGAAACGATACACAAACATTCCCATGAAGTGCACTGGGGTATTCTATTTATAGTTTTTATCTTCTCCTTAAGATGGGACGGAAGGATATGCAATAAAAAGCCAGTGTTTTTGCAGTTTTTATGGCCAAACATATTTTTGGCCAAAATAAATAAAATATTGCTCCAGTACAAACGTAGAGTTTAATTTTCTTCACGTGGTAACTTCAACGTTTCCTGAATAACTTTCAAGAATGTCCTGTAATTTAATGACAACTTTTTCTAATTATTTAAAAAGTTTTTCATCTAATGCCGCTATGCTCTTGATCGATATTCCGGATCTGTTGATATCAACTTGTGAATAAAATTAAACTCTATGTTTGTACTGTGGCACCATTTTCAAGGTAAAGTAATTAATGTGTGGGGCTGAAATTTAGTATTACTAGACGTTTAAATGAAGGGTGCTCAGTGATTAATTATTTATGTTATTAATATGATTATTTAATAATAATAATACCATTTTTTAAATATTAAAATAATATATCATTAATATTATAAAAATACATATAATAATAAATATTATAATTATATCTATTATAGTAATATAAGTTATGGTAAGGGCCCGAAACCAGCTACTTCACGAATTGGCTGGATCCTTCGCACATTAGTCAGCTGGTTCAGCCAAATTTCGAAATATTAATGGGAGAAAAATTTAGATCTCTTTCTGGCCAGCCAAAGCGCGAATTGACCACGACAGCCTAACCAGTGCCTAGTTTTGGAAAGTATGACACAGTAAAATCCCATCCTAACCAATCCTAGTCCAACCACTGGGGATGGGGTGTGCCCTCTGGGGGTACCCACGGGTACAAGATGCAAACTCAACTCCCATCCTACTTCTTGGAGAATAACTAGCTTAAACAAATTGTAAACGTGGTAATATAAAATTATATCATTGATTGTAGAACTTATTAGATAGGTAATCATTGAAACTATTAATTTGAAGTCAATAAATAAGTCGATAACATTACAAGTAGCATTATCGCGTCTGTCTTAAATGAAGGTCAAGGATTTTCAAGATTTTGTTGCACAAGGAAATGTTTAACAAGTTGATGAAAGTGTAAACCACCTAATATATTATGTAACTCCAAATGTCATAACTCAGACTGGACAAACAAGTAGTTATAATAACATGTAATAAAATATGTGTTATTTTATCGTCAAGATAATAATATAGTTTATAACAGTTTTGTCATTACGATAGTAAATAGACCTTTCATACATCAAAATTATTAATTGCGTGAAGAGCCCGTTTCGGTAGCCGCATTGTCTACGGCACCACTCTCGCAACAGACTAGACTGTCGATGACAGGGAGATCGTGGTTCGATCAAAGTCGGGTGCACTGATATTAGATTTTCTTAAGTGGATTCCCACTCTTTCTCCACGAAAATATGGGTACACTTTCTCTAAATTCAACCTTCCTCATCCTTAACCCACTTTTAATTAGAACATAAACGTGTAATCAGAATGGGTAGTAAGATGTCGTGCTAAAAAAATGCGTGAGGAGGCACTGAAAATTGAGATGGTAAATTATTATATATTTCTTGTTTTGGATGATTTCGGTGGACAAAGCTAGAAGTGGCTGGTCATTTCACGAACTTGCTAGACTTAGAGAGCTTTGACCATAACATTTATAAATTATAATAAAATATGATATTATACAGAGTATTATATTATATATATTATATAGTATATAATATTATAAATATTATTCTACAGTATATAATTATATAGATTAGAAGAATATATATTTTATCATAAAATACATAATAATTTCAATTACATTTATCATAGTGTTGGCCAACAATCGTAAGTTTTGACAGGCCAGCATTGAAAAGTACACAAGTACCTTTCAAGCACTTATAATAACCAAATAAATAAACAATGATAGCTAAATAATGATACATACTGATGAATAATTAGAAAAATAGGACATAATTATTAATGATAGATGATACAAAAAATAAATAACTTGAGAGCAGTAAAAGCAAAAGTATTTATAAAGCATAAGTATTTAGAAAGCATATTAATTATATATTAAAAAATATTATAGTAAGCAACAATAAGCATTACTATCTATCATCCTTTTGTTCACCACTTCTTACTATCCAACCACTACATCCGCATTTAATTATATTAAGAGGTTAGGGATGAGTAAAATAGACTTTAGAGGAAATTTCCGTGAATTTGAGTGGGAGGAGAGTGGTAATCTATAAAGGAAACACCCCAGTAAACCAATCTTAGATTTAAACATTACATTTCCCGTCATTGGTGAACCAGACTAGATGAGTCTGACATTTAGTCAACGTGTCCACCGATGTGGTTGAAGCTACGTTTGAAACGACCTTGACAAATTCTCGAAAGGCAAATGTAGAATAATTTATAAAGAATTTTTTTATAAAACATTGACCACTTATTTCGTTTTAATATGCATGATATTATACTTTTTATGGTTTTAATAGCAATATAAGAGAGCGCAGATTATCTTGTGTCATACTTTCTGTGAACAACAGTTCCTGCGCCACGCCTGATTGCTAGCACCACGCCCGTTTGCCATCACCACGTCTGATTGCTAGCGGCGAAGTGTGACCTTTTATAAAGTGCTTCCAAATACCACAAAGTAGACTACCCCTAGCCTCCTTAAAAAAAAATTCAACCAGTTTTTACATCTCATAACTTGAATTTTTCCCTTTTTAAATCCAAATCACTCAAATTCTTGCTCAAAACAAAAAATATAAAGAGTGTTAATTATATAAATACGAGTAGTATGGAAAGCCACCCAAACTTTCTCGCTCCTTTATCTTAAAAATGGAGATAGATACTTAAAACTCGTAAGATATAACTAGTGTTATAATATAAATTGTTGCATAAACTTAAGGGAAAATGAGTATCATATTCTACCATAGAACATACATAAATGAAATAATATACATTGTTACAAAAATATTGAGAAAAGAGTAATATTTCTATCCAACAGAGTGTATAACAATCAATTACCCATTCCAAAGACTTCCATTTAAAACATATAGGCCTACTGTATATTTGCTTATAGCTCGGAAACAATTTGTTTTATAAAAATATATTTCAAACTAAATTTATTATTTTTAATAGTAAGTTGTTTCATATCTTAAAAGATTGTGGAAATTTGATAAACATATTGATAATAACCGTATTTGTAAAGTTCCTTTTAAGTAATTTTACAGGAAAAATGATATGCACTCTTATGTTTTTAAAGTTAAACCATGCCTAGATACGAATGGGAATCAAAATCGCTATTGCCGATTTCAATAAAATCGATTTTATTTTCCTCTTTTCCCCCCTAAATAAACTACTCTTAATATTATATTTAGAAATCTAGTTCAAAAACATCTGTGGGGAATCTATTGAAAACCCTTGATATTACGTTTCATCCCTAAGGGTGGTAAAATGGTTATCCTTCTAGGCTGAGATACAGACACACATACAAAAATACAGGCAGACATCATCGTAAAATACAATTTTTTTTTTCAGTTGGTCACAAAGCGTCCACACCCATAACAATCTTGAATTCAATTATTTTGACGATCACACTACTTCTTTCTCCGCGGAGTCGAGAAAAGTAAAGAACACATGAAAATAAATATATATATTTTAAAAATAACAATTAGAAACCCGCTTTGGCTGTCGCATGATACTAAGCCAGTGAACTCAAATTCATATTATACATAGGGCCAGATTCACAAACTT
Source organism: Timema podura (assembly GCA_033556935.1). Lineage (NCBI taxonomy): Eukaryota > Metazoa > Arthropoda > Insecta > Phasmatodea > Timematidae > Timema > Timema podura. The sequence goes on along the minus strand of JAVRXN010000010.1, from coordinate 69,352,989 downwards.
GGGACATTATGTAGGCTTTGATTAGTATTTCATTTATCCACCGTGTCTCACTACTTGTCCGGACTGTGAAAAATTCAATCAAGATCATGAGTAAGATACAAGAATGGTAGAAATGAGAGAAAATGTACCCGCATTTTCATGGTGGTAAGGTGGTAAACCATTCATGGAACACACCCTCAGTGCTTACAGCCATGATTCAGACCCAGACCACTCTGTCACTGGCAAACCAGACCAGATGAGTCTGATATTTATTATGGTACTCTCCATTATGGGTATATACGAGCTAAAAGATACTATGTATTTAAACAATTAAATGCCAACCAAGGTACTTTATAAATTAATATTTTTCCAGATGTTTATGTGGGCCTGTAAGATATTCTAAGAATTATTTTTAAATCATTTAATTAAAAATTCACACTATTAAATATTTACAGTGATAGAAAAGTAAAACACTGTTTGAAATAATCATAAGTATTTGTTTGATATTCAAAATGATGTATACACTAAAATGAAGTGTTAATATTTCACTAAATTCCCATTCACAGACACACGGTAAGGCTGTATGTAGTCACAGAGAGAAGAGTGTTGTTAGCTGTCACCTAAAGTGGGAGGTTTATGCTTGTTGTCAGCTTTCGATCAATGCCATCATTTTAATACCTTCCTTTCAGCCTGTGAAACGGTAATGCCCTCTAACCAAGGGAGGACTGCAACACAGAGTAAAACCACAAAGTAAATAATAGTAGATAGCTCATGCTTTGAAACTACAAGAAATAAACTATAAACTGTTATTATTTTGTGTGCGTGTATCATTGCAAGCTCCGTATCGATATTTAATTGTCACAGAGAAGCGGACCAGTCAGAAGTCTCGTTGGCCGGATGTGGCCCAGGGGTCGTAAGTTTTACAGTCCCTTGTCTAAAGCGTCTCTCAATGATGGGGGGTTTAGGGCTCGAATCTTTGTAGGGTGTACTGGGATTTGTTTTTATTAAACGGTTGCCCATGCTACCTCCATGAAAATGCGGGTACATTTCCTCAACAATTATATATTTATCGTCATAATTCTATAAGCGTACATAATATGCGCGTATCCCAAAATGGTAGTGAGACGCGATGCTAAAAATAATAGCTGGTACAAGGATATTGATTTCAAACGTTCCCTTACGTGTAGTAGTGGAGAAAAGGCTTTCATGTGGCTCAGCCCCACCTATGGCAGTGTGGTGGGAACACATCCCGGGGTTGAAACTAATACCCTTTTTCTCGCGTGTCACGAAATATCGCTCGTGAACAGTTGATAGATACCAACCGGTTTTGTGACCAATCTGATTTGTGGAATCTCTTGACCTAATGCGTTTAATTTTCGTCTTGAGTACATTCCGCCTATATGAACTAATTTTCTTCCTAAAAAAAGAATTCTCTCGTTTTTTAACAGTTGCCAGTGGTAGCACTGGCTGCTTACATGCCTCGCCATTGCTTCTTTGCGCAGCGCGCCAATACAAACAACCTAGCCCCTCCCTCAGCAATAAATACCACCACAGTCTCAAAGGCAAAGAAGAAGGTCCAATATGCGAATCTAGAGCTTTTCAGATTGTTACAAACAGTAAGCGCAAGCTGGGTATTTGGAATGGGGCATACACCTAAGAAACGTTCAGTGAATTAGTTTGATTTGTCAATGTAATCGATCTATATCGACTTTGTGAATACTTATACATACTATTTTATTTTAAATACTTCACGGTGTAAACAGAAAAATACAATCTGGCTCTGTTAATATAGCGTGAAGTACAGAAATTGATTATTAAAACAAATGCTTTACGCTAGAAAAATAGATAATAAGCTCTAGCTAAGGCATGCAGTAAATTGTTAGATTCACAAGAGTAAGTTTATTTCATTTAAATAAATGCTGTAAAATGACAGCTGGTAACGAGAATCAAACGCGGACTCTTTGACTTAGCGAGTCAATGCTATATCAATGCTATCCTTATTTGTTCTGATCCAATTGTCATGTATCGCTAATAGTTTGAAGGGCAAATTCATAATTACCGTGTGAGATCATTCAACTCAGACACTGACACGGTGATTTAGATTAGGTATTTAAGCTGCGGGGTGTATATATTTTAATTTTTAAGAGTTGTGTTCATACACAATACATTGAAATTAATATTTTGGTAAGAGTTTCCTTAGCAAATATACATTTAAATATATATGTTTAATTATAAATGAACTATGTATGACCTCGGAAAGGGATGAAAAATAATAGTTCAATGGTAGAGCAATGGCGCGTTAAGACAAGGATCTAAGGCTTTTATTCTCATTTCCATGTGTCATTTTTACTTTCTCTCTATCTTACAGGTAGAGAAAGTATGGTGATCGTAAAAAAATCGAACTCAATATTTTGATGAATCTTGACGTTTCATGACTCCCTGAATCCGAAAAAGTTGGGTTTTTGAATTTCGTCTGTCTGTCTGTCTGCTGTCTGTACCTCCAACTAGAGCCTAAACTATTTTAACGATTCAACTAAATTTGATATCTAGGGTTTTCATAGGGTTCCCCGAGGGGTTTTTGGAATTGGATATCTACCCCTAAAATTAAGGGTATTTTACTATGGGCAGAAAGAGAAAAAGTCGATTTTCTCAAAATCGGCTCTAACGATTTTGAATAAATTTCATTTATAAACAAATTAATAAATATTCAAAAAAAATGGCTATTCTAATATTTCGGCAAAATGGCTTTAAGGGCTCCGGTCTGATTTCGTAAATTAACATTTTTTATAATAGCTCCGAAACTATTTGAGATATGAAATTACTTAGCATATACAATATGTATATATATTTATAATACAAATATTTTATTCGAAACATATTTTTATAAAATCAATAAATTTCAATCTATACGCAATTATATATATTTTTTAACTTTTTGGACATTAAAAGGTTTAAGTATTTGCGACCGTAAAGAAAACTAACTGAAATGTTGATGGATGTCGACGTCTCATGACCCCCCGAACCCCAAAAAATAGTCTTTGCAATGCCGTCTGTCTGTGTGTCTATTAAAACTTAAAATTAAGAGTAGTTTTATAAAGGGCAAAAGAGAAAAAATAGGTTTTCTCAAAATCTGCTCAAACGATTTTGATTAAAATTCGTATCTAGGGGTTGATTAAGATTATAAATAAACTGGCTATTTTCATTTTCCTATGAAAATGATTTTTAGGGTACTTTACAGAAGCGTTAATTTCCGTATCTCCACAACTATTTGAGAAATTAAACAACTTATCATTGCAAAATTGTAGGACTATTAGAAATAAAATACTTTTATTTGACATATATCTTTATAAAAGCAACAGTTTCTGAGATATTTGCAAATATATTAATACAATTTTGTGAGCTTTAGTTGTAAACATATACTACTTAAGTCTTAACGCAATAATTCTCCAATGCCATAGAATAATTAAATATAAGTAAGTATCTAAAAAAAGAATGTTTTTTTTCCTTAAAACTCTTCGGAGATATGTTTGCACAACAATGATCTATCTCCATTTTAGACTCAATAGTCAATATTTACATTTTTTTATTGGTCAAAATGTATAAATGAATAATTAAATATCAATGCGATGACTTGAAGATCTGCAACACCTTATAAAATGTTAAAATTTTAACCAGAAATCGACATTTTAATACGAAGTGTTGACACTTGTGAACCCAATATTAATCTTTTTTATTGGTCCAAACATACAAATGAGGAAATTAATTCCTTAAAAATAAAAATATATGATTTAAAACATAAATTTTGATGAATCTTGACGTTTCATGAATTCCTGAATCCGAAAAAGTAGTTTTTGAATTTCCCTCTGTCTGTCTCTCTGCCTGTCTGTACCTTATAGGGCACATTGACACATAAAACTAATTTCTAAATTGTTACCCTTCTCAGTGCCACAGTTGGCTAACGCGTTAGTTTCGTACTGAGATAAACGCGCTAGTTTCATACTGAGCTTGACTGTCGAGGACGGGGAATCAAGGTTTGAATCTAGGTCGGGTGAATAGGGGTGGTTTTTCATCAATGGTTTTCCATTCTCCACTCAAATGCGGGTTCAGTTCCTGTAAATTCAACCTCCCCAATTTCTAATATATTAGCGTAATTAGTAGGCCCCCTACTTAAGCATAAATACCGAACGGATAGTATGACGCGGTGATAAATAAAAAAATAATTTAAAAAAATGTCTTTGGTCTTTGATGAAGAAGTTCAAAAATCTTACAAAATTTTAGTAAATATCTATTTGGTTAATAATTCACTTCGGGGTCAAAGATGCGCCTCTTTTTTCATGATTCTATATCATTGTATATTATTTTATGCGTGTTCTTATGTGGAGTGGTGATGATACAATGTACATTATTCCGTTCAGAAATCTTACGAGTTTATAGAAAGAGAGAGAAAGTCTGTGCGGTGTGCCGTACCATTTATTTAAATATTGATGTATACATATTGAAATATGATTGAAAATATATTTATTAATCTAAATGTTGCATAAATGTGTGATAATGCCTGTAAAAGGGGTTGTATATTTATTTATGGGGACACAATCAATACGTATTATAAAACACGAAATCTGTCTATACATTAGATTTTCTGCCTGTCTATCTGTTAGTCTGTTTGTTGCCAGTAAACTCAAAAAGTACTTTTCGGATCGAGACCAGACTTATTTTGTTGTACTCCTTATTTATCAGTATTCAGGGAAGGCCACATACCACCACGTTAGACCATTAGCATGCAAAGCAGTGTCGAAAAAACCGACTATTATTGTGGTTACATTTGCTTCTTGGATATGTAACAATTCAAATAAAATATATTTAATTTATAAATTGTCTTTGTAAGTCTCCTTGGCAACTATTGGCTTGGAAAGATTAACAAACTAAATATAAAATTTCCTTTGCAAGGCGTAATTGTATGGAAATATATGATATGAAAAACAAATATATAATTTAGCAAGAAAATATGTTGTGTGTGTTTTTGATATTCACACACAAGTAAACAAATTCTTTACAATGTTACTATCAACTTGTAATATTCTCCTCTCATTTTTTAAAATATGTTCGGCTACTGAACACTGTACATCCAACTGTTTGTTATATTTGATTCGGTCACTGGACACTGTACATCCAACTGTTTGTTATATTTGATTCGGTCACTGGACACTGTACATCCAACTACTTGTTATATTTGATTCGGTCACTGGACACTGTACAACCAACTATTTGTTATATTTGATTCGGTCACTGGACACTGTACAACCAACTATTTGTTATATTTGATTCGGTATCTAGACACTGTACATCCAACTGTTTGTTATATTTGATTCGGTCACTGGAAATTGTACATCCAACTGTTTGTTATATTTGATTCGGTCACTGGACACTGTACATCCAACTGTTTGTTATATTTGATTCGGTCACTGGACACTGTACATTCAACTGTTTGTTATATTTGATTCGGTCACTGGACACTGTACATCCAACTGTTTGTTATATTTGATTCGGTCACTGGACACTGTACAACCAACTATTTGTTATATTTGATTCGGTCACTGGACACTGTACATCCAACTGTTTGTTATATTTGATTCGGTCACTGGACACTGTACATCCAACTGTTTGTTATATTTGATTCGGTCACTGGACACTGTACATTCAACTGTTGTTATATTTGATTCGGTCACTGGACACTGTACATCCAACTGTTTGTTATATTTGATTCGGTCACTGGACACTGTACAACCAACTATTTGTTATATTTGATTCGGTCACTGGACACTGTACATCCAACTGTTTGTTATATTTGATTCGGTCACTGGACACTGTACACCCAACTGTTTGTTATATTTGATTCGGTCACTGGACACTGTATACCCAGATGTTTATTAAATTTGATGCAATTACTGGACGCTGTACATCCAATAGTTCATGAACACATGTTGATGTCGCTATAACTGAGGTTTTAAAACTTTTAAAGTTTGAACCCCTCTTAATTTTTTTTTAAAGAAAATTCGTGCTTTCCTCCTTCTTATTTAGAACAATTAAATAAGTAAAATGTATTAGATCACTTTAATTTATACCTGTCAGAATAATTACTTCCTACTTTGAATGATTTTTAATAAAGGAGTTTGAATATAAACAAATAATCGTTCGAGAACCAGTGATCTTATTAAAACTAATATGTATGCATTGGGTGCAGGCAGCCCTTGAGGACACCTCGTGTCTCGAGGGGAAGCTGTGTACCAGACGGTTTGGTAAACACTGAACTATGTAGTCTACTATACGTCCCAGTGTTTGGTTTGATATGTTGCTCTCACCAGGACATAGGCCTATATGCTCGACAGTTTGTTTTTATAAGATTTTCTTACCAGGACAAAGATGCCACACAGTTAAGTGGGCTAGTGGTTAAATTCCCTCCATAGTTTGCTCCTCTCCTTTCTAAGAAACAACACATGATTGCATTTGTTTATTATCACACAGGTTTCTGTGTCTGCACGTGTATTTATAACTTTTGAACTAATTTTGAACTTATGTATTACAAGTAAACTCCATACACACATCGATGCCTAGCACGAAACACTATGTTTATATTTTTGATTCTTCTCCAAGAACGTATGATTGACCGCAAATTTCAAATTCCAAAAGATGAACGATTTATTAAATAAAATCAAAAAGTTAAAATAAAATCTTTACTCACAAAAAAGATACAGCTCTAGTACGGGTAAACATTTAAAATCATGAACTGGTGGATGATATATATTGAGTCCACATTTTGTATACAATTGAAATAAATCCTAGATTTGAACCAATTTCCTTCCAATTGTTTACAGAATTCATATATTCTTGAATATGTATTTCTTGTGATCGATAGTATTCGGGTTAAGATTGTAAATATATTTTAAATAAGTAGCGGTATAAATCTTAGAATCTTACTGAAAAGTGTATTCGATCATTTGTCATTTATTTGTCATTTTAAACATGGACTTTCTGAATCGACTGATTACATAAATACATGACTTATAAACTAAATTAAGTTTAGAACATACACAGCATCCACTCGCCTGGCCGTTAATTCATCACTGTAAAAGGAGAAACCCACGTTTCACCAATCATAACTTTTTCGGCCATGTCAGGGGTCGAACCCGGCACCATTAGGTCAGAAGAAAGATACTCTACCGACTGAGCTAAGGTGTTTGACTACAACGTGTATCAATCTTCAATAAGCTGTAGATATCTATATTAGCAAAAGCTATACCATCATTTTCGGTTTTGTACAAGTCGATGTGGTTGAGTGTATCATGGTTGCTTACAGTTGACCGAGCCCGCCAATCCTTCAGGCAATCCTTCAGAATAGGGGCTATAAGAGGTCGAGGACTTCGTCTTGCTGGATATCTTGCTCCTCCTAGTGACGTGAGCAACAAGGAGGCTCCTGAGAAGGCCAACTCAGAATGTCGGTAGGTAACCTGGTCCATCAAGTTCTTACAATATTGTCATGATTAGTTACTATGGTTGTTATTTCAAATGCTTATATATGTTGTTATTCTTCATGATATTGGTCATATTTTTCATGTTATGGAGCCGGTGACTAGTGGAATCATATGATTTGGTTACAATTATTTGAGTTTTTTTATTACAAGTATTAGCACGCTTTTTAATTATAAATGTCGCTTTGTTGTTTGGTTACGAGTGTTGGCATGTTTCTTAATCTCAAATGTTGAATATTTTTTTACTAATGTTGTAAATATGGTTTTTAGAGGTGTTAGCATATTGTTTGGTTCAAAGTGTTGTGATGTTGCTGGATTTCTTTGTCGGTGTGTTTTCTTGTTACAGGTTCATGAAAGGTCTGTATGGGTGTAGTTGATATATTCAGCATGTTTTATGATTACAGGTAGTATTTATGTGCTGTATTTAGATGTGTTTTTATTTTATTTTTTAAATGGAATAAAATATATTTTCTACAAACATTTGAATGTTGTTTAATGATAAAGGTTGACCAGTGACCTATTCTTTTGGTTTACTAGTGCGACGCAACATATTCATAATCATATGGATTAGATTAGTAATTATTTTAAAATCAATAATTGTTACATTTTTGATGGTATTTTATGTTCATTCTTCTTCCAATTTCTTATCTTATTTCGAGCTTCAAAATTTACTGTTCACTAAACTCAACCCAAGATAACGAGGCCTAATTCTTTGAAATTACAATGCATGCCCTTTTGCCTCACAGCATATCACAGCCAGTGAAAATAGAATTTACTACATTAGTCTTGATATTCACAAACAGAAAGCAAATATTTATATAACTATTAAAGTTACAAGAACATAATTATTATTTATAAGCTAACTTTAAATTTAAGTAAATTCTTTAAACTGAATATACATAGGATTTTTTTTAATTACTAAGTTTAGTCACGCCTAACTAAATATTATGTCGCGTTTCTTGAATTTAGGGGCATGTATTTTGTGAACAGATTTACCGCCAAGACTAATTTTAGGATTTGGATAGTATTTAAATAGACTTATCAGCACATTTTTCTTCAGAAGATTTTATATCTGTCTTGCTGGAATGATTTCATAAAATACATTAGAACTTTTATTGTTAAGCTCGATAATTACATCAGAAAAAATAATTATATCACAAGATTGACTAAATCTTTTTTAAAACTTAGTTATAAAAATGTTTCTCTGGCTGTTTAAGTTTTATGGTTCAACAAATCCCAATTTCTCAAAATTTGAAGGGGGTAGTGCAATTGGCAGCAGAATTAAATCTTTACTCTATTCAAAATAGTGTAGACACACTGTGCTCTATAAAAGGGAAAAAAAATTAAAAATTATAATTTTTCATCACGTTCATAATGCTGAACAATGGACATAGTTCCATGGAAATTTCATAGGGCGTACAACAGCGTAAATAAGTGATTTTTAGTGTGTCAAGTTAAAAAAAAATCTTTTACAATTTGCGGAATGCTTTATTCAAATACTATGTTCTGTATACATACTTAATTCTAAGATTGCTTTCTCGGGCTATTATTTTAGTGATTTCCCTTTAGTGAAAACCATAAAATATCACTTCTTATTTAATCTATGTTTAAAACAATTTAATTTTAAATGAGCTTCATTTGTTATCAAATTTATAACTTTTTCACTGGATAGGTGGTATTGTGAAAAAGGTTAGATCTGTCCAAAATAAAATACTAAGAGTCTGTTGGTATGGTCTCATCTGATTTTTTTTTAGAGATTAATAGCATTGACTAAGGATTCTTTAGTTGCCTTCCTTAAAGAAACCGCTCTGAAAATAGAAGGGAATTAAATTGAATTGAAGTTCATATTCAAAGTAAGTTTTCTTCTCACTTCCGGCCCCCTCAATCCATTATATTCATTTTAAACGATATTTGGCAACAGATTGTCATTTATATTCAATCTATACTGTATACTTTGTATGATTATAATATAGACGCTGACAATTATTTCAAAGTAAATGAACTTCTTTCAAGCCAGAAATTGCAGCTCTCCCACTATCCTCATAGTGGCTCAAAATTAGTAATTATTAACGCATACACACACACACACACACACACACACACACACACACACACCTTTCTCATTAATTCTCCTAAAACCTTCCAACACTGAAACATCTATAATCCAAACGAGTAGTAAGACGTGGTGATAAAATAAATGCACCTTAAAAATTACACCTTTCCACTCTAAGGTCGCCCAAGTAGCCTTCTTTATGTCACTCTACTGAAATCAAGGACCCCATGCTTAATCCGTTACAAGATCAAACAACCTTCAAGTCCCTTCAAGCATTATCTTAGGATCAAGTCCCTTATATCCTTAAATACCATCGTCATGTTACTCATAGGATTTTTTTAAGTCACAACTTATTTACTTTTCAAAGATTGGGTTTTCAGTAAAAGATTGTTACAGTAGTGTTAAGTGTTGCTAAAGTCAGCAAACCTAGCCCAAACTGTACCTGTAAAATGTTTTAATCACTCTGTAGGCGGGTATTAATGAACCTACATTCTCATCTGAAGTATGTGAAGGTATAATTTGTCATATGAGGAGTGACAGCTGGAGAACAGATCATGGGTACTGTATTAACAAGCTCTGCTTACCCTGGAAAAATCCACGAACGCCATTGTTGAGTAAACAAACACTATAACTGTTCATGGGAAGAATGCTATAGAATATTAAATACTTGTAGGTTGAATTTAATGAAATAACATGGAAATGAGAATAGCTTCATCTGAGCTTTTATAATATACTTCTGGATACACCCTGGATTTGTAAAATAATATAGTAGTGAATATTCAATTTGTTCATAAGAGTGCAGGAGGAGAATTAACTCCTAGCATGGTATTTGGAGAGCACTATATAATCGTAATTACGTAGCCTTGGAAGTGTTTAAAGAGTCATCACTAAGGGTATTGACCAATTAGGACCTAATCCATACCAATAATTAATGTATAGACTTAAACCTTGATAGGGTTAGGGTTGGATATATAATTAGCGATATACCACCGAGTATCCACGATAGTCACACTTATCAGGACGTATTTATATCACCATCTAGTGCAGTTCGTTTTAACCTAGACGTTCCTGTTATATTTTATTTAATAATCATGCAAACTACTAAGCATATCTTCATCCTAAAGGTCATAATGCATTACTACGCTTCTAAACAATCTAACATCCTCAACTAATGTCAATCGAGTCATTCTAAAGCCCATGTTAAATCGCTACGTTACTTCTCACATACTCAACTTATGACATTCATAAAATAGTTGATGGGAACGGAATTAAATTATAAATACCTATTTTACTGAAGAATGTAGTAATTTCTTTAAAAAATCATTATTTAATATAATATATACTTTAAATGTTTAGTTACAAACTATACGGCTATAAAAGTATGATATTTCTCTCTTGTTCAAAAGAAATGTTTTTCATTTATTTCCAACTATTTGACTTTTGTCAAAATAAGTGCTATGGTTCTTCCACTTAGTGCCATAAATAGTGGAGTTAAAATGCTATTCACGTGTCAATTATTACGGCTTAGTACTTGGTCCACTCTACCACATGTAATTTACCCCTTTCCTCTCCCCCCTCTCACGTTGGTGTCTCTCCAGCCTCAAGTAGGCTAAAATGATAACTTCCGCTCCCAAAAGAATATAAATAGCGAACGGGCCAGATGGTAGGCGGGGAAGTTGTAAAACTGGCTCCCCACTCCCCTGATTATGGTTGTTCACCGCAAAGGAATAATTATGTAGTATATAAAACGTGTGAATTCTTCAACATTGAATTTTGGTGATCCACAAAAGCTTTAATTGTTAAAATAATGGCTTTACCCTTCTATTTTGTTCCCGCTCCATATCAGCAGTCCTAAGACAGTTTAAAATCGAATAGAATCATAGACTGGCCACCCTGACTCATCTGAGTGCTTTGGATTTTTACTCATTGCAAATGCACACTGATAATCTGATCGTTGATCAGAGAACTATTTACACGAAACTAACTGACCTTAACCATGCTCCATTTGAATATTGCTACCTGATGAAAGAAATACTACATTTATTCATGGCTCATTGAATATGTCTCATAAATACAGCGCATTTGATAATCGTACATTGATCGGACTATAATTGACCTATATATTACCTATAATTCATTTGATCATTTATTAAAATAGATCATTGATCAAAGCCAAGAATCATACTTGTACAGTATTTGTTCATTGGTATGATCCATGCATAGTACTGTACTTATACAAAATTTGACCACTCCTCCAAGGCCTTCAACATTCATTAATCAGAGCCATCCCTCTGCAAATCAATTGATCATACTGATATTCATCAGATCTATACCCGAAGGGTATAAGACCGGTGTATATAATATCATCAGACAACATTTAATAATTGAGATAAGTTAAGCATTATAGTAAAAAAAACTCTACTGTTGATCTGAGCCATGTATAATAACCACATAATATATGATCCTTGATAAGACCCTTGCTTCATACTTAGATAAAATTTTATCTTTCATCTGACTCAAGAACCATACCTAGACATTATTTGATCATTATTCAGAGCCATGAATAATACTTAAATGAATTTGATCATTTATAGGAGCCATTCTTCCTACTTATTCACCATTTATTATTAATCTGAGCTATCCATAATGCCTATATATCAATGTATTTTGTTTCGGAGCAATGCACAATACTTACATGCCATTTGATCATCGATCAAAGCCATTCATCATGCTTAGACAACAGTTAACAATTGAAATGTGCCCCACATCGTAATTGTCCATCATTTGATCACTAAACATAGCTATGTATGATGATAACATGACATTTAAGATATGATCAGAGCCAAGAATCACATTTAGCTTAACCATTGTCATACTTGTTTTAGTCACTGCTCAGTCATACATCTTAGTCATTAGATATTAAAAAATCAGAGACATGCTTACCACTTTGTTGACATTTGATAATGATGTGAGCTATGCATTTTGATTAAACATAATTGTGTTCTTGATAGTAGTTATGCTTTTTATTTAGACAACATTTGATCATTGATCTGAGCTGTACATCATGTTTAGAAATAATTTAATCGTTGATCTGAGCCATGCATGATATCTACATGATATTTGATCCATATTTATATAAAAAAAATTCACTGTTCCAAGCCCCACATTATACAGATACAACATTTGAGCATTGCTAAGAGCAATGCATGGTAATTAGATTTAATTTTATAATTAATCAGAGCCACGCTTCTTAATTGAAATCATTTATTCATGGTGTGCCGTAAGCTTATATGAAACTTCATCGTCGTTTATTAATCAGAGAAATATATTATATTCATATAACATTTTGATGATTGATCATAGCCGTTCATGATACTTATATACAAGGGTAGTTCAGAAAGTATATTCTGGTGGACCATAAAAAAATACAAGAATTACGGGTGAAAAAATATTAAAATACAAAAAATAGCTACACAAATAAATTAACACTCTACATAATAACACCTGAATTGAGCCATTGGTAATATTGGGGAAAAGCTTTTCAATTCTCTCGTCAAATAAATCAGCCGCCTGTTAGCATATCGTCATTTGTACGCCCGCTTTTATATCTTCTCAACACTTTTTCATGTGTTTGAAAAGGTGATAGCTGCTTGGAGCAATGTCTGGACTAAATCTGGGTCAGCAAATATTACTTAATTGAATTGTTCAAGCATTGTCGGAGATGCATTTCCTTGAATAAGACGGCACCGAAAGTCAGCATACCGCACCGTTAGTTATGAATGGCACTCCAAAGTTTTTTTGATATCTCACAATACACTTCGAAATTTTTGTGGTTCCTTGTGACATAATATCAGCAAGCAGTACTTCTTTTCGGTCCCAAAAGACTGTCACCATAAACTTTATGTTCAATGTTTGATTGAATTTTCTTGGTTCGTTCGGTGAATGTGAGTGCTTCCCCTGAATAACTTTTTTTTTCAGTATTGACGTAGAAGACCCAGGCTTCATTACATGTTACGATGCAATTAGAGAATTCATATCCCTCACTGTGATATTGTTCCAAGAAAGTGAGTGATGAAGCCATTATCTTTGTTTTATGTTAATCTGTAAGCATCTTTGGGATCAACCGAGCTTAAAACTTGTGATAACATAATCTGTTTATTAAGATTCCTATAAAACTTTACGTGAAATTTGCGTAAAATGGAGTGAAATCTTGAGTCTTTTCTAGTGCCAATTTACCGAACTCTTGTATCTACTTTCTACACAAGCTCATCTGTCACATAAGACAGCGGCAATCAATATTCATGGTGAATGATAGTTCGGACACTTAAACATCCTACACCACTTTATTTAGACCACATTCACTAATAGTATTTGGTCCATAAACCTCGCACAGTTGACAATTTGATATCTACAGTTATATGCACTAGTGTTTTTTGCATTAATAAACATACAATGACAGTTAACAGCTGGTGTGTTATTAAAGATAACACTAATTTTAAATCACTATCAATGAGATACCCATCAACAATAGAATACCGCTAAATCACTTTACATTATTATGCATACGTGACCTCCCTCCCACTCTCCAATATACTGCTAAAAATAAACGGAAATTACTTTCAGAACCACTCTTGTAATATTTTATCATCTTTTCTGCCCACCTCACCCCTTTGGTTCCTATTACTTAACCTTGCGTGACCTGACGTTGGTTGACTGGCTAGCGTGATGACTAGCCCAGTGTGGTCATCATATATGACTCAACAATTATGGTACTACATAGAAGGTCACCAACCATGAATCTTTATAATTTATCTATATTAATCACAATTACAAGTGACGTGTACAACTTGACTAATATATAGGTTAAGGGTAGTGTGCGAAATCTGGACGATGCTGAGATTAGCCGGGAGATGTCGACATTATCAAGTGCAGTGGGTAAAGTCAGAAATATAAAGTGATTTTTCTCATTTTCAACTCCATCCGGATAATCTTGATACTAGCCAGCAAGACTTGGACACGTTGAATACTATTTGTAAAACTAAACACGTGTGAATACGGATTATATTTTGGAACATCATTTTGATCTCTGAAATTGAATCATAGCAATATACTAACATTTGTAATGCCTCATTTTGATTCTTTCTTTTCCACCAACCTAAACTAAACAAACATAGCCTATAATCACCTAATATAACATAGCCTATCCTAACCTAGTTACTAACATAACCTAACTAACCCAACCTCAATCTAAAGTTTTGACATTGTCCAAGTGTGGGGAGATAATGTCAATACTAACCGGATAAACCCCGAAAAACTTTATTTAATCACCTCTAATACATTATCCCGTATTTCGGATAATCTCAACATTATCAGGATAATATAGACTTTATCCAAGTTCAAAATTTACCCGTAGCATATACAACTATAGCAGAATGATACTAAACACTCTGCTCGTGGCAAACCAAGTCGAGTATGCTTGCAAGCAGCACCTCGTTTTCAGAGGAAGGCTTGAGTCTGATTCCCTTAAAGAAAATAATACGATCTCCAGCACATGGTGCCGTTACGCCAACTCTCTTGCTTCAGCGCTTGAAAATTGGGCTAACGTGACCGTTTGGTATACATGGTACAATTCACAGATCGGTGACATGAATCAAACTTACACTTCATTTGATCATAGATCGGAGCCAGACATTTGATCACTATTAATTGATCAGAGCTATGTTTTTTATTTATAAAACACTTGATCACCATTCATATATAACTATATATACAATTTTGATCGACACTCATTGATCAGAATCGGGAATGTACTATTTTACCCCACGTTTGGTAATTAATGTTAACTATGCGACATTCATTGACCAGATTCATGCTCAGGATATGATCATCGCTCATTGATCTTACAAGGCTTTTGATCGTAGGTAGGTCATTGACCTACACAGAGTAGTTTGATGATATTCGATCATTAATAATAGCCAGGCATAATGCTTATATGATCATCGATAATAATTGATCTATACATAATATTTGATTGGAGATATGAGACCTACATTATCTTTGTTCATTGATAAAACCATATTTATATGACATTTGATTGCTGATAGAACCTAAAATCATACTTAACAATCTTCATTCATTGAGAAAAGATATGCATCATACTTACACGTCATTAAGTGATCATAACTATGAATAGCACTTAGATAAAAATAAATGCTAAGGCCGCTTTCTGATCAGGCAAAAAGGGATTTACGAGGAGCAAAATATCCGTTTTCCTGAATTCAGTAGTTCGACCATGTTATGACATGCTTCTTGGACCAAGATTCACGATTTCCCAGACTCTTACCTCCTCATGTATGACTTAGATCGATGTTAACACGTTATACATATCTGTAACATGCGTTATCACGGTTAAGTGGTACCATGAGTATCTAAACATTTAAGTGCTATGTATGGCACAGATCAAGTGCAGATGCCGTGTAGTTATGTATGTTGACTTGATCAAGTGCAAATGCAGTGTAGTTATGATGCCTGACTTTGATCAAGTAAAAATATGGTATAAGTCTGATGCCTTACTCTGATCAAGTACAAATGTAGTATAAGTATGATGCATTGTAGCCTTCTCGAGAGTGAAGAATGATACCAGCAGAGGAGAGAGGAGTAAGAAGGAAATACATATGAAAGAGAGAGAGACTAGTACTGAGACGGCAGTATTGATACGCTATTAACATTGCAAATTCCTTTAATTATGGAATTGGAGTGGAAGCCTCACAACCTTTTATTCTACTGTCCCTTGAAGTATTTGTTATTGTTATCATTTTTGTGCATACAAACACTCGTAAATTGATATCTGTCCAAGTTGCTTTAGAATATAAAAAATAGTAACTTAATATTTAAACATGAATTACTGGCCATAATAAATATAATATTTGATTTACAAGCAGAGCTATCAAAAAATATGTTGGAACAAAAATATATTACAATCATGTTATTAAAAATCTGGTGAGCTTTAATAATTTTTCTGCCCATTTCATATTAGATATGGAGATATAGAATAATGATATTAAATATATTTATATTTTTGATTGAGTTTATTTCCTTTTATATATATCTAGATATAAGTCAATCCAAATAAACTTGTAAACGGGGGTAAAAATTAGATGAAAATTAACTTAAAAGGATTAAG
Source organism: Timema podura (assembly GCA_033556935.1). Lineage (NCBI taxonomy): Eukaryota > Metazoa > Arthropoda > Insecta > Phasmatodea > Timematidae > Timema > Timema podura. The sequence goes on along the minus strand of JAVRXN010000010.1, from coordinate 69,336,248 downwards.
CTTTGTTTAAAGTGCTATAAATATTATTGAATCGATGTACATCGCACAGTATTTGAAGTTTTAAAGGTTATACATTACAAATTTGTATTTGAAACTTAAAAATATTCATTAAAATCATCAAGGTATAAACCGAATGGGTCGTTAGACGTGGTGCTATAAAAGAGTTTAAACTATCACGAAATGAATCACAGCCTTCTTCAGAAGAAGATATATATACATGTCTTCTTCAGAAGAAGATACATATATCTTAATATATATATATTCATATGTATATATCCTAATATATATAATGTATATTTATATATATATTCATATAAGTATCTCTACATATATATTCATGGGGAAATTTAACTATCTGCTCACAATATCTTACTCTGTATAAAAATAAATACAGAATACATTGATTTATATCCCTCAACTCAAGAATTGAAATACAAATTATGAAAAGAAAGATTATCATAATCCAGGAATATATATTAGCCTAATTTTTTTATCTCAAATATTAAATGTTATAGACACACATTGTGGGTAGCCTTCATAATGGTTTTGACAGGTATTGGCATAACAAATAAAAACAGTTATTCTCTCATTCTATTGATCTTATTTACATTTATAATTTTAAGGTATTTGTGCAAGCTAAGCCAGTATAACAATTATATTAATACATCAGATCACAAGGATTGGGCCTACATATAATAAACAGAGTTCTAACATTTGAATTGCCAATAAATGTACATTTTAAAGTATCATGGTTAGTCTCATCCTTCTTTTATTTGCCCACAATTTATTGGTTATAAGGGCTGTTTAAAAATAGACTATCTCGGTAGTATCGACTATGTGGCTGGTTTCATTTTAAGAGTATCCACAGATCAAATAAGAGATTAGAATCCTAATAATTCTATCGTCAATTTTTGATAAAAATATTGAACCGCAACTGTCAAGTACCGTACATTATATATATATTTTTACTAATAACAACTAAATTTTCTTTATCCTTTATTTTCTCGCAAATCTAGTAGGTTTAAATATATTTTTGGATTCTTTTAATAATCATGATAGTATGAAAAGCATTACGATATCATCAATTGTAAATAAAACTAAAACGAAATTTGAATACTTTGCAGAATGTGCTGCAATCCATGCGATAGACCAAAGTAAAACAAGACGCGTCCAGTGCGTCAAAGTAATTTAATTCCTGACACTCTACCGATGGTTTCTATGCGTTAAGGTAGGCCAAGAAGTAGATATTATTGTAGAAACTGAACATCATGATATTGCATTGACATTGTTTGACGTCCCAACCTGAAGCAGATTTGTTTACAAGTACAATCTTAAATTTTATAATTTTAATTAAAAACCTTAATCGCCCTATTAAAAGAAAACAACATGAAATCTTACACAAGATTTAGTATCAGAAAATAAAAGTAGTAAGCCTTTACGATCTTAAATCTTCAGTTTCTAATAGAGATAGTTCACATTCCCTATTTCCAAAAGTAGTGATAAAAGTGTACATCAAGTAATATGCGTAAATCAACTTATTCTCTTTGGCTCTATAATATAAGATTACATACAAATAATTATTTTCATTATATATATATATATATACCTTTTGGAAATAACTTATATAAAAACAATTGATTGGCTAGCTAAGATGATAGAACAAACCAAACTGTTTAATTGCAATTACTTTTGTGAATTATTAGTTTACTGATGAAAATGTATCCTTTTTAATCCAATGGAGCTCAATACTTGAACAAAATAGTAAAATTAATATAAACCGTGGATTACTGAAAAATATGTATCCTCTATAATTTAAGGAGCTAAAAACTTGCAAAATATCACAAAAATATAAGTTAAGATTTAAACATAAAAATTAAGGCGACGCAATTGAATATGCAATTTATCTTAGAAGTAATAATCTTATTAGATGTGTGAATGGTTGTTTGAAGATAATAATAATGCTCATGAAGAAGCGTATCCATACGCAATTAATAAAATAATTTTGGAAGATTGATTTCAATATATTTATTTTCATAGTGTAAATTTAATTATCCTTCTCGAGAGTGATGAATGATACCAGCAAAGGAGAGAGGAGTATTTATCTATACACAATTAATAATATAATTTAGGAAGATTTCAATATATTTATTTTAATAGTTTAAATTTAAAGAAGACCACTGTTAACTTGTTTATTTCAAGGCATCTTAATGCCCAGACAAGCTACCTGCAACCTGCACTAATTCGATTTAACACTGACATAATGAGTAGGAGTTGAGCAAGAAATTTCAGCACAATGACCATGCCATTTTATTTGCAAATAAAGGAAGGGAAATATTCAAAGGCAACTCTAGAATATTTTCATAAAGAGTTTGAATTATAAATAACACACCAGCCATGCAAATGTTTCACTATTCTAAATAGGTAATATAACTTTTGACTATACACGTAAGTTATTAATAATATACTATAGACAGTTAAACTATATTACTATCCTATATTTAAAATAAAATAATGATAAGAAAGAATTGCACAAATTTTCTCATATAGTGTATATAGCTTGGAACAAAATTTTCAAAAAGAGAATTTCATTAAACTACTCATAGGTAAGAATTAATAGCCAGAGCTATTATTTATGCTTATTAGTGGGGAATACTCCACCTAGATATCATATTCTGAAAATTGAAAAATGACACCTGGACATGGGAATCGAACCCGGGACCTCTGGCTCAGTGGTTAGAGCATTGGCGTACTAAGCCAGAGGTCCCGGGTTCGATTCTCGTGTCCAGGTGTCATTTTTCAATTTTCAGAATATACTCATAGGTAAGTTTTCCTCAGAAAAATATCGTCTTTTTAATCACAATAAACACTCTTCATGCATACATTTTAAACAATGTTTTTCAATCGAATTCAATGTTTCACGGTATATTGTATCATTAGAAGATATGTCTATTATATTTCTTAGTTTGTAAATACACATTTTCCACTATTTTAACACTACCTATGGTCTAATAAATGTTTTTGAAAATGGTGATACACTGTAACTCCTAGGCTGAATATAATTAAAATAACAAAACAAATGGCGTTGTAGTAAACTAAAATTTTATAGATATATTGAGTAAGAGTAATGATTTTTAGTTATAATGCATCCACATATTTTAAGGACACGTAGTCGTATCCTTCCTGGCGATTTTGATTAGGATCCTGACCGGGCTAATATACGACATGATCGCTACAGTTTGGTTCTAGTTATTTTAAATAATGAATATGAATAATAGAAGGTGACTTGTAGTGGCTGCACGATTGTGTAAGGCACGTCCTATCTGTGTGATGGTATGATCGCGAGCCTCTAAAGCACGTCCAATCTGTATGATGGTGTAGTCATGAGTTTGACCCCAATGGGAACCACGAGATCTTCTTACAACCCCCACGCTGTCCAAGGGAGCGTCCATTCCCCTTGGGTGATTTCCATGGTTAGAAGGAAATCTGCCAATGTCGATTTCACTCTCACTTAAAAAACTGCAACTCGGGTCCGGGAGCTATTTTACAATTTGTCGTATTCCCTACTGTTTATTTTGTTTAAGGATTGTAAATATTTAAAAACACTATATGTATTGTACCCTTATTTTAGAAAATGAGACTAATTAACGCTCCAGTACGTCCTTCACTGTAGCTCATAATTCATAGTTAAGTTAACCTGAATATATTTATCCTTAGCTTCAATATATTACTTGTATAAGACAAATAACCAGCATCAAAAATATACAAAAAAGTGTAAGAATTCTTGGTGCCGTTTTATCCAGCGTAAAAAGAGTTTTCAATTTACATTTTCATAAAACCATTTGTTTATAGAATTCTACTACTTATATTGTTACTTCTGTGACCATATTGATTGCATTCCTTACATTTGGTAAGGAATTAGTCTTAAATATTGATACATTTAGTTAGTTAGATGCATACTGAATATATTACATATATATATCGAGAGGATGCTTGCCTGATACGAGCCTGCACATTTGTGGTTTTACCAGACTTGTTAGATCCTTCATTTTAGCCTTGACCACGTAAGTTTTCAATTTCAATTCCCATATTATTTAGTTTTTTTAAGAAGTAATATCGCAAGACCCTCACTCCTGATGTGTCTAGTTTCCAAAGAATTTAAGAAATACCCTCAAACTTTGGATGAAAGATCTAATATAAAAACTCTTATTTCTATTTTTAACAACACTCATGATTTCAATTGTAAATACAAAGAAAATTTATATTTTATTAACGGAACTGCTGGGTTTTTTTTTATTCCTTAAAATCATGTCGCTGGATGCTTAATATAACTTAATAGCACAGCCAGGAAATTTAATTAGACCCCAAGTCTATTAACCTTATAAGACTTTACTGAAGGCAGCCGAGAAAATAAATCACAATTTATCTGTTGGACACTACTAAGACTTTGAAAAACTATTAAATAACACCCACATTTTATCACAGGCAGTGCATAAACTTATCTACGGTTGGAATTAATTTGGAGTCCTCAAAATGAAAATCATAAGTGAGTGAAAAATATTAGTTAGGTGGCAGTATATAAAGCCAGAATAAAGTATTTCATAGTCAAATACTGGTTTATTTTAAAGTTTATAGCCCCCTGTATATATTTTGTAAGAACTTAAAACTTTAAAAAGGAACATCAACCCGGAAATAAATTATAGGGGTAAGATATATCAGAGCACTACATTTAACAAACCCTGAGCAAGTACGAGAATCACAGTAGTAATAAGCAGGGTAACAGGGGTTTAAGTAGCAAATTACCATGTGTCATTTAAAAAAGGATACATATAAGTTTAACTCAAATACAATGAACACATTAAGAGTTAAGACGACCACTAATACAAATACACTTAAATCTTATCGTATTCATAATTTATTTCTGTAAATAACAACATATGCGATTGATATGATGATGATGCTACATCTCGTTAATTTGTTGGAAAATCTATGATTAGTAGTTAAGATAAGCTTGTTCTGAGCCATATTTTGTCCGCATGATGAACGTCAAGCTCCTCCCTCACCCTCCCCTACCCAGCTTCTACTCCGCCCTACAGTCTCTCCCACCCAAATTATTCTTCCCCTTCCCACCATTCTAGCACCTCACCTCTCCCTCCAACAACCTCCTTACACTCCATATAAACCTCAGCCTCACACCTTATTCAACCTTTAACAACAATAACATAGTGCCACAACCTCCACCAGCCATAGCCCTTCTCAAACCCCTCCTCTTAACATTAGTCCGATCCTCTACCCCCACCAGACTACATGAACCCTTAATGGTAAATTCCCCTCCGCTGTCTTAACGAATGTTTTTGATTAAATAATACAACTCTACTTCTCATACTTTTGTGAATGCTATAGCATTGAACGCTCCTCCTAATACTTATGAATCCTGAGGTGGGCATTTTGGTTGAAATCAAAATTCTTTCCCCCCTAGATATTATCAAACGCTTGTCCTTGAAGAATGAATGCCCCTCCCCATCCTAGATCCCTTAAAAAGGGTTCTGACAAGTGCGCCAAACTTTGTCTCAAACTTCATTATTTATTGTTAATAAAGAATCATTTTGCCTACTGTTTGAAATATTATTGACAGCCTACACCAAACTGACGCTATTTCCACCTTGAACTCCATTAGAAATTCTGAAAGAGCTATAGAACCAGGTCCTTATTATATCTGTGTAAAGAGTCATCCATCACAACTATAAGACATATGATAATATTTCATGATGACAGCATGCATCAGACACATAAGCTCATTCATTGATTAGTAATGAGGCCTACTAATAAGACTTTTGATAGTTGTTCATTTATCACACCATTCATCATATTAATAATACATTTAACCTTCTTTAATTAATCAGATACCGATCACCCCATGGTTTACAACCTAAAAACATGGGTCTTATATCTGTCAGGTTGTGGTATGGCCGAGGATAGGGAGAGGTGATTGTGTATACCTGTGTGGTTTTGTGATTGACGTACGACTTGGTTTCTAAGGTTTTTATTAGTACTACAATGTATATTACAAATGCAATGTTGATAGTGATATAAGGATGAACTAACCTAAATAATATTCGGAAGATTGTGACAAAACGAGATGTTACTAGGAATAACCAATGGCCTGACTCCTAGGTGGTCCCTACACGGTTTCCGAACCCCAATACCCTTGGCTCGAACGGTAGCCCTCTTCTGCAAATACTGATGAACCTGCGTCCTAGCCCACGTTATCCCAAATCGGACAGAGTGAACCCTAGACTGTGATGTTGTTTAGTCAGCCACGATGGCTGGATCCCCTACATTTTACCCTGCCCTCTTGGTTTCTGACTAAGGAATGCTGACAATATTTAAGTAGTCAGCTCCTCTATTCTATTTGTTTACAGACTAATCACAACAAACTGCAACACTCGGTTTGTCATTCACAATCCATTACACACAGTATTATACCAATACGCCTTCCAATTTAGGTCGTGCGGCTACATACCTAAATAATACCTATATGTTAGTTGATTTATCGATCATGGCTTAGAATAATACAACACACCCACATAATATTTCATCTTCATTCATTGATCAAAGTCATACATTATTCTTAAACTATATTTATTATCATTCATTAGTTAAGGAAACGCATGATATTTCCCCACGCCATTTCAACATCGTCTATTGTTTAGAAATATACACCATACTTGTTCGACATTAGATTATTTTTCATTTATCAAAGCCCAACATTATGCTTACACGAAGTTTAGTAATTTTCATTGATTAAAGTCATCCATATTATTTATAAGATTTATTGATCATATTTCATTGATCATAGCCATAAATCTTACTCACACAATTTCAGTGTATTTTATTGAACATTCGATTTTCATTCTTAATTAGGGCGAATCATCGTAATAAAATATATTTGATCATCAATAATTGATAAGAGGTATACCTCATGCTCGCATGACTTTTAATAACCTTTAATTGATTAGAACCATGCCTCATCCCTATAGGATATTTTTGATCATGAATGAATGTATTTAGCTATAAACAATACTAATACTCCATTTGAGCATAGGTCATTGAATAGAGTCATGAATCATACTTATAAGACATTTGATAATCTTTCATTGACCATAATAATAATGCATACTTTTTTACATAACATTCATGATACATACAGTAAACTTGTTTTTCGTTCATTGAATATTGATCACACTAACATTAGGGGACTCCCAATGACAGGAAGATCTGGTTAAAATCCTAGTCGAGTGTTGAGGGGTTTTCCCTAAATGATTTTCCACTAACTCTCCATGTAAATTTGGGTACACCTCCGCAAAATTCAACCTTCCTCATTCATACACAATAGAGTAATTAATACATAAGCTTAACTTATAGCCTGAACAAATAATAATTCGCGATGCTTAACAAAACATGATGAGAGCTAGTATTAGTCAAAATGCATGATATTTGAATCCTTAATTCATACAAGATAGCATACAGAAGTATATAGGTAGCATGAATTAATTTCAAGTGAGCGTCTAAAAATGGATAATGGACTTAGCTTATCCACACTTGGATATCAGGGGGATTGAGATACGAATCCCTATTCATATTATTTGGCTTGTACTGACATGTTGTATAATGGGATTGAGTTATAGTGCATAGGTCGGTACACTTTGTCAGCTTATACACATTCTGCGCTTGCCAACTTGGTACAGAGTTAGATTAATAAATTTATATTCCTATAAAGATAGTTCAATTAAATGTAGATATCCTATTTTGCTTTCACTGAGACTTTGGTTGGATTTATTACATGCTTTATGCTGACTGCTGGTATGATATGGTGACCAACTTAACAGTGTGAGTAAATATGTTTATTTAAGAGGTTAACATGACAAAGCTAATCGAGTTGAATCCAAATTATTATTGGTCAGTATTATAAATTGACTGAACAAAGGAGGTTTCGTTTTTGAACTTGAGCCTTTGGAATTTGGTTTGTCAAACTCTATGTCTCTCCAGATATTTGTCACTCAATGACTGCGATGAATACGTTGACCAATTTTAATGAAATTTGGCAAAGATATCTTTTAAACCTAAGCTGAATAATGAATGCACAGGCTTTTTTTGATCTTGTTATCCGTTACAAGAAGGCAGTCTCTCAATATTGGTTTTGTGTTTGTTCCGCTATAAATTCCAAATGCTTATAGCAATTTTAACGAAATTTTGCAGAGATCTTCTTTGAGCCTATTTCAAATGGTGTACATAGGAATCTTGTATATCCGTAATAACTGGGACGGGGTGTCATCTGTACTAACAAAGATCTGGGAAGTCGGAAAATTTTAGGAAAAATGCATTAAAACAATATATGTTTGTGAAATTCACAATTTATTTTCACTATAACTAATTATAAAACACTATAAACTTGCTACGGCTATTCACTAATAAAATAATAAGAAAGTTTTTGCTGTACCAATTTTGATTGGCGCTTACGAGTGAAATTAATGCCAAATTAGTGCAAATTTCAGTTAGAATGAACTAGAAGTCCCAATGAGTAACGGTCAGATAAACGAGATTCCTCTGTATTCCCCTTTTGAATCTCGTTATATGATTCAATTTGTTGGTCGATACAAGGATTTTTCGTTTGATAGCTTATTGAAAGGTATCTGAATTTATAATTCTACGCAATCATTTGAGTAACTAGAGTTTTATTTTTGAAATATATGTCTTAAATCGCACGAAAAACAGTGAATAGAATGTTTCATTGAATATAAATATATATATTATTAATCTGTTTCCTAAATAACTTGATCACCAAGGAAAAATATTAACTGTAAATTTAAAGGATAAATTAAATCTCTAGTAGTAATAGTAACAGGGAGGGAGCGATCGCTTTTGGTCACAGAACTACTAGCATAGTATAACTTGTAAGATATAACCAATTAACCATAGCGTAATCAGTCAAGACATGTCAACTACCTTGCTTGCTATATGGGGAAGTTTAAAACAGTGAACCATATTGTAATCAATCAAGACATATCTGCTATATTGAGTCCGATATGGTGCATGCTATAAGATAAAACCATAGCGAACTTATTGGAGGCTAGAATTATGTTTAGTCTTGTTCCAATATAAGATTGAGCTCAATCATTAAAAAAACAACAAGATTATACAGATGTTTAATATGGTCTCACAATGGTGTAGCCGTCATAGTCTATTCAATCAAGGCTATAAAGACGTATCACCATGTTTCAAATATTATCTAGCCATCGGTTACCAACTTAACACCAAGAGTAGATTGCTTTATATAAGAGGCTACCATGACAACGGTTATGAAGTTGGAGTCCAACACCTTAACCTAGTAATCTATATATTCTTTCTTAAAAAAAAATTGATAGGATCTTCCCACTGAACCAAGGAATTTAATTTTAGATTTCATACAATATTGATACTAGAGAATTGCTCGAGTTAATGTTAAAGAGATAGTCAAAATATAGTTTTTAGCTCCAACCACTGAATATACAAGAAGGACGGATAAAGAATTGTTTTAATTCCACTCAAACGTATAAGAGATGTTCGAGCTAATGCACTCTACCACTTTTACCATTCTGATTTAATAATATATACTATTTACTATATATTCTTCTTGGTACTTATATGTACAAATAAGTTATGTTTAAATGTATTCTTCTCCCTTATCAGACGTATGTACATGACAGTATTAAATACACCCCCGTCCCCACCCCCAAGATGTGTAATAGGAACTTAAGGGAAGGTAGTCTACCACCCAAATAGACGTGCAAAAGATTAATATGGTAGAATTCAATCGCTTTCCTTCTCAGATGTAAAATTCATTATGGAATAAAATATTTATTCATTAATATTTTAGAATATATTTAATATAATGTATTCTTCCTCTCACTTTATTATGCAATAGGGATATCATGGAATTAAAGAACACCTCCACGTATCTGGTTTGACAAATTATACAGGGTGATTCACTTGGGAATGAACACATATTAAGTGGAATATAAGCTATGAAGAATATAAGATGAGCTTGTACACGTACGGAAACGGTTCTTTATTTCATGACGAAGCAGTCGACCTAGAAAAACATGTTTCTCCGCCAGCTGATCAGCTGGGCGCCGCATCGACGCGCCATTTGTCTAGACATCAGTTCGGGAGCGTCTCTAGTCAAACAGTGTAAACGAGTAGTTGGAAGAAAGATGGTGTACCAATTGAAGAGCTTGTGTTCATTGTTCGTCAGTACTAGTTGACTGGTTCCTTCAAACAATGTCAGAGGGAGTTTTTGAATAAATTTGTTGGGCGTACACCACCCATCAGAGCCACTATTTTGAACTTGGCGAAGAAGCTAGAGAGAACGGGAAGCTTGGTGGATAAGCAGATTGGCGTATGGCCCAAGATGACGGAGGATACAATACAGGATGTGAAACAGCTGTTATTGGCATATCCACGAAACTTTCTTTGTAGGATATCCCAAGAGACTATACTAAAAATCATTAATCATCTTAGAGGCGAGTTTTCATGAAGATACGTGAAGTTTGGAAAAGTAAAATCAGCTTTAATATTAGTTTTAAATTAATTTTCTCCTTATGGTGTTGAATATATATATAGCTCGTTCCGTCTCTAAAAATCTCGATTCTGCTATATAAGAAATGAAAATTTCAAGAAATGTAAATCATCACAATCCAGAATGATGTTGAAGAGGAAACACTCTACCTTAGGCGACTAGCCAATATTCAGAAGTATCCGCCTTTCTTTATTTTATTATTAGTTAAAAATATATTAACTATGCAATTTCATAATATTTATAAGAAAATCAGGTGGTTTAATTTTAAAATACCCATTTTATTTATTCTATATTTACTTTATAGCTAGGAGGGGGTACATTTATTAAAAAAAGAATGAATTTAGGAGTAAATATAAGAGGTATAGACGAAAAAATAATAAAAATCCTATTAGAGAAAGAATGGCTGATCGCGGCACCTACAATGGGTTCTTAAATTGATCGGAATCAAAAGGTTGCCGACCTAGCCTATAAGATATGGTCATACAATAATCTGACCTGGCAATACTGATCTCTCTCAGGATAAATGAAGAGTAAATGGTTGTTTAGCAAGTTGGACCTTTTTTCCTAAGGCAGAACTAATAAATACACCTGACAATATGGATGCGGTCAAATTGCTGTGTTGTCACAAGACCAGTAGATAATAAAATACACCTAGATGGCAGATGGGCAGGATCAATATTAATACAAGATAACTGATAAGTATTTAACAAGATATCATTGATTACCCACCAACAATATAAGCTCCAGAAATTGAACTGATTATAGTATATGACATTTTAAATCAACAATAGCTTATTCGAGAGTGCTTTCATTTTGGTAAAAGCAATATTATTTTAGATAAGCATTTAGCTCAAAAGCAGACAAAATAAGTTTAATAATATAAATTAAAGTATAAAGTATATCTCTGCAGCAAGGTAAATTTAACGCTATTCTTTAGCTGCAAAATAATTTCAATACAATGGATTAAAGCGCATTTATATTGAAGTTGAAGCCTTAACAATGGGGGTATTTAAATGAAACAATATTTAATCAATCTGTAAGTGTTTAAGTATTATATACTTAAATATAAGAGATATAGGCGAAGAAATTAATCAAAATCGCATTAGAGAAAGAATGGCTGATTACGGCACCTATGATAAATTATTAAATTAATTAATTATTAAAATGATATTATACTTATGAAGATATGTGAGGCTTATTAAAATAAAGTCTAGTCCCTGTTTTATTTTTAGTATTATTTACTACAAATACATAACATATAAATGCTAATATCCTAACTATTATAAATGCGAATGTGAGTTTGTTTGTTTGTTACGCTTTCACGCCTAAACTACTCGACCGATCATCATGAAATTTCGCATACACGTTGTCATGGGTACAGAAAAGGAAATAGGGTAAATTTCATCCATAAAAAAAGTACTGTTCCTGAGGGATAAAAAAATAACTTTTAGACGGTCGTCCGGCATAACAACTCGGCCTACTGATATGAATAAATTAATTGCAACATGATGCCTGGAGTACAGAAAAAGGGACCTGCGGTATCCTGGAAGAAAATCTGATATCACGAATAAAAATCTGTTCCCGAGTTATTTTAGGCACATCTATCTTAAAATGATTAAAAATGATTATATTCAGCTAATTAAGCTCTGTCTGTTCACCCCGTTATGGTAAATGACAAAATTGTCGTAAGAAGTTTGGTATTATTGGTATTGGTATATCAAATAAAAACATTATTTTTACTTTAAAATGCGGTATCGATTTGTGCTATTGAATGTACTAACTAACGCGGTATCGTTTTGTTTATCTATGGCTATGAAGCTTGGAGAAAGAGAAGAAAGGGAGTTGGGGGACCGTATTGATGGGAAATAGCAAATGGAAATCAATACATGTTTGCGATTCATTTGTTTACAAACATTGATTTGTTACCGTTTATTTATCTGTGTTTAGTCCTATTTTAATAATATAATAATTGTTTTACGTTTTCAGTTTTTATCGTTCCTTTTTTTCTCTTTGAGCGATAGTTTATCATTTATTATTTTTAGGTTAGTTATTTTAATTCTGATTCTACTTTTTTACCTTAAGGTAATAGTGTGTCTGTTCAATTTTTAGGTTAGGCATCTTTTTTTTTCTTAAAAAAAAAACAGTTTTTTCCTTTTTATTTTTTGAAATGCCTAGCAAACGTAATTCTAACTTATCTAGGAGCTCATCGCGAGCCTACTATTTCAATTCAAAAGACTCCAGTTTCCAATCTAACTTAGTTTTGCTATTACTATTAACAAAGCGCAAGGGCAAACATTGCAGGTAGCAGGGGTGCATTTGGAAATGCCATGTTTTTCCCATGGCCAGCTATATGTAGCCTGTTCGCGTGTGTCCAATTCCCAGAATTTGTATGTATTTGCGCCAAATGGAAGGACAAACAACATAGTATATAGGAGCGTCCTAAAGTAATGATATATTCTGTGCCCATGATTGCAACGGTCAAGAACAAGCGGAGTAAATCAGGGATGTTAATTAACTGTAAGTAAAATTTAAGATGGAGTAAGATCTTCCAATTCCTGGCAAGACATAACCTATGAATCTACTGACACACACTCCGCTACTTCTTTTCTAATCCTACACTTAATCCTGATTTATATTGTGTAGTTTTTTTCTTTATCTCTACCTCTATTGACTAACAACCTCAATATGTTCATTATTTTTATTGTCATACTTCCTGTGTCAATCGACAACCTGAATTTATTGATAAAATCTACATTAACGCAAGTGAAGCCGCGGGCAAAAGCTAGTATTCTATATATCATTGACAAAAAGTAAAGTGTTACATTTCAATGACTTTAATATTCATATTTAAATGCCTTTTTTCAGCTCGATGTAGGACAACCCTCTTAGTATATTACACCCAGCCTATACTGTTTACATAGATACTTCTGTATTTTACTAACACACACACTCAGCCCTAGTCCCTATATATTTATTGTAATTATAGGGAAATGTTTCATTATGTAAACAATAAATAGTTATTGTCATCCCTTGTCATCACCCAATTGCATTATGATAAACACCTCTACTAACTAAACCACGGTGATGACCTTGCATCATTGAAGTACAAATATAATAAGTAAACAAACAAAATATTATCAGATTTAATAGTCGAAATTTTAATAGACTGGACCGTTGATAACGGGGAGATTGGGGTTTGAATTTTGGTTGGGTGTACTGATGGTGGTGTTTCCTAAAGGATTTTCCAATCCCCCTCAAAGATAATACGGTAAATACATCATATCTCATCTCTAAAGCATGTTCGTAATTAGTAGATAAGCGTAAAGCCCAAACGAGTAGTAAGGTATGGTGATAAAATTAATAATAAATAAATAATCATTTTTAAAATCTATTTATTTACCAGTTATATTGTTTCTTGAGGTACTTATGTACTTCATCTCTCAAGTTAAGAAAATTGAATATCTCTTACATCAACTTTGGCACATTTTTTAAAATAAGAAAATGTTATTAAATATTTTAAAAGTAATTAGTGTATGGATTTAGATTTTTTGCTTAATGAATTCTAAGATTTCAGAATAACTGGGAATTCCCTACTAATGTAAACGTGTACACGTAACTAAGTCAGTTAATAAATTAATGAGGCCTATCTCATCTTCAGCGTTAGATTGATTCAAGTTGAAAATTGGATCACTTAACATATGTTAATTCTAGCTTTTTCCCGTCGTGGCTTTGCCCGCAATAATTGATAAAATCTTTAATTTTAACTAAACTCTTTTAGTAATGAATAAAACTTTATTATTTTCAAATATCTATGCGTTTTTCTCAGCTGTAGCTGTAAATAATGTTGACGTATGATGCTATCTTTACTTAAAGATTTTAATTTTCACTTTTAGATATTTCGTAGTAATGGAATATATATTATTTAAGTTATCAATTATTAATTTAATTTATTTTAACTTTTATCAATAAGGTGACTTCGTATTTACACGTGAAAACAACCAAATTTATCTCAACTTCTCGCTCTGTAGAAATATTTTACAGGTTAGATGGTGCGAAAGTTTTTGTTTTGAACTGATCTTTAGTATCTTTAAAAAATGGTGAGGTAAAGTAATATAAACTTAGTAATATTTTAATATTTTGATTATAATCACATACATATTTACTCGTAAAAATTAAATTAAAATCACAATATATCACTTATCTCTTATATACGAAAAGTTTAAACATTAGTATTGTAAAATTATGGATATGTTGTTCCAGGGCATATTCTACCAACCTACGAAAAAAAAAATCTATTGAACTTTTATCATCTAACCTGCGAAAAGCTGAGAGAAATTTACCAACCTACGAAAAAAAAATACTATTGAACTTTTATCATAAAAATAGCAAATGACTGGCAGCACCATCTAACCTGCAAAATATTTCTACAAAGCGAAAAGTTGAGAGAATTTTTTTTAGTAGGTTGGTATAATTGTTGGTAGGCTAACTTTTCGTTTTGAAATGATCTTGACTAACTTCAAAAAATTGTGAGGTAAAGTAATATTTGAATTATCACATTCATATTTACTAGTAAAATTAAATTAAAATCACAATATTTAGTTTAAACATTAGTATTGTAAAATTAATGTTAAATCAAAGGTTGGGAATAGTCCTTTATGTTATTCCAGGACATACCCTACCAACGTACAAAGTTTAATTCAAACCCGCTCAGCAGTTTTGGCGTGATCGAGTAACAAACATCCAACCATCTAAACATCCAAACACACAAACTTTCGCATTTATAATATTAGTAAGATTACGTGTTCTATATTGCAAATTATATTTTCCTTTCGTCAAAATACACCAATCACGAACGATACAGTTGTACCATATAATTATTTATAAAACAAAAATATATAATACAACCCATATGTAATAAAGTAATTCAGACAGAGATTGGATCAGGATCCGCTCTCGTTATTAAACAATGAGATCTGTCTTGTGTTTCAGGAACATAGCAAAGGTTCCCACCAAACACTCAATAGAAAGGGAGCACCCAAGAATGGGAGTGTTGGTGAACCCGGGAAGTGAAGTAGGAATGGAAGCCAAGGTCCAAAAGTACATCGGCCAACCCTTACCAGCAACTATACCTGAGACCCCTCCTTCCAGCAATAATAGCAGTCAACGCAGGATGGCAACACCACACGCTCCAATTGCCTCTCCGGAGGGGTAAGTACATCTTATTTCACCTACGGGTAAAACATTGGCAAAGAAGTACAACAATGGATTTTATTCCAATAGAGATTCGGGGTATCTGATTTCACCTCGATAGAAAAATCTTATAATTATTTATATATTTTACGGGGTGTAAATACCTTACTTTAATCCAGTAAAGAAATACATTATTCAGTTATACCATACTTTAATCGAATAAGGAAATACATTATTCAGTTATACTTTACTTTAATCGAATAAGGAAACACATTATTCAGTTATACTTTACTTTAGTCGAATAAGGAAATAATTTATTCAGTTATTAATATAATTATGACGAATACAAATTTAGGTTAAAAAGTGTAGTGAATCCGAGTACCTGGTTTTACTAGTTCAACATATAAAAGTTCTTGTGTACCCAAACATATCTAAAGTAATATTATCACCTTGTTAAATCTATCCCACTGCCTTGTTGCCACTGAGCTTGACTGCCGAGGATGGGGAGATCGCGGCTCGAATCTCGGTCGGGTGAATTGGGGTGGTTTTTCTAAATGGTTTTCTACTCTTCCTCTACGCAAATGTGGGTTCACTTTCTCTAAATTCAACCTTCCCAATTCCTAATCCATTAGCAAACGGGTAGTAAGATATGGTGCTAAATAAAAATAATAATCTTAAATCCAACCACTAAACGCTAAACTTAACAATGTATGTATCTAGATAAAACTAGACTAACTACAAAAAGTATTACTGTCGAGTTAATACCAAATGGCAAAAAAATAATACCAGACAAACAGCATTACACAAAATCATATTAGTTAATGAGTAGCCCCAACAACTCTACACTAATATCATGAATATTATTATAAAGGAAGCCTTAAATCATTAACTCTAGTCCAAAAAATATTAGTGGATAAGTAGAACAAAATCTTCGAAACTGGAGTAAATAATGATATATTGATAACACAAAATTGTTAGTAATCTCCATAAATATTATTGCATGGCTAGCATACAACACTAACCCTAAGAATATAGGAGCCAAATAACTAAAAAATCCTACAATAGCTTCAATATCCAATAATATTAACTCCTGGGTAGCTCTAAGCAACCAAACCTATTTTAAATTTTATTAAAACTATATAATACAAAACGCCTAAAGCCAGTCCATGGGATATTAGTCCCTCAGAAAGTCTAAATCCACCCTCGTTAATTAAAGTGATTATTCAACATAAACTGTTCAACACTGGTATACAAAATTTAGTCCTTAAGTAACACCTAAGACTAGCCCCACAGAAATTAGTTTCTTGATAATACCAAACATCCTAAACTATCTCCAATGATTCAAATGTCTACGCGACATCACATAGTTAACATAAAATATAAGAGCATTATTTCCTTAATACAACTAAATGTATAAAACTATCTAGAGAATATTAATACCTCTATAAAACCAAGCGTATAACATTATCTGGAGGAAAATATTGCCTCGGTAAAAAGTTAAATAAATATAGATATATATAATTATTTATATATAATGGACGTAAGCAAATGCATGTACATGAATAGTGATCCATATAAAATGGTCCTTAATTACAGATGTATCAAGTTTCATATTCGTAAATTTGAAAAAATGACACCTGGACAGTAAACATGGGAATCTAACCCGGAACTCTTGGCTTAGCGAGTATTTTAGCACTAAACTTTACAGGGTTCTTATTATGCTCAGTCTCATTCTTCACTCACAGTTTAAGGCAGAGTTTGGGTTGGACGTGTGGGAATCATTTTCTAGCAATAAGCTATCATTGTTACCACAGCCACCAGCGACCTAGGAGTGGCTTTGTGGGAATATTTTAGTACAAGAAAGCGAATAAAATTGAGGTAAGCGAAAGCTTGTATAGTTTTATTTAGTACCGCGTCTTATTACCCACTCGAGCTATACGCCTATTATTTAGACTAGTTATTCCTCTAATGTGTTAGGGATTAGGAAGGCTGAATTCAAAGGAAGTGTACCTACATTTGCGTAGAGGAATAATGGAAAACCATTTAGGAAAAACCACCTTCAGTACCCTTGACCTGGATCGAGCCCCAATCTCCTCATATTAAGCAGATTAGTCTATTGCGAGAGTAGAGACTTAGAAAATGCGGCCACCGAAGTGGGTCTCTTACAGTTAATTAAACATGACTAACGAAGCTTTGAAGATGGAAACAGTGGTTGATTACAAAATTACTTAATTTACCCCAAAACAAAATCCAACAACTAACTTACTAAAATTAATTATAATTATTAAAGAGCCCACTAATGTCACTTATCATTCACTTTGTAATACGTAGTAATAAAGGCCAATAATAGTTATATCATTTAAACTAATGTATTTAACTTTTAGTTTGAATTTTATGAACATTAAAAAATATATATTTACATTATGACTATACATACAAGGTGTATCGATTAATGTGGGAAGTAACAGGGTTGTGGATAGCAGACTTCAAAATAACTCAATAAGTCCATATGAACATATGTACTAAGTTCAATGGCTCCAGAGATAAGGCTAAGCCATTCCTAGTTTCTCCTGGAATTGTTAATAACCCTACTTGATACACCCCTGTTGCACCTCTTGTAAGTGATGTGTCACTGCTGCTACACAGACAGAGCTGCAGATACACTATTGGGGTGTATCAAATAGTGCTATTAACAATTAGCTAACACGTTAGTTTCGTGTTGAGCTAGACTGCCGAGGACGGGAGATTGAGGTTCGAATCTCGAAAGGGTGAACTGAAAGGGGGGGGGGTTCAAAATAAATTTCCCCTCTCTCTCTCCATGCAAATGTGGGTTAACTTCCTCTATATTAAACCTTCCCATTTCCTAACCCCATTAGCGTAATTAGTACTCATCTCGGGAACCATAAAAAATAGAATATATGTTCATGATAACTTTTGGATTTTTTTTAGATTTTCTTACTACCCACACCCCAGTTAACTCCCACATAAATCGATACACCTGTATAGTTCTTATTAAATTTACTGGGATATTCTGAAAACCATAGAACAAAAATAACTATATCTTTTCTTTCTATAGTTTTTATAGTTTTATTTGGCTAACAATACAATATAAATAACTTCATTGTGAATTAGTTTTCTTCCTAAGCTTAATGTGACCTGTGGTCTAGGGTAAGGTGTCAGACTTCTGTGCTGGGTCCGGGTTCATCCTCGTCCCGGCATAGATTTATCTGATTGCCAAACCCTCCTTCACCTCTGACAAGATGTGTATTAATCACAACTTGTGAATGTGAGGATGCCAGGCCTCCACCGTGGTTCGGATCCACGTTAAACTGTAGGGCCTCATTTCATCTCACAATCACCCTATCATTACATTAGCGTAAGTGCGTAAACCCGAACGGGTAGTAAGACCGGTTAATAATAATAATCCTAAGCTTAATGGAATATATGAAAAATAAAATAAATCTAAGATGCATACATTTGTATAGTTATTAATAACATTGTTATCATTGCAAATAAAATAATAACTTATACCGGAGTTTCTTCTCAAGGCTAATGAAATAATAAACTAAAAATACAAATAAAATGCACATAATCTGTTTATTTCACTGATGAAGGGGCTGAATCCTATGAACTAAGATCTGGATTATGCTAGCTAAGAAGGGCTATTTTACTTATCCTTACTTGAATCATCGAGTATTTTGAAATGTGTTAATTTACTTAAGTTTAATTCTCACAAGAATAGATAGCCTACACGATTTCAAACACTTGTGAACAAACTTTCTCTATTCAATAATTCTTTCTAATTAATAGATTATGGCAAACTTACGCTTTTTTTTGTTTTACTTTATTTACATGCTTACAAATTAAAATACCAAATCTTGAGTACTGTGACTAACACCAAAATAAATAATTTCTCTTAGTAAATAAATTAATACATTCATCATTTCTTTTCTTAGATCAAGTTTTAATAACCATTTTATTGGACGTAAAAATGTAAGACATGCACTCATTACTAGATATAGGCCTACTATGTTTACTTATTATAGTAATGTTTGGTATTCCGTGAAAAAAAACCCAACAGTTCTGTTTACATTTTGAACAGACATATTTATTATATTCAATAGAGAAGATTTCTAGTACATTAAGGAATAGGAATTATAAGTAATAGCGAAAGCTAAGTAAAATATATTTAAAGTGTCAAGTGTATCAAGCGCAAGAAATTAAAAATTGTATAAACAATAATTGGTAAATTTGTAATGAATCTCCCTCAACATACCCAGTAAACAATACAAACTGTCATGAGGAAAGTAGTCTGTTTGAATATTTCCAGTTATCTCAGCGAAGTGGTCACCTCTGGGACTTGGAGGATCAAATGGCATGGCCCGTGACGAACTCTGTGGTCCATGCGACTTCCCTAGACGCTATTGCAAAGAAGAGCAAGCCTTTGCCAGAAAAATTACAGTCCCAAAAAGGGCCTAGTCGGAGTGCTACAGTTAGTGTTTGTGAGTCATTTTTTGTGTTACTCAGTTTGTTTAATCATGGTCCCAACAACTCACTCACTATTATTATGGCCAGGGTCAGAAGTTTCAAGGTGGTGTGCTTCAGACGAAGAAGAATAGTGAAATAAAAATGGGTTAAAATACTAGGGGATAAGAAATCAAGAAATTTTTCTGTTGCGAAAACAGTTTTCATGCAATTGATTTTAAGTTAACTTGAGTTTAGATCCCTGGTCCCTTAGTTTGTGTTTAGAGACGTTAACAAATATCAAATGAAAAAATTGACCCACGAAAACTGTGGTCGAATTAAAATGTATAACCTCCACTTGAACTATGTGTTTACTCTGTTAGCTCCCCTTTTCTTTGTCACATACTTTGTGAGGTCTTGTCTCATCGATTACTTGCGTTGTGATACTTTGCGCCTTTGGTTGCAACATTTATAAGTTCCTATCACCTTGGGTACATGCCTGTGAGGTTTTATTTACTGATTTACATCATTGTTAGGCCTTTTATCAATAGTTACATACACACTTGTTCACGTGGATGAATACATAGATAATTCATATTAATTTGATTTAAGTCTTGAAAAGCCTTGTTTTTTTGGTTGTTTATAATTTCATTTCCGGTTTTATTGGTTACACATTTGTAAAACAATTCTTCCTTTGTATTATGACATCGGAGGCTATGTTTAATTTATAACATAATTTTTGAGGTAACGATTATCTAATCGATCTCCTTATGAATTCATGTGACTTTGATTTAACCTGAATAGTCATGTCTCTTTTTATATTCATCTTTTGAGGGCATATTTTCTTGGATCAATCCCATATGAACTTTTTAATAATTGTTCGTGTTTATAGTATGGAATTATTTTATCAGTTGCAGCTTTTGTTAAATATGGGTTTATAATTATTATTATTAGCACCGCGTCTTACTATCAGTTCGGTTATACGCACTTACGCTAATGTGAAATTGTAGGGTGATTGTGAGATGAAATGGAGGACCTACAGTTTAACGTGGGATCCGAACCACGGTGGAGGCCTGGCATTCTCCACATTCACAAGTTGTGATTAATACACGTCTTGTTAGAGGTGAAGGAAGGGTTTGGCAATCAGATAAATCTGTGCCGGGACCGAGGATTGAACCCCGGACCTCCAGCACGGAAGTCTGACACCTTACCCCTAGACCACCAGGTCATCGACCCAATGGGTTCACTAGTTAAAAACTTTGTGAGGGTTTGTTTCCTTAGTCACATGCCTTGAATGATTTTGTTTTGATTATTGAATCTTTTTCTCTCTTTTTGCTTGGTTGCATTTCTTGATGACCTTTGAATAACCTTTGAAACACTGTTTTCTCATCCCAATTGATTCTAAGTTTCTTTAGTTTAAACTATTTTGAAATTCTTCTTCTTTAGTGACAGTTTGTGTGAGATTAAGATTTATTTTAATGTGTTCTGTCCAGTATTGTTTTTGTTACATCTATTGCAAAGCTATTTTAATTCATTGAATTATTATTAAGTTACTGTTTAATTTGCTTTATCCCTTGTGAGCTTCGGTTTCCTTTGCTGCTTTTAATATTAGGTATTGTTTCATTGGTCAGATTCCTTATGAATCTGTGTCTACCTGGTGGCATATATTTAAATGTACTTTTGCCTTGGTTGCATTAGTTGTGTTAAAAGGTGTCTTTGGTTGAATAAAATTTTACATCCGATTTCTTTGATTAAAATTAATAGGAGATACTATTTCAATGGTTGATTCTACTTTGAATTTATTTTCCATCAGTTTTATCTTTGTTTGGATGTTTTGTTTCCCATTATTATAATATATTTCCTTAGTCATAAACCCAAAAGAGCAGATCTCATTGATTGAATCCAATATGTGGTCATATTTAATAAAATCTTACTAATATCTTGTTTCCTTTGTTTTAATAATTAGGTTGCTTCAAATACTATTTTTGTTTTTCTAATCACCATCGCGTCTTACTACCTGTTCAGGTAAATATATACGCTTATGTACTAATTACGATAGTGAGTTAGGGATGAATAAGGTTGAATTTAGATTAAGTGTACCCACCTTTGCGTGGAGGGAGAATAAAAACACAATTTTGGGAATTCCACCCTCAGCACACCCGAGCGGGATTCAAACTCTAATCTCCCCCTCATTAGCAGGCCAGTCTTAGACGAGAGTGATGCCTTAGACCATTTGGCCACTGAAACGGGTCTTATTTTATTCTTTACTTAACTTGTGGGTTCGAGATAAATTCTTATCTTTGTGATATAACTTGTGGTTAACTGCCTACGTGAATAATTATGTACCTTTCTTGGACAAGCTTCCTTTGTTAAACGCCTTATCATGTCCAGATTAACTTGTGGAATATTTCGTGAGTTTATGTTTTCCACTATTAAATCTCTTTATAAGGAATTTTTCCTTGTTTACATACCTTACCTTATGAGTTAATGTTCCTTTATAAGGTTCTATTTCTTTTGTTACATATTTTAAATTATATTGAATCCCTCGTTAAGTTATGTTTCCTTTATCAAATCTCTTGTGAATTTATGTTATTTGTTGAATACCTAACGAGTTCGTGTTTTTTTTGCTTGCATATCCAAAAAGGTTTTTTTTTTCTTATCCAAATAGACAGTCAGTCCCTTTTAAATTATTTGAAACAGTTGATAAGTATTATTATTTCTTCGTTTACTTAAGCCACTGTGAGCCAAATTTTCTTTAGTTTAGTATGGCGGCCATCTCTAAATTCCACACAGGTGCGCTGGCAGATGTTTTCCACATGTGACTTTACATTCCTTTCTCAACCTGTGCGTACACTTCCTATGAACTACCCTCTTAGGCGTACTGCCCAAACGGGTATTAAGTCGCTATGCTAAAAATAGCTACCGTCTTTATCCTTATTTTTTAAATCAAGTAGGCTATAGACAAGGCATTGCACAATGTACGGTACAGATTGATTAAAATAAAATTGTTCATATATTGTGATATCTTTTTTTCTGGTTCATGAGGCTGATGCCTGCAATGCCTGTGAATATCTGTGATTCTTTTTTTTTTACTATTGAATTATGGAGCTTAACAAACTGAAAAACCTCAATTCAGTGGCCAAATTGTCTAAGGCCCTACTCTCACAGTAAACTAGACTGTTGATAATTGGGGGGGGGGGGGGGGGAGGAGGATCAAGTCTCAAATCTTGGTTGGGTGAACTGAGGGTGGATTTTAAAATGGTTTTCCAATCTCCCTCGACACAAATGTTGGGACAATTCCTCTAAATATAACCTTCCTAATCCGTAAAACCCTTAGCGTAATTAGTACATAGGCGTATAACTCGGACGGGTAGTAGGACATAGTTATATATAAAACTGAAACTCAAGTAGATATCCTTCAGGATAGTGTTTTTATTTATCTTAATTTAAAAGCTTATTCCTCGACCAGAATATAAATACACATCAAATCTTGTGTGGTATTTAAATTGTGACAAGGCATGTGGTTACACTTATCAATGTGACCACGCACTTACATTGTGGGTCACGTGACCTAAATGCCTAGCTCATCTAGTCTGGTTTCTCGGTGACGGAGAGGTTAGAGCTTAAATCCTGGCCAGTCGCACTGGAGGGGCAAGGGATTTCCTAAACGGTTACTCACTCAGCCTTCATGAAATTGATCGTACATTTTTTAACTCCACCTTTCTCGTCTCAACCTAATTTACGTAATTTTATAATAATGGGAATTGATAAAAATAAAGAAAAATGAAAAATAAATTAATAATAGTAAATTTATTGAAGAAAGCCCACCTAGGGAAAGAGGAAAAATGTAGGAAAAATACAATGCACAAAGTTAACAATCATCTTCTTCCTTTCTTCTGTCTTCTATAGTAGAAGTAGTCACACACACACATTTAAACAGAAATAGAGTAATATTTCGTATAGCCTCAGATTATTCCCACATTTTCCCTCTTCTCTTCTTTATTAAATTTACTATTATTAGTTTATTTTTCCTTTTTCTTTATTTTTATCAATTTCCATTATTACAAAATTATTTAGTCACTGGGCCACCCCATTTTTAAACATGATTTACGTGATTAAAATGACTTTCTCCTGGACGGGTAATAAGATGTGGTGGGAAATTAGCAGCATAACTTTGCCATGCACTTATAGGATTCATATTTTATAAAAATTAAGAAATTATGAAATTAAATAATGTCTCTTTAATTAGAAGAGGTCTAAAGATACTTCGATGAATATAAAAAAAATATTTAAAACTGCTTTTGAATACTATTAACGATATGCTGATTTTACTCTTTTGAGATAATGCTAACTTATTTATATATTAAATTAACACGCACAACCAAGTAATTTCCAACAATTATATAACTTATTATTTCTACATTATGCTTAAACACTTGTAAAATTTAGATGCAATTATAATTTTAAACATACTGAAGTTAAAATGAACACATTATATATGTGTAAAACTACATGTTTTGGGCCCGTAAGCGAGCGATACCGACCAAGCAGCCGCCCCCATTATTGGTGATAGTGCCAACATTATCTAATACAGGGTTTCATGTGGTCAGCACAGTGAACCCTATGACCATTAGTCTTAAGTTTTCCTAACTTGAACTGCTAATTCTTAATTCAAGTAGCTCCTCATTTGTCCTCACGTGGCTAAGTTTAACGCTGTTTCAGACCCACTGCTTTACGGATATATCTTTGGAAGCACCGGGGATCAAACCCGGGACATCTCGATCTATATCCAGGAACTCTGACCACTAGACCACAGAGGCTGTCATTATGCATATATCTTTTTATTAGTTTGCAACGTCTTAGTAATCATTTGGGTTGAACGCAAACACAATTTAAAATTAATAAATTTGCATTGGAATACCTTATTTTAAATGCATGTCTCATGTAGGCGTAGAGAAAGTATAATTTAATTTTTTTTTTGTTTATCGAGTCCTTTTACAAGTTTGGGCTATCCAAATATTCAAGCAAGTGGTATAATAATGAGTAGACTAAAGTAGAATTTATAAGAAATATACCTCCATTTGCGTGGAAAAGGTAAGTTTGAGTTTTTAACGTAAAATTCCTAAGTATAATAATCTGGGATTCAAACCACCCATACCTCAATATCACCATGAATACAAACCCTATCAACTGAAAATTCATTGTAACTATTTTTTCTAACAAATATTTAAATCCAACCCTTACTTACTATTAAAATATTTATTCTAGTTTAAATTAACGTAGGATTCAAGAATAATTTCATCAAAATCAAGCAATTCAAAAAGCATAGTGTCATAATTTCCTGAAAATATTCAAATGTTATAACTTTTGTATTTCTTAAATTGGTAAAATACGTCATACTCTTGTAACCAATATCTGAAACTAGCCGACCATAAAGAAAATCCATTATTCAAATATATTCTACCGGTTTATCAGAATATAACATTTTCACTGGTTATAATGTATAAAATAACAATACAAACACACATCTTCTAATATCTCACAATACTGTGTTCAGTTATATCGTATTTATTTATTGAGATCCGTCTTAATACACCCCATGATTAATTTTACCGAAACAATTAAATAAAAAATATTACAAAATTAGAGCTGTTTTAATTCTAATCCAGAAATACTGATATTGTTTAAGTAAACTATTTAAAGGTGTGTTCAATGAATTGCAATATAGTAACACTTTAAATTATTGCTTCCGCTACACAAAATCGTAGATAAATAGTTAAGATAACTGTTTTAATAATTGACGTTAAAAACGTAAAAACTATTTAACTATACTTATTACCTCATACTAAAATGTGTTTCTTGTTAATATGATAATTTGATTTGCATTATAAACAAAGTATTCAAAGTTGTCTATACAATTAAAAAAGCTTATACAAGCCAAACAGACTATACCTTCGATTGTAGGTTAATATTACTTTATAATAACGTAACTAATTCTTGCTTCCTACATCAGGGCCTGCTCCGGCTCAAGTCAAGAAATGGCGCAACTTTGCACACAGGATACTCCCAAAGATGTGCCTTATTATTTGCTCCATTTCTGTATTCACTAAACAAGGCGCAAACTGGTAACAAGATTATGGTGACCTCACCATAAACGTCATCAATTGCACTCTTTTTGACCAATCCTTGTGGAGAATTTACTTTCAAAGTCAAGGCTACTTTATTTAAATCTCTAATGAAAATGACGGCAATTAAAAAGATTTCAAAACATTTCACTATAAACTAGCAATAAAATTAGAAGCGGCCTCTTTCTGGGTGCTTTACAAAAACAATATTAGTACATTATTTGATATTTATTTATATTATTAGTTTAAAGCTAAGTTCTATTAATAAAGCATTTATAGAAACTTTAAAACTTATTTTAATGCTACAATAACAGCCATATTAAGTGACGAGATGTCTTTATACTTGGAGGAATACACACCTATTTAGATCCAGTGGCGTATTATGAGAAAATTAATAGGTATGCTGTACTCTAAAAGTTGCAGAGGAGATTTGGGGGCCGAGGACCCTCAACCACCGTCGTCCAAGTACGTCAAGGGATTATTTCAAGGGAAATATTTGAAGTTGTGTGCCTATAGAAAAGTGGTTCTGTTTCTCAGATAATTTGGAAAGACTTTTCAGAAAATATGAAAGCACTGATAATCAAACCCGGGTCCTCTGGGTCCATAGCCAGAACCTCTGACCACTAGACTACAAAGGCGGTCCTCAAATTATAATGCTATCTACATCGTTAGAAATTTAAGTAAATATTAATGTCAGGGCTAAGAGTGGTATGGGCACATATCTGAATTCATAAGAGAAACATATCCTATTCAATTACCCTAGTGTAATAAAAAGAACAACATTACCAATACTCAAAGCAAAAAAACAAAATAAAAGTAAAATGAAGTGGTACTGTACATCGATCAAGCGTCTATCAGACCATAGTGAGAGGGAACCAGGTGGATTGTCCAACTCACGTTGCAAATAAAACTAAATCTTAAGGCCTAAGTTATTTCACACAATGCTGCTTGGGAATAAACGAGTCTCCCAACTTGAGAATTTATGTTCCAGAAGCTATTTAGATGCACAAACTCTGGCTAACATAGGGGAGATAATCTAGGACTATTAATAATCTAGCGCTACGTCATTGGTTTATTGCTAATATATTTACAAATATATTTTTCTGTAAGCAGTGGTGCACCCAAGGGGGAGGGGGCAAACAGTATTTACCTCTCCCCCTCCCCAACACCACAATTAATGTTAATATAAATTTAAATTATATGAAGTATAACTAAATACTTAGCATTGAAGATGTGTCGAATGTATAGGCTACATTTTAAGACCAGGCTTCTGACTTAAGTCTAATATTCAAAAGGTTTACCGTTACATACACAAAATTTACAATTGAAAAAACACACAAATAATAGCTTCGATACCATTTGCATTATTTAAATCTCTTAATTACTATAAAACTACTCCAAAGATTCTCGGCCTTTAGGGGTTAGGGGGCTGTGCAATCCCAAACCCGCTCTCTGCATCAAAATTTCATTCTTGCTACAGCCTTGATTGAGTGACTCCCCCAAAGTAAATGGCTGGGTGGTCCACTGATTAAGTAAATTACATGAATATATAATTTTACTTTACCTTTTCCTTATAAATCAACTTGAAATGGTGAATTACACTCCTAACTTTTAGTATTCTTTGATGTATAATTATTAGTATATAAAATAACAATTACTAATAAATCGTTAATGTAAAACAAAAACTAAAAAGAACACTACTAAAACTCCGTGCATCATTTCTACTAAAAAAAAACAAGAATTACCATCAACTACGGTTAAAGTAGACTCGTCACCCATCCCCTTCCCACCTTCCTCACTCTACCAGTGCTGAAATGCCTAAATTTGAAAGAGTGGTTAATTGTTTTTGATAAATACATGATAATACATGTGCCTAGAATGCCTAAACATAACTCAATATATTTAATTAGTGTATAATTTAAAGCTTCTTACGTATACTAACTATTATCTTACAATTAATTTTATATATGTTATGTAATTTTACCTAAACTATACTAAATTATCTTAATAAATAAACATTGTGATCTTGAATATTTTTTCAGTAGTTGGCACAATGCTTAGCCTGCTATACACGAACAGCATGACCTGGGATGTAAAAACCCGAGCTCATTGGCCAATGATTTGTGGGTGAGCGGAAAGGAATGTGTTGCAACCCCCTAAGACATTGGGCAAGGTCATTAGAGCCTTCCTAGCTTACCTTGCAGTTTTCAAGCAGCAGGCCCTGGGTTTCCTATTGTGTTAAGAATTACTTAAAACACAGTATGCTTGGAATATAAACCAATATTATTTTTAAAATTAATAATTCATAACATACATATTTATTATACAATCTAAACATTAGTATTTACACAGTTAGCACAGACAACATTGGATTAAAAAAAACTAGTCCATATAATTATGGGTATGTGGAGCAGGACTAGCATACCCGGAAAAAATGCCGCTGTTTAGATCTAGACAAAGATTACATGGCTCGTGGTTTTGTTTGACGTTTTGTTTTGTAATAGTGCAAGAAATGCCATTACGTTGTTTGAAAGTAAAAATTCAACAATAAAAGGTAAGTGATTGCTTTGTTACCACTATCTAAATTGAAACAAATGTTGAGCTTGACAGACGTATGTTAAATTATTTATTTATTATTAATTGGAGTAAAGTTAACTAATTGTATCTAAGCCATTGTAACAACGTGCCCCCATTTAAATTTATTGAAGTGACAATCATGATTTTATAATTGCGCCTACTCTGAAGTGGTGACAAATAAAAGGCGCAACTTTGCTCTCAAATTGCGCCCGCTTCTTTAAGTGAATAGGGATTTGGGCACATCTTTCAAACTTGCGCCGGTGCAACTATTTGCTCCCGTTAGTGAATCCAGGCCTAGTAGTTCACAAGGTGATCCAGATAGAAGACTTTTAAATGAAATGTGTATAAATAGAGGCCGATTAGTGATTATCATAAAGTACAATACCGGTACCATAAGTTTAAAAATTATTTAATACAAAAAATTGATATCAAACGGTTGTTCAGATTGTGTAAGGCTGCCAAAATCACCAAATTATTTGTTTGTTCATATTTCGGAGAGGATTACAATCGACCACAAATGGTGTTTTTAAAGGGTGATGGGTGATAATTGAGGTATTAGCATGTAAAACCACTGAAAACAACCAGGGTGGACAATTAACGTAGAACTGATAGAGGGGAGACAGCTCATAGGTAGTCAATCTGTTAGTACTAATATGAGGCAAACAACTCCCTAGTAGATCATCTGTAAGAACTGATAACGTGCAGACAGCTACCAGGCAGTTTCTTAGGTAGAACTGATAGATGGCAGAAAGCTCTCAGGTTGTCAATCTATTAGAACTGATAGAGGAAAGACATCTTACAGGTAGTCACTCACGTAACACTAATTAAGGGTTGATAGCTCCCAGGCAATTGCTCAGGAGAATTGAGAGGGCAGAACGCTCTCAGGTAGTCGATCTATTAGAATTGATAGAGGAAAGACATCTTACAGGTAGTCACACACGTAACACTAATTAAAGGCTGACAGCTCTCAGTCAGTTGCTCAGGTAGAACTGATAGAGGGCAGAAAGCTCTAATGTAGTCGATCTATTAGAACTGATAGAGGAAAGACAACCAACAGGTAGTCAATCATTTAACACTGATTAAAGGTAGATAGCTCTATTAGAACTGTCAAAGGGGAGATAATTCACCTGTTGAAGAGGGAAGTCCAGGAGGTGATTATTACTTGATATTGAGGAAAAAGGATGATAATATTTATAACGGAGTTATGCATTTATAATATATATGTGCAGGAAGGACATAAACTAAAGAAAAATATATTTTTAAGTAGAAAAAGTTTTAACCTTTCGTTGAGAACTGCATGCAATCATTTTAGAACTGATTTTATGCATTTATATTTATAAATATAAATCTATCTCTATATCTATACATATTTATTTATACATAAATATATAGCTATATCATTTTATATATAAATATAAATATAAATATAAATATAAACATGTAAATATATATTTATATTTTATATAAATATAAATATATATATTATATATAAATAAATATATATATTTAATATATATTTTATATATAAGTATATATTTAATATATACATATATATTTTATATATAAGTATATATTTAATATATAACTATATTTGATATATATTTAATATATAAATATATTTGATATATATTTTATACATAAATATATATATATATTTAGTATATAAATATATTTATTTATGTACATTTAATAATAAATATCTATATATAACTAAATATTTATTTATATATAAATATTAATATAGCTTTTTGTATAAATATACATATACATTTATGTACAATTTACTTAAATATATTTATGAACAAATATACATATATTTATATATAAATATATATACTCTATATATAAACCCCATTACCATACGTATCGATCACATTTAATTATTAATCAATGGAAGAAACATTTTCATTTTTTCCCCTTTAGGGATTTTTTTTCTATTTACGATCTTAATATTCATTACAATAATTTTTAGTTTTATCTATTACATATTTTTAAACATTCTTTTTTACTTTTTTACATAAAGATAAATTATTATATTAGAAAAAATTGATCTCGAGTTTATGACAAACCCTTACGTTTTATGTTAACCATAAACAAAATAAATATTACGACACAAACGCACAAACTTTCTAATATTGTGTATTATAGATTCGAATAAAATTTTCAAAAATTAAAAATAGGTTTTCAGTAAACTATCCTTGAATATTTTTTACTCGATTAAACAAACACATAAATTTATTAATCACACTAAAATATATTTTTCTAAAATTTAAAGCCAAATAACAAATATTTTTAACAAATTTCATGTTTTCAAAAATAAATTATTTGGAAAACACCCTTAAATTATTTGTAATTTGTAAAAATAAAAAAGTATTCTTATTTATCATAACAAACTATTCACAGCTCTAGTCACAGCTAGTGAAAAAAAAATGGCTCCAGTACTATTATAGTAGCATAACTTATTTTCGCGATACAAGCGCTTCCAAAAGAAAGGGCCAGATGTCTAAACACTTTCAGTTTACGCACATGTTGCCATAGTTAACAGATGAAAATTTTAATTATTTTAGTGGTGACAAAAATGACATTCCTCCAAGGAAAATTTAAGTTGTATGGGTAAATGTAGAGATAATTGAGCAAGTGGGTGTCCTTTTTTAAATCTAATATACATGGTTTGAATTAGTGTAATGGGAATTGTAAAAAGTTCATTTATTACTAAGCAGCATTCACACACATTTTGTGGGTTGAAAATGACCCTTTGGGTATGACCAAAAAACATATTTCTTAGTAGTTTAGCTCAAGATAATGAGCATTTATTTGAAATTATAGGCCATTTGAACTGTGAGTCAAATCGAAATGCGAAATAATAGGCTAATTATTCATTTTGTGGAACAATTTAGGCCAAACACATTTAGATATATATGTGATAATTGTTGCACCATCACCTGAAATTAGACTTTTGTATTTACTTTTATTAAATATACAGACAGCCTACTATTGCCAAGATAATAGAGGCATTAGAGGAAACTGAACCTAATGTTGTCCATGGGTCTTTATTGGAAATCTCAATTTGTAATCTGGAGGATTCTGGTGAGGAGGATTATGCTGACAGTGGGGATAAGGACTGCGATAATCCATACATTATAAGTCAAGCACAGCTCCAAACTGAATTTGGATTAGTTATCATAGGGAGTCAAGAAGAATTTTCTCAAAATTATAATGATATTTATATCAGTGACAATAATGAATTTGAAGCCCCCTATACTTCAATTATAAATAAAAGTAGAACTAAGATGGGAAATATATAATGTACTCAATATCGCTAATGCAGCATGCAATATTCAGCATATATCCTCAAGCCTCGTTTCTGGTGATAGCCACCCTGCTGAGTTCCTGGAAGTGTTTCTAGCCGATTATTACTTTAATGATGGTAAGAATAATACACTGTAATGTATGTTTTACATAGAAATAACCCAATCATTCAGGTTTCTGTCGATAATATTTATATATTCATGGTATATTGTACCTTAGTTGGTACGTACCACTTCCACGTCAACAAATGCACTGGAAGACAGCCGATGACGCTCATCAAGTTCTTGTTACTAAATCTATCCAACGGAACTATTTTGAAAAGATCCTAAATTAACTACATGAATGTAGTAGTGAAATTCTTCCAGCCAATGACATTATGGACAAGGCATGACCCCCTCTCAATAAATCTAACCGACAGTTTATTAAAAACTCACCTCAATAATAAAAAGTATATGTGGATATGTCTACGATACCTTATTTTTGTCGCTATTGATGTAAAAAAATTATCAAAGGAAAGCTAAAACGTTTTGGTTTCAAAAATTGGGTTCTTGCACAGCGTCAAACATATTGTTTAGAAGTTGAGATTTACCAAGATAGCAATAATGCCGCAGCAAGATTTCCTGGTGTCTTCCTACGCGAATCAATCGTGCGATGACCTAATGAAAGAATTTCCAAGGGTTTGTTTTTCCTTCTAATTCAACAATTTTTTTTACAATTACTAAATTGATTTCTAAATAGTGTATGAAAGGTATGACAGGAACTGGCACAGTCCACCTAAAGAAAATGGATCAATGCCCACTAACAAACAAAATATAAATGATGAAGCTACCTAGAGGTGTTTTTGATTTCTTAGTGGACTAGAATGACAACATAAATATTTGCATGGGCAATGCATGGCTAGTTAGCAGGTCATATGGTTTGCATATTAGCAGTAAAGGCTAGTATGTAAAAATATGGAATGGCACCAAACCTACCAGGATCGATGAAATAAAAATTCAGATAAGGTTACGGAACCAACACGTCTTCATCATGGTGTACATCTCATAGACACGGGGCAGTGCAGGTGCAGATATGCAATTTGCAAGGATAAGGCTGAGAAATGCTGCAATATATGTGAAGTCCGTTTAGATGACACATGCTTTGAACAATTCTACTGCATATTTTATATTGCATTAGGGTCTACCTTTTATTGATACATTGATGTGTTTTTATGAATGGCACAATTAAAGTGACTTTACATCTACCACATTGACATAATCAATTTAATTTTAAAGTTATTTCATATTTAAGAACAAAGAAAAAGTTGTCAATTAATTAAGTGACGATCTCTTAGCATACATATATTTTTTATGAATATTATAGATGGGCTAAACAAATTGGAGTGATTTAAAAAAAATTACGGCATAACTGGGATTAACTGGTTTTTAACCCAAAAAAGAGTATACAGTGTTTTTTGTCATGTATCATACTCCTAAGAAACCGTACCCATTTGAAACCAAGTCGTTAGAGCCAATTTTAAATTATCTCAAGATTTTGAAAAATCAGTCATCAGTAAATTACTAATATTTATTTTTTCAACCCAAAAAAGTATACACTGCTATTTGCCACGTCAAATTCTTCCAGGCTACCCATTTGAAACTAAATCGTTAGGACAATTTTTAGAATATTTCTGGTTTTTGAAAAATCTGTCATCAATAAACTATCAATAAATGAGTTTTAAAATAAAAAATAAGTAAACGATTTTATTTGTCATATCACTGACCCCTAAGATTCCCATTTGGAACCAAATCGTAGTAGCCATTTTAAATATATTTCAGGTTTTTGAAAAATCGGTCTTCAGTTAACTACTCATAAATGAGTTTTACTTCAAAAACAATAATATACACTGATATTTGTCATACCACACAATCTCCAGACATAAATTTTGAAAAAAAAAACGTTATAAATAATTTTTAAATACTTCGAATTAACAAAATTCATAATTATTTAACTAACATTCAACAATTTTTTGCTCAAAAACCAATTATACATTGCTATATGATATGTCAATCATATACATACATACCTAATCACGCTATTCCCTGACGGGATAGGCAAGGAACTGTGAATAGCGTTGGATAACCGAATATATCAATCAAATCATAAATATATATTTTAAACTAAATCAATAGAGCTTTTCTCGAAAAATTTGGAATACTAAAAAATCCCTCATCAGTAAACTACTCTTAATTGAAGGGCCAGGGTAGAAAAAACCTCATTTTATAACACTAAAAATCTAAATATCAAATTTTAACAAAATCCATCAACCCGTTTTTGATTCGTTGCCAGGGACAGGTTGACAGACCTCGGGACGCGTATTTACATTTCCTAGCCCTGTACAGAGCACCACGCACTTGGAGCGATATGATTGGCCCTAGGTCTTAGCGCGGCCTTCAAACAGCGGCCACTCGGCAAGCGCAACAAAGGCATAAGTGTTGCGGCACATCCTCTAAATCGGAGTTTGCCCTCGGCTTAGCTCGCATTGAAGTTAGGTAAATTACTTTTATCCAGTGAAACATCTATGCTTAGCAAATACTCAATTTCAGACACGTACTATGAGGCGAGGATTTCTATACATTAATGTGAAAGAGAGAAAGCATATGAAATACATCTATGGTCACTGGGAGTTTTTAATAATTGTGTAGTTGGATAAAAATATAGAACATACATCAAAACTAACTTAAACTAACCTAGTATAACCTAACCTAAGCTGAGATCGCTGTATACAGTGCATAATATAGGCATGCATAGTATATTATATAATATATTAGTATAGTATTTGCACTAAGGATCTAAGCATACATCATATGCATATAGATTATTTACTATAGGGCCAATCATATTTCTCTAAATGCGTGGTGCTCTGTACTAGGTTAGGAAATGTTAATACGCCATCGGGACAAAAAAAAATGTAAAATTAACTTTTTAAGGTTTGGGGTTAATATAAAACGTAAATCTTGATCATAATCTCTAGATAAACCCTTTTCACCATTACAATACTTTCTCTTGATCTTATAATGTAAAAGGTGGATTTTTATAGGGCTAGACCTAGAAATCCTTTTTTGATTTTGACCCAAATTAGGCTTAGTGTAATGATGAGTGATTTAAAAAAATGGCTTAAATGATTGTATTCAAACTGAAAATTTAGAATTTGATTTGACACGATAAATAGCATTGTTTAATCGGTTTTTAGCCAAAAATTCGTTGAGGGTTGGTTTACTAATGGATTTTTCTTTTTTTAAAGTTGTGATATTTTGACAAGAGCTCTAAAATATTTTATTTAAAATGAATATCTGGGTATTGTGGTGTATGAAAAATTGCACGATATACTTGTTTTAGGGGAAACAACTTATTTCTGGTTCATTTACTGATGAATGATTTTTCAAAAACTTGAAATATTTTAAAATTACCCTATCGATTTTGTTCCAAATGAGTATTTTGGAAGGGTTTTACATGAAAATACCACTGTAAACATATTTTTTAGGTAAAATTTCATTTATGGGTCATTTACTGTTGACATATTTTTCAAAAACTTGAAAAAACTATTAAATATTTCTAAATATTTTTTTCCGATGGGTATCTTGTGAGTGTGTGGAATGAAAATTAACATTGTATAATCTTTTCTGGGGTTAAAACTAGTTGACGGGCTATTTACTGATGACTGATTTCTCATAAACTTTAATTATTTTTTAAATGGCTCAAACGATTGTTTCCGAATGAGTTTATTGGGAGTGTTTGACAGTACATTGGTTTTTTG
This sequence comes from Timema podura, assembly GCA_033556935.1. Classification (NCBI taxonomy): domain Eukaryota; kingdom Metazoa; phylum Arthropoda; class Insecta; order Phasmatodea; family Timematidae; genus Timema; species Timema podura. Next base: position 69,300,172 of record JAVRXN010000010.1, on the reverse strand, counting down.
GGTAAATATATTTAAGAGCGTAAATGGGATCTCAATTCAAATGCTTAAGTGTTGGGGTATTTTACTACTTGCCAGATTGGGTGAATTGTTCAATGGATGTGCTGGGATTTCAAATGTCCCTAGTGAGTAGAAGAATGTTGTTATTGTTTCTTTGTACGAAGGTAAAGGCTGTAAGAGTTATAGGGAAAATAGTTTGTTAATTATTACAGGCAAAGTGTTTTGGGAGAGTGTTAATTGAGAGTGTGCGTGATAAAGTTACGGGCAAGTATAGGGGTGTGCAATGTGATTTCATGCCAGGTTGAGGTTTATGGAACAGATATTTGAATTGCAACAACTGATTGAGAAATGTATGGCAGTAAGGGAGAAAGTTTATCTTGTTGATCTGGAGAGGGCGTATGATCGGGTGAACAAGAGTATATTATGGAATGCTCTGATATAATATGGTGTGGATGGATGCATGCATGTCTAGTGACGGCAATTATGGCGGTGTATGATGGAAGTAAGGCGTGCGTTAGGGTTAATGGCTCTTTGAGCGAATGTTATGACTATGAACAGTGTGTTAGACAATATTGTGTTATGTATCCATAGATGTTTAATGTATTCATGGATAGGTGTCTGGGATACTTGTGAGGACGTGATTGGTTTGAAAATAGACAATGTGTATGTAATAGTGCTGTTATATGCAGATGATTTATTATTAACGGCTGAGAATGAAAGTGACCTGCAGTATGCATTAAATCGTTTGAATATGTCGATGGGCAAAATGCATCTTCCAAAACTAAGGGGGTAGTTTTCGATAAGGATGGAATAGGAAATAATTGCCATTTTATTATAAACGGAAAACGGTTAGAGCAAGTAAATAATTTTGTGTATCTGGGAAGAATATTTCGTAAAAATTAAAGTACATATTATTAAATCGACAGACGGATAAATGCATCTCGGAGAGTAGTGGCATGTAATGGACTAATGCAAAGAATGTTGGTGTATCGAAGGAGGTGAAGATGGCAGTGTATATAATTTTACCAACACCAACTTTGTTTTATGAATTTAAACCGTGGATTTGTCAGGAGAAATACAAGAGCAAGTTGAATGCAGTTGGAATGAGATGTCTAAGAAACTTATTTGGAAAAACTCTTATGAACAGATTCTGTAACGAATGGGTATGAAGGAGTGCGGTTTGAAAGGGAATCCAATAGGTCTATGGGAAAGAAGCATCTTACGTTGGTTTGAGCATGTTGAGAGGATGAGTGAGAAAAGAGTGACGAAGCAATTCTATGTAGGTGAAGTGTGTGGATCAAAAGGAAGTGGTACCATGTAAGATGTGGCTTAATGTTTTAGACGATTGTGTGAAAATGATATAAATTAAGAGTTTTAAGAATAAAAGATCATGTATGACTCAGTGTGTGGATATTGTTAAAGCAAAGAGAGTTTTAAAGTGTAGGGAATTTTAGCGAAAGTATCTAAATATGTGATTGATAAATTGTAATCCTAATTTATTATAAGCCAATTGCTGCTTGGAATATAAGTTTTGATTATTTTATAATAGTATGACTAAAATGTAAACATATATAAAACTCTGAAACTGCTGTTTCAAAATAGTTTCCTTTCATACTTCGGGACTAATCGTTCAAACCTTTTAATTCCTTTATTTTGTCTGTATTAAATAATTACTTTTGTTTCAGCCACGAAAAATCACATAGCGAAATCTTTTCCCAATGCTTCATCTGAATCTGATCTTCAAAGGTATAAAGCCACTTCAACAGTTTATGACAGAAGCAGTCGTGAACGAAAATCTCCCTCCTTAAGCAACATAGCTTCTGACAGCTTAAGGCATAAGGTAGGTTTCCAAATTATCTGATTATATATATATTATAATTATATTCAAGACATGTTAAATACTGGACGATAGTTTGAAAGTTTGACCGTAATATTCATACTGTAATTTTATCCTTTTTTGTATTATTTTTTCAGCACCTAGATATTCATTTACCCATATATGAATAACTTAATATTTGTTTATTTATATGTTATAGAGTTAAATAAGAGACTGCCAAAAATAATTTTGAAGAACTGGATAACTTAACCCCCATAATATGCCCTTTTTTCTTAGATTTGGCAAACCATTAAACATATTCGAAATGTAAATAGTGCCGATCTTTCCTTTGCACAATATTTTTGATTCAGAGTTCTTATATATATCTTGGGGTTATTGTATATATTATTATAGCCCCAAGATGAAAGTTTATCTAGCCCCAATAAAAAATAGGCATGCTTCGTTCTTTCCCAACAGTGAGTTATTACACAGGATAAGCTTTCTGAGAAATTTAAAATAGATCAGATTTTATATTATATATCAGTGAGAAAGTGCTTAATTGAAAACGGGTGAACACATCAGAATTTATTTTAATGAGTAAGCTTATAATTTCCTATATAAAAAACAAGATAAACTCCATGCATGTACATTATACGTAAATTCTGTTTACACACAATATAACAACGAGAAAACATAAAAAAATCAATTCCTAAATACAAAAGATACATTAATTTCCTTCTGTGGTCATGGATTAATGTATTTAATATGAAATTTTTAAATGTTACATTTCTCAATAAACAATAAAAAAAAGACAAACAATTATTTAATACTCCTAATATTTAGGTATCAGGTAATTTTTAACTTTTGATATTGCAATTTTAAGGTAAAAGTCTACAAAATTCTAACAGGTATTGAGTAATTTAAGATTTTAATAATAAATGGTAGTAGCATATGTAATTATAACACAATTCCATATTGATTAATAGATTTGAAAAATTATGATTTGATAAAAACGTTATACTTAAATTGTGTTGACTTAGAATACATTTAAATTTAGGTCAATTAATGAACTTTGATAACTAGTAGTTCGTCTTTTATTTATATAAATCTGGATTTGGTCATTTTTATCACTTGTTAACGTAAAAGTCGAAGCTCCAAGTGTTTTTCCTTGTGGTCAACTGAGAAGATCACAAATCTTCCACTTCTCTGTACGCTGCACTCCACTGTATCCCAGCAATATAGCAGTGTACTAATACCGGGTACAGCCATCTCACTCTCGACCTACACAGTTGTGTACACTGGCGCCGCACACTTAGCTCCAAGCTGGTAAGATCTCAAACTGAACGGACTCAGATCACTAATCACTCCTTTATGTAGACGACACCACCTGAACTCTCTCAATTGTTCTAGTTCTGGAGTATTATACTTCACGAAGTTTCAATATTTATTTAATTCACAACCTAGTTATTTTTTTTATATAATGTTAGCTACCATCCTTAGGAGTAGTTATAAGTTCAATTCAATGGGAATTTGTCAGAAGAGAGGAATGTAGGTTAATGAGGTATATCTTGAATCCATCTCTGAATGACAATGTGAAGATAGTAACTTGGCTGCAATATAGTAGTTCAAAACAAATAAATATATATTCACAAAATTTTTTTATACAATAACTACAGTTAACTCCCGATTATCCGCGGTAATGGAGGGGACGAGTGTCGCGGATAACCCAAAACCAAGAATAATCTGCATAGTTGGTAAAACAAGAGATTGTAGCACATTCAATTCAAACTAGTACTCACCTATCGTGATTGCGTTTATGAACACATGATTATATTTCACGCACTAAGATAGTAAAAAAACACACTTTAAATCAATGAACAGTATACTCAAAATACACACATTACTAAAAGAGTTTATATTAGTCTTCTGCTTCATTGCAGCTTCTTTCTTTATTCTTATACAGCTATGTATTTTCAGTAACATAAATTTGTTAAATAGGAGCGTGTCATTTTCCTGTGCCAGATAATTAAGCAGGCTATGGGTCTATTCCGGTGCAGTTCCCCTTGCATTTACTTTCTGCCTCTGGTCACATTATCTCTTCCTTAAGTATTTACTGAGTACAACAATCGGTAGCCCTGTGTTCTCCATCAACGCGGCGTTTTAAAAAAAACCTATCCCCTGCTGTTGGAGATGCCGCGGTTTAGCCAAAAATCAGATAATCCGCCACCAGATAATCGAGAGTTTACTGTAGGTGTAACTTACTACAGATTCATCTTTACTATATACATCCAAATGGAAAATAAATGTCCTTTGAAGCTTTAATTATTTGATATTATCCTCAATACATGTGTAACCCAATTTAATAAAAATGTATTATTTAGGTTGACTAGACGTGGACCGAGACGTTTATGTTCTGTAGCATTACAACATAGTGTTTTTATCTGAATTTCGATTAATATATTCAAGTTTATTTAATTTTGATAATTGATTATGACTACTTCCGAATAAGATGCGAATGTAAAAATAAACGCCCCTTGTCAACTTAAAATCAACATACAATTGACTCAAATCTACATATAAAATTAGTCCTAAAATATTGATAATCCAAAAACATTCTTTCGCAGAACACACTCTACTTGCAACGCTTTATTGTTAAACACCTATGCACCTATGCACCTATGCACTATCTCAGGACAACGCCGAGTCCATCACGTGAAGCTACTTGAAGTGGTACTTGTAAGGTATTATAATTGGTATTATTGTTAAGGAAGATGTGATTCAAATTCCATTTGAATGCAATTTTTCAACCGTGTCGTTCAATGGTTGGTTATCCAACTTTTATCACACCAATATTCTTGGGAATAGGGAGGTAGAATTTAGACAAAATATACTAGCCTTTGCGTGATTAAGTCATTAATAACCATAGTGTAAATTTACTTTTAATAAAATTTAATCTACAGGGACGTTTTAGTCAAAACTACGATAGTACTATGTTGATTGGGCTGGACTAAAATATTGATAACTTTAACAAAAATAAATATGTGTCCTAACTAGTCCCTGAATACCTATTTCACTTATGATTCGGGGGGTAAAAGACTAGATATTTCGATTCAACTCCAGCCTTTATATTCAATAATAATTTACTTGCAGTTAAAGTCCAACTTTACTCCAGACTGGAATTTATGTATATTGGCTTTTAAATTGATCTTGATAAAACCCCGATACGTTCTAATAAAATTATACTATAATATTCCCTCAAGTTTTTTGTGTTAATTTTCTTTCTTCGGATCCTAATATTCAGTCATCTGACACATGAGCGTCACATAGCCAATGCTTGGTGTTTTTTTTATTGCTTTACAAAAAGGTCTGGTCTCCAAACCTCTAGTAGTGAGTAACTATACTCATAAAGGCCTATAGATTAGCCAAATTATGAATGCATAGGTTAAAATTGAACATAATTATGATTCTAAGTGGAATATTCAAATAAAAAAAATGATAAAATTAGTATTTGTTTTTTATTTTAAACTAATATGATGAAAACATGCTTCGGATAAACACCTTAGTAAAATATACAATATCGAATAGATAGTCCTTCAAAAACTATCAAAAGAAGCAAAATATATTTTTTAAATTGAAATTAAGCTTGTTTGTTTGGATTTAAATGAAATTTTCTTTGTTCTTTTGGAAGGCTTATATTTTGAAATGGGCTCTTGTTTTTGGCATTAACTCTACATTTTAAGGAGTCATGAGCGTGTTTGGGTTGAGAATTGACCTTTCAAAAAGAACTGAAACTAAATTTTTCTAGAACGCTACGAAATTAGAAAATTCATCTCAACAGGCCTATAAAATACATCACCAAAATATCCTCACAATAAATCAGATACTCCAATTATATATATTTTTTTCAGGTAAGTTGAATATACAGTATTTTCTACGAGCTAATAAATGAACTTTCTATTATTAAAATACATATTTTTGTGTGTAATATTAACTTAACTATAATATGTAGCAAAATCAGTTTAAAAATTTAGTAAAATATATAATAATTTGAAAAATATTTAACATTGATTAAACCTTCTTTTACCACGTTATTAATACATACATCATACCAATACTACACACTTGTATTGAAACTTTCACTATTTATGGCTCTTTGAAAATAAGTAAACGTTAGACCACACCAGATTTTTTAAAGCTAGTTTCCTAGATCCAATTTTTTCGATACAAAGTTAAATATTTGATCCCGGTGAAGGCATTAATATTGCATCTTAGATGAATATACATGGTTGATCCTGTTTGCTTTTCAAAATACCGCTCTACGCGCCGTATTATTGTGACAGACCTCAAATTACATTTATTTGATTGATTTTGGTTCAACTTTCATCATTATTTCTTTGCCTTGCTGCTTTATATCCGTTTCATTTCCCAACCAAAGAACAACTGGAAAATTAGCTAATCAGATCCAAGAATTATTATTATTTTTACAACTCGATGGCTTGTGTTTACAAACTGACACGACATGCGAGACGTGTTGTTGAGGCCACTATAAGGCAACGCCATATTCTTTCCCCTTCACAGCACGATAAACGTCAGACAAAATTACGTTACGGCAAATGTAATCCTCTCCAGCGAGCCAGCATACCTGACTTGAAATTTGCTCATTGTCATCCCTTCACTGGATACATTCGTTTATGAAAGTAGTTGCCTGAAAATTAGTGACACATTTTTGAAAGTTTTTTCCCCAAGGAAATAATACCACTATTAAAGAAACGCAAATTAAGTAATTTTATCTAACATCTTCGAAAATATGTAGAATTCACTAAAATGTGTACAAATTTGTAAAATTGATAGTAAAAATACAGTTCTAAAATACCTAATTCGCTGGTATTTCGCTTTTTGAGTTTATAATTGGTAGGATTAAAATATGTAATTGCACAAAAATCTGGTTTCTAACTATTGTATTGAATGTGATGTGAGATCCCCAAACCAAATACAAGTCCTCATGGGAAAAATAAAATTCTGACAACTGAAATAGGAGGCAGAAGATAGGACACATTGGTGGTCTAAGTTCACTGACAAAAGGAATGCACCTGTCGTAAGACAGAACAGCTCTTAATAATAACAATAGCAATTATAATTATGTTATGACATACACTATGAACAACCTATCACCCAGAAGCATTACTTAAGTAAATGTTTTTAATATCTTCATAAAGTGAATTTCATTTTGATGAAATAAAAACAATAATGGGATGACACCTTTCCACCCTCTTTTCCGTATCTGTTAGGGAGTACTGGCGCAGCTAAGGGGGGGGGGGTCAGGGTTGAACACCCCACCAGCTACCCACCTACCTCTTTTCCGTCCCTAAAGCTGTTGAAATAATACATGAGGAACTCTACAAATGATGACAGACTTAATGGGCTTCATGTACATACATCCATAGGTGTAAGTTACGGACCCTTGTGAAAAAATGCCAGATCTGGGAATGTCAGATTTGCCCCAGATCTAGCTTAGATCTGGGTATATCTGGCCCAAATATGGACCAGTTCTGGCCAGATATGATTTTTCCATATTTGTAGGATGAAGTTCTCAATGAACTTTCTATGAAGTCAAGGAAAAAGTGAATTAGTTCAAAAGTGATTTTGTAAGTTAAAAGTTGGTGCAAGTTGCTTATTTGAATTCTCAGATTTTAGCTCATAAAATAATTTTATAAATCAAATTTCCAAAATACAATTTATTTAAACTTGCATGTTTGTATATTATATCAGTATGTATGAATAAAAATGTATTCATAAAAACATAATAGTCATAATAATTACAGAATTATGATCATTTTTATAATTTTAAAATAATTTTGAATATTATTGTATTTCTTTTGATGAATTTGCATTTTGCAGCAATTCAATTTTCAAATTTTCCAGTGGGAAAAACAAATGAACCCCGCTTAGTTTGTCTGTGAAACTACCCCCCCCCCCCCCCACAAAATAATATTGGCTGGGCCAGAGTCGGGGGAGGCATGGGAATCAAGTGTTAAGGTATCTATCTATCATGGAGAAAGGAAGTACGTGAGATGGTCAGTTTACTATCATTATAAGGTTAAATTTACTTTGGAGGACATGTTCTAACTGAGGTTTAAGGTGTGATTGTTTGTCGAATGGTTCAGAGTTCCAAGTTCAAATGTTTTATTCCTGAACTGCTCGTTCATTCTCGCTCATGGTCGATGGAACTCTCCCCGTTCACGCCTTAGCTCACTTGAACACATCTCGACACTCTCGAAACTGTCTTTCTTAGCCTCTTGCCTTCTTGGGATTCACGTACGGCCGTGAAGTTGGGCCTACCACTTTAAAAAAAATCATGTTTTTATGATTGCATTCGTTTGTTCCGGATTGTTCCAAAAATATTTTAGTTTGTTCCATTTTGATAGGCCCACAAATGATATGTATACGGGTGACCTGGCGGTCTAGGGGTAAGGTATCAGACTTCTGTGCTGAGGGTCCGGGGTTCAATCCTCGGTCCCAGTACAGATTTATCTAAATGCCAAACCCTTCCTTCACCTCTGACAAGACGTGTATTAATCACAACTTGTGAATGTGAGGAATGCCAGGCCTCCACCGTGGTTCGGATTCCACGTTAAACTGTAGGTCCTCCATTTCATCTCATAATCACCCTACCATTGCACATTAGCGTAAGTGCGTATAACCCGAACGGGTAGTAAGACGCGGTGATAATAATAATAATAATAATAATAATAATAATAATAATAATAATAATAATAATAATAATAATAATAATAATAATAATAATAATAATAATAATAATAATAATAATAATATGTATACATTAGGGGTGAGAGAGGTCGACGTGACTTTACGATAGGCCCCCACTTTTAAAAAATTATCATTTTTATGGTTGCGATTGTTTGTTCATTGTTTGTTCCTGATTGTTCCACAAAACGTTTCGTTCGTTCCTCATTTATTATTGCGTAAACGTGAAGTTAGGTTATGACACTATCAAAAAAGAAAGAAGTGTTTTACGATTTATTTATTATTATGAGGATTGACTTTCAAACTTTCTTTATGAAATTTAAAGCTTTTTATGACCAATAAAGTAGATTAAATTTCAATACATTAAACAAAACAAATATATAATAAAAACTAAAAACGTGTTATAGTAAAAAAAGTTAGCACTGCATTTTATTACCTATTCAAGATATACGCACATGTACTAAATATGCTAGTGAGTTAGGGATGACTAAGGTTGAATTTAGATTAAGTGTAACAGCAATTGCGTGGAGGGAGAGTGGTAAAAACTTTTTGGAAATACTACCCTCAGTGCAACCGACCGGGATTCAAATTTCGATCTCCCTGTCATTGGCGGTCTAGTCTAACACGAGAGTGACGCCTTAGACTATGCGGCCACCGAAGCAGTTATTATTATTATTATTATTATTATTATGTTATATTATTATTATTATCATCATTATTATTATTATTATTATTATTATTATTATTATTATTACTAGCACCGCGTCTTACTACCCGTTCGGGTTGTACGCACTTACGCTAATGTGTAATGGTAGGGTGATTGTGAGATGAAATGGAGGACCTACAGTTTAACGTGGCATCCGAACCACGGTGGAGGCCTGGCATTCCTCACATTCACAAGTTGTATTATGTTATAGAATTGACACATAAGCAATTTGATTTTTCAGTAAGTTTTCATTTACATTTCATACATAAATGATTTTCAATGACCAAGCATGATATTGCAAAAAAAATAAAAATAATAAAGGGATGACTTCATAGCAATTAATAACCAGCTCCGTAGTAATGGGGTCAATGCACCTGGCTACGGACCTAAGGGTCTCGGCCTCATCAATCACGTTCCTTATTTTCTATTGACCAATGACAACGGAGGTCACGTATCTCCCAACAGAGACAGAAATTACCGAACAGTGATTCTCACTGAGGGTTACACTAATCTCGAGACTACTGCTTACAGTTACAATTACACTGGATATAATACAAGTTGAAACTAACAAACCCTAATATGAGGGCATTACACATACATGTGTAATGTCATCATTAATTTCATCATAAATTATGATTGTTAAATTGTTACTCTACCCTGATGTCCTGGTCTGGAAACTCAGGGGTTGTTTGAAACTGCTAAATCACCCCGAGTTTATTTAATACACCTTCACACTAGATATTATTGATATTGACATCTGTATCATTTATGATCCTCGGATGGCATACCCTTGTTGTTTCAAAAACTGGTATTTAATTGGAATACAACCAGGGCTGAACGTTCCTAGGTTAGTATTACTTGCGTTATTATTTCTTGAATAGGATTCAACCGATTATGTAGCTAGCTCTTTCTTGTCATATTCATCCATTTCCTTATGATTTTGTTGGTGGTGAACCGCTAATTGTAATAAACGAGTGAAGGCATGAACTTCGTGTCTCCCGTAGATTTGCGAATATACGGTCTATAATTTCAGTTTAAGAAAATCCATTGAGCCTATGCATGAGGGTTTAGATTTAGTAAATAGTAAATACAGATTCCTCCGGGATTTGAATCCGGTTAAATATGCGCTCCATATTAGGTATTGGTTTTGAAAAATTTAATGAAGGCGGATTTGAACTGGTGAGGACTGCTAGGGATTTTACTGTAATTTTCACCATTTCACTGTTTTATCTTACTCTCAAAAAGGCATCTTGGATCAGGACTTCAAACTCACTGCAAGTGTTAACGAATTCCAAAAACATACTCCTTTTCTCAGTTGAGCTTACCACTAGTCAACTAAGTCTTGCTTTCAAATGAACATATGCACCTCCAAAATGTTTTTCTTGTGATGGACCGTATTGGTCTTATTAAGACAGTAAGATTTTCATATTAGAAATCATCATAATACTCACTCCACTCGTCTTTCTAAGCACTCAATATTTTCTTCACTATTAATCTTATAATGCATTTAAAAACTTAACTACAAATGACGCATTGTCTGTGAGTGGCCTTATACATAAATGTCTCTATTTGGTTTAGAGTGGTAACTGTCCAGACACATATATAGCTTTTAAATATTCATTCAATTAGTGAGGCTAGCCATTGTATTTTGTGTTTATTATACAACCTTTATTTTAATATGAGATACTTTTCTTTTAATTCGATATTGTTTAAGGGCAATATAATATACTTTAGTTATCAAGACTACTATTAAAAATTCTGATATTACTGTTGTATTCAGTAAGGTTGCTAAAGAAATGGGAACTGTTATCTCCTTGAAAGATTCAGCCTTCTTAAATTGGCTTCTTGGGCTAGCTGTGTTTGCACTGGATCTGGATCTGAAAATTAGTTAGTTTATCAAATATTTTTGTTACCATCATATACCTTTGCTGGGCTATCTCTGATCCTCGTCTAGCCTTGAATCTCATATTTAGTGGGTGGATTGGCCCAAGGTTAACATGATATTTGTTGATTTGACCTGTTGTTTACTAACAGGGGGTTGATTGTTCATATTGAACACTGGGTGGGTCCTTTTTGCAATAGTGTGTTTAAAAAACGTACCACTGGCTATGTTCTGAAATTTCTTCATCTTCCTCATTCACATTTACGTTGGTGTCAAATTATAATCATGTCAAAATATCCAATCTTTAAGTTTATTTACACTTGATTCTTCTGGACAGTTTTTTCTTAAAAATGTACGTGTGAGTTTTTGATCCATACCCAATACTCTTGTTTTTTTTTTGCAACTCGTCTTAAAACCTGTGTCAGGCTATATGAGTATGTACTGTACTAATTGCGCTAGTGAGTTAGGGATGATTAAAATTAAATTTAAAATAAATGTACCCGCATTTGTGCACTACACACGACCAGGATTCAAACCCCTACTTCCCTGTTATCGCAAGTATAGTATAACACGAGAAAGATGCCTTAGACCATACAGCCACCAAAACAGATTATACTCAATATTTAGTGAAGAATAACCATGGGTACGGGACGACTCCTTGATAGCTCAGTGGGTTAGAGTATTGGTGTAGTAGGCCAAAGATCCTGGCTTCGATTCGCGTGTCCAGGTGTAAATTTTCAATTCAAAGAATAGAATATGTATATGCCGCTATAATCTCAACTAGCAAGATATAGTAGCTTGTCTATTTATTTAATCTATATTGAGTTGTTATGTTGGTGGAAATCTGTCATAGGAAATCCTTATTTGAAATAAGTTGACCCCAATTAGATTGAATCCTTTCTCGATAATAAGTAGTTCCTAGGTATAGCTAAACAATACCACTGCCAAAATAGTATTTTTATTTCACTAAATTAGGTAATAGTTGTTCACAGATCTGGTACCACCTACATACCATGATATACTTGTCATCAACATAAACTTTAAATATAATGACGTCAAATTGAACTTTTTTCTTTCCATATGAGGCAGATAATATCTCACTTTATTTTGTCTTGGTGTGAATACAATAATTCCTTAGCTATTTTGTATTCAAAGTGCAGCATTTTTTATTCATCACTTCACTCAGTATGCATGAATATATTTTTTTACTGACATTTCAACTATAATCTAAACGTATAATAAATCTCTAACTCTGTAGCCTACGTTTAATTTCACTGTTTGTTTCCAGTAAACAAAAAACAAAAACAAAAAAAAGGTGTACATCGGATCGTAATGGAACTATTTCTGTTATACTTTTTATATTTAAGAATATAGGTTAATGAGATTCTATAATTCTATCTCATGCGAAATAGTGTCGAAAAACCATGTGTAGGCAGTGAACATTCGTTGCGGCTGGTATGGTGGGTACAGAATATGGCAAGTGATACGATCAGGGGTGTAGATGAGGAGGAGAATGGGGTGAGTCCGTGTTTATTCATGACTTCATAAGATCTTTAATATTTTCATTCTTTTCTAGCATTTGAAGTGGTCGAATCTGTTGGTGCAATGTTTAATGTGAGTGATCCCGCAGTAAAATGCTAGTATATGATATAAAAATCAATTCTAATGACCAGTTTAATATTCGTGTATTTTTTCACTTATCGCTAGTAAACTAAATGCCCAAAATCAACTATAATCGATGAACACCAACAATACTTTTTTATTTATATTTATTGGTATATTTAAAATTAAATATACAATAGGCTTTAAAATTATTTTACATAGGTTCCATCACCATATCAGGCGACAACATTTGTAATTAGATCCTAGTACCTTCATACTTTCCTGGCTAAACACCAAACTAAAAACTAGTTTCAAACCACACTTGGTCTCAAACTCAATTTTCATCAAAAGTGAAATTTAAAGACTATGAATTAAATTGCATAAAGGGCTACCTTCAAAGAAAATGAAATAAATTAAAGTAATATTTTTTATTACTTTCCAATCGTTTGAATAGATTAAGCCTTCTTATAGACTATATAAAAACAATACCTTATTTATTCCCATGTTTAACAGATTATATGTTAAGAAAAATAATAATATATATTTTATGGACAAAGTGAATAAAAGGGCACTACGAAAAATGACCTGGTATTATGAATAGTGACCAAAGCAGTCAAGCAAAGTGATTAATATTTGTTGATTTATAATTTTGACCAGGCAGAATGCATAATGCTCCAAACTCTCTGGACAATATGATTTTTTAATAATATTTTATATGTAATAGTTGTTACTTCCTATGTAAAACAAAAAACAGCAAAACTAGTTAGATTAGGTTAGTTAGGTTAGGTTAGTTTGGTTAGATTAGTTAGGTTAGCTATGATAGGCTAGTTATGTTAGTTAGGATAGGTTAGTTAGGTTAAGTTAGTTAGGCTAGCTGGTTAGTTAGGATAGGTTAGTTAGGATGAGTTAGTTAGGTTTGTTAGTTAGGTTATTAAAGTTACATTAGTAAGGTTAGGTTAGTTAGGATAAGCTAGTTAGGCTAGCTAGTTTAGGTTAGTTAGATTAGTTATGATATGTTAGCTAGGTTAGTTATGTTAGGTTAGGTTAGTTAGGATAGGTAGGTTAGATCCGTTAGGATAGGTTAGTTAGGTTAGGTTAGGCTAGTTAGGCTAGGTTAGGCTAGTTAGACATTAATTGGCTGGCACGTGATCGGATATTCATTGTTCCCACCCTACCAGTGACGTAGTACAGCACTGTTTTTCACAGAGCCCGATGAGCATGGAGCATTATGCATACTGCCCGGTCAAAATGATAAATTAACAAATATTTATAACTTTGACCAAATGCTTTGGTCGCTATGCATAATACCCGGTTAGTTTTCATAGTGACCTGGTTATTAACTTTGTCCATTACATATACAATTTCAAAATGCTTGTACACATATTGTAGATAAACAGGAAGTATTTATATCTGGTACTTTGCATCAAAATATTAAAATTAATATTTCATATGAAAGTACAGGGGTGGCTTAAGCGCCAGGTGAGCTAGTTGCCTGAGGCACCAGCTTGAGGGGGGGGGGGGTGGCAAACAAAACACCAACCTAACCTAACCTAACGTAGCCTAGGTGTGATAATAAAATAACCTCTAAACAAAACCCAACGTAGCCTGGGCGTTATAGTTGAGTTGCTAAGCAAGACAATCGTTTGTTTTTTGATAATAAAAGGAAATTTGACATATTGGTATAGTTTTTTATTGTGAGTAAAGTAGGATATACGTAGTGCCACTGTTAAAAAGTTCTTTTACATCTGCCATCTTGAGAAAATGGTGCCCTAAGACAGTTTTCTGTAATTATCTTATAAAACGTTCATTATATCAAAGTGTTTGTTATAACAAAATATAAAGAAGGGAAAATATTCTACAAAAAATGTTATTATAGTTTTGTTTGTAATCGTCACCATTTTCATAAAATATCGCAGTGAAGCATTTAGAACATAGTTATTATTTATGAAGTTTCTCTTCTAATTATTTTCCTAACAGGCCCAGGTTACGTTAGGTTTGAGGTTGCAAGGTCTGGGGCTTATTTTCATATCATATCCAAGCTACGTTTGGTTTGGAAATTATTATCATATTTTCCAACTATCCACCGATTATATGTGGGGGGTCCATAAAGTAATCCCGCCCGGGCATATAATTTACTTCGGGCTACCCCTGTGCAGGTAATGTACTATTATGAATTTATAAATGCAACTTTTTTATTTTGTTGTATGTTTGAATGAGATTTATTTACACATAGTATGATATAATTATAACAAAGCCTAGACGCATGTTTAATATTGGATGCTCGCGATGCTTAGTAAGACTAATTAAACCCCAAATACAAAATTTCAATCCTATAAGTGCACTCCTTGTTTCATTTAAAAGTATGGCAATTTCTCACTAAAATGTGCAGACCACATTTTTAAGCTTGGCTTTCTTTTTCATTTGTCTTATTTTTACAGTTTTCGATTCAAGACAATGGTTCTGCCAAATTCTTCCAAGGAGCTCTGCATACACCTAACATGGGAGAGAAAGTAGCACAGGTATGTTAGGTAGAAATATAGAGCATCTTGGTTTGCTTTTTATGATTTATATTAACACTGAATGCTTTTTGATTAACATTTATTTTGTTCCTATCTATAAAATAATATTAGTTTATTAAAATTTATTGCCTATATATTATATATAGAAGAGCGTAGCACGACAGACTTGAATCTTAGATAAGGTGTTGTGTGTATTTGATCACATATTAAAATATTATTTGGACAATAATAGAGCCAAACATTATTTGACATATTAACTATAGAAATTTATAACTTCCTCGGTTATTTAATAGGAATATAAACAGCTGGAGGAAAAAGTACATATAAAAGCTGAGTGAACTGCTCAAATATTGTTTATCAATAATTCCCACGTTAAACCAGTCAACATGATGTTTACCTACAGCAAAATGTTGGCTGTTTTTTAGTACATTTGTGTGTATAGTTCTCGGATATGCCAAAACAATTTTAACATGACAATTTTGGTACATACAGGTTTTTGAGTCTACATGTAATATATGTATGTATCTGTCGGCGTTTTATTGAATAGAATATTGCCCTGATCTAATATATTATATTAGCTTAATTGTTGCATGCAAACATAAAAGTAGCTTATGATAAAATTATTACACTTATCAGAGACATAACCAAAAATTTTTTGCATTTGCTCATAGAAGACAGTAGGGTCACAGAAAGTATCGGTGTTGTACAGCGTATATACTCACACAATAGCTCTTTTAGTTACGGAAAAACAGCTACAGCCTGAGTGGTTTATCAGCGTTTGATTGCAGAATGTTTTTTATCTTTGTGTTCTGTCTACCATTGTATTGTTATAACATTGAAGCAAAGAAACTGTCTTACTCTCCATGTCAATTTCTGCTAGATGTGTTATGGGTTTACAATGATGACTCTGAGAAAGTAAATCTTTAGCAATAATAAACTTGCATATTCCTTGTATTTTGGTTGAAATATTAGTGACCAGTACAGACACAGGGCTATATAGGTGCTGTATTAACTTCACAATTATTCTGAAGATGTGGCTATCTTGAAAATTAAAAAATGCCTTTTGATGTATATATGTTGTGTCGAAAACCGCGCCACCATGTTGATGAATGCGATTTCCGAATGACAAAAATATCAGAGATGTCAAAATAATTCAAGCAGAATTTCAAATATCCGAAAATATTATCGGCAATAAGGCCTGTACCGTATAGTGAAAACTTGGCGGTAGCTTCCCCCAAAAGCATTAAATGAAGATAGTGCAGATGAATGTGTTTCAATCTCTACAGAACCATCAATTTCTAAGGATTTGGAATACCAACCGGGAATTGATAACATGTTACATTTAATTAAACATGAGTATTTGAATGACTGATTTCATGACATAAATTTCACCAAAGCTCAAGTTGAAATTCATGGTTCCCGGTTACAGCAATGGAAATTACTTGAAGCAGGAACTAAAATAACATTGTATCAACAATGAAGTGAAGTGTATTCCATATACTTCATTACTAAGGTAAGTATGAGGAAGATATTAAAGGTCTTATGAAATAATTAGCCATTGAACACAACCAATGAAAAGAGCATGTTTAATTATGCATCAAACTCAAGTTCTAAAGTATTTCCACTGCATAATGGAAATAAATAAACATCAGTTCCTCTACTTTATGCAGCTTGCTTGAAGGAAACGTATGAAAGTACGCCGAAGATTTTGAGTGCAGTAAAGTACAGAGACTACTCTTGCGATGTTTGTGGTGATCTTAAGGCTATTGAAACATATATAGGTCTTCAGGAAGGTTTCATCAGATTTTACTGTATTATATTTTTGTGGGACAGTCAGACAACAGAAAAGCATTAAATTCAAAAACACTGGGATTTAAAAAAAATATTTATATGGAAGAGGTAATGTAAATATGTTCCATTGGTTCAATTTGAGAATATCTTTACACATTTGGTTTACTATGGGTAATAGTCTCAGACTTTTCCATTGGTTGGCACGTTACGTAATTAAAGATATAGACTCTGTGGATGCGAGTAAAATTGTTAAGGACTATACGGAAATTGAGTTTACAGACTATGTGGACAGGGCTTAGGCCTCACTCTTTTTATACTGGTCTGATGATGACAGTGAAATCGGGGCTTGAATCCTGGTCGGGTATACTGAGTGTAGTTATTCCTAAATAGTGTCCCACGCTCCTTCCAAGCAAATGCGGGTAGAATACTTCTAAAATGCTTCCTTTCTCATCCCTATCCCATTAGAGTAAGCATCTATGCGTATTATGTGACCAGGTAGTAAGATGCGGAGCACAGAAAAAAACAGTAGAAGATGTACACTCCGTTAACCCTAAAAGGTAGCATTAAAATATGGTCATATATTTTAAGCTGCATGATAGCGTAACCATACCACGTAAGCTTGTTACATTTTCACCTAAACGAGGGGGTACTTAAAATAAAAACACGGTTTTATGATCAAAAGTTTACTGTTGAGCTATTCAATTAATATTAACTAAAACTAAGAAAATATTATGGTGTAATAATTGTGGACTTGATTATAATTTGCTCCATATTTTTCATATTATCCCTAGAGGAGCACAAAGGCAGCACTCCAGATTTGTTATAAAATTATTTTGGCACCATGTTTGACTACCCATTTGGGCTAACCGCATATTTTTACTATTGGGCTAGAAATGAGGAATGTGGGGTTTAAAAGAACTGTACTATCATTTAGATAGAAGTATGGTCAGAAACTATTTAGGAAAAAACCGAAAATACACCCCCATTACCCAAAGCTGAGTGTCTAACACTGATAGCCTCGTTACCAGAAATTCAATCTGTTGTCTTAAACCACGTGGGTAGCACCTCAGTGGTTGATGTTGGGATGACCATCATCTTAACGTTAGCTTAACTGAAATAAACTATATTGTGTTCAAGATTCACGTAACATAACGTAAATACTCTAGGAAAACACAAACCATAAATTTTGACTTTTGAAAAGATAGCTTATAAATCAATTATAATTAAAAAATAAATAATTATTTATATTGAATATTATAATTCTTAAACAGATTTTGTGGTCGAGCAATTGGTTCAAAATGTATTATCTTTTCGGTCACTTAGCTCACTCTTAACTGGATACATCATGACGTCTGTCTACCAGTTGGTCCTCTCGTGTCAACCAGTTGACTCTCGAGCCGTCGATCCTCCTATACTCGTACATAATCGTGTCTAGCAGTTGCTTCAAGCTATGTCAATCCACCCAGACTCCCAATAGTTTGGCCACCAGTTGGCTGTCTATCACATGATCCTACTTGTGTCAACAAATTAGTCTAAGCTGCTTCTGCGTGTCAATCACTTTTCTGGTAACCCCTTTGTCCTATCACTCTTGTCGACGGCTTTTTTGTCTATTGATTTACCCGCAAAAGCTGGTATTTCTTAGCAGGCCACATAAAAATACGTGGTTGGCTGCATGTGACCCGCGGACCGTAATTTTCCCGGGAATATTTGAAAAAAATCATATTATTCAGTTTAACAAATTTCTCCAACCTTACATGTAATATTTTAACAAAGTATAATTGGTCGTTCTCTCAATCAAAGCCAGCCCCTGGTTGGCACGTTTTATTTGCTACCCCCTCCATTTCTTAATTCTATTGACTTGAGCTCTCAACTAACCATAACTGAAGTTGGAGTTACATCTAAGCAAAACACTCAAGAATAAAAATATGCCTTAACTGGAACATTCGAGTGAGTGAGGATGGTAGTATATTATATAAATGATATACTGGTTATCCGAAATCAGTTTAGTTCCGTTTAGTTCAAATCACTTTTAATTTTCTGAACGGAGGAATGATATGGAGGTGCCATACTACAAAAGTACCAAGTAATGGTGTAGTGTTAAAATGGTAGTGTACATGCGGTCTACTGTACTAAAGTTGGCGCAATGCTGGACCAGTTTATGTTAGATAGTGTTCACTATGTGAGAGATAAAGTACAATGGGTTATTTCATCGCATCACCACTTTATATTCAACAGTATTCTATGCGTTTATTCTACTTTACTAATAGTGGATTTAGTTTGGTGTTAGTGGTAGTATATACCGTAAGGCAGTTTCCACTCGTAAGTATAATGTGTGGTCTACTTAAGGTATCCACAAGAAACGGGACTTTGACTTTCACGGAGAAAGATGAAATGATTGGCAATAATTAAATGTATTTTAAGTAAGGACGAACCTTTAGTTGAAGAGGGACTTCATCGCAATCTAGTTCTTATGGTTACTGTGTAATCCGAGTGTTATTTAAAACATTAATTCAGGGAATATTAGTTTGTCTATGTGTTTCAAAGTTGACTTTTTTGACATATGTCAGGAATGATCTATTTTACTTAATAACTTATTTAACAAGAAATAATTATTATTTATTGATTATCAATTTAAAAAGTACAGAAAAACTTATTCACTTGTTAGTTTGTGTTGTAAATACCAAAACTTATGCTATAAATTCATCATTGATAATGATAAATATTTCGTGTATTTTTCATATAAAGTGTTATTTACACTCTTTATTTTTTGTAAAGTTATCTTGGCTGTTTACAATATGATTCTATCTTAAAAGCTACAGTATAGTGTAACCTTGCAATTCAGATAACACAAAATAATAACTCATAGTTCACCTTTGTGTAGTCTGCTTCTCTTTACCCCATTCTAAGATGGCATTACAATAACTTAAAAACTATAATGATTTGTAAGTATTCCACTTATTTGCTTTGGTGGCTGCTTGGTCTAAGGCGTCACTCTCGCAATATACTAGAGTGTCGATGAAGGTGATCTCTGGATTCAATCCCTGTCGGGTGTACCGAGGGTGATTATCCTAAAGGGTTTTCTACTCTACCTCCTAGTAAATGCGGCTACACTTTCTTTAAAGCTATTAGCGTAATTGGTACATAAACATATAGCCCAAACGAGTAGTAAGGCGCGATGCTCAAAAAAATAATCAAATCACATAAGAGCCCTAGAGAAAAACAGCAGTTTGTTTTACCATTGATCAAACTTGTATTTTTAATAATCTGTTAGTTTTTTCTAACTAGAAAATAGTCCTTAAACTATTATTCTTTAATTTATTAAATCAAATAAAAAATATTGGACAGGTTGCAATGAACACGCTCAAATAAGCTCAATCTATTTATATATTGTAATTTTTTAGGTGTTTTAAGGATTGTTTCTTATTTTTAAATATTATTGATCTTAAAATTTGATGAATTGTATCACCTTTTCAAACTAAAACCAACTATTTAATATCGTTTGAGGTGCATTTGAGTACCTAATAGTTACATAATAGGCTATATTAATATTCTGTGAGAGAAGTAAAGTAAGAAATGCCAGCCTGCACTAATGAGTTATGTTAGTAATTACATACATTATTAATGTTTTTAGGAACTTCTTAACTTATATTTATCCTTTCTATTTATGTAATTAATTTGTAAAATAATAAGTCTCTTTTAAATAGCCTTGTCTTCTACACCTTCTACAGTTCAATATTCAAAGGAATAACCCTATCTGACAGCTATACAAATATGTAGTTCTATTTCATGCATACATATGTCAAGCCATACTGTATGCAGCAGTCTTTTTTAATATAACCATAAATACAAAATAACAATATTAATATTTTAAAATAATATCAATGTTGACTGAAAATATATATGTTTGTATTTTCTGAAAGTTCCTTCATATGTAGATTGTACTGTAGTGACGTTAGCGATCCCAATAAACTGAGTGCTTTGTGAGTAAGCAAAGCTCACTTGTGGTGTAATCGGAGGTCCCCATTCTGAGTTACACCTAAGATCATATTCTATTAAAAATTTGTATTTACCCAAGATATGACTTTGGTAAACACATTTTTATAAGATGAATCAACACATTGTTTACTTATCATAACGTTTATTGAGCTATATTAAAAGTGTACACCAAATCCCTTGCTAACTTTTTGCCAGTTACTACAAGCTTAGCACGCAATGTAAATGGTGTTCCAAAACTACGAACCCAGTCTAATACTTAGAGTTGGACAATCTTATTCAGGATTATATTTATCGCCTGTTAGTTAATGGTGACTACATATTAGTTTACTTAACCAATCAAATAATATGCGTCTAATTTTGGAATTCAAACTAATATGAATCTTAAAATCTTTGATTTTATTGACAAAATGATATAAGGCTTAATCTTCTTTATTAGTTGTGTAAATTAGAACTTAAGATTATTTAGTTATTAAAGCTTTTACAAAAAAAAGGGGGGAAACATAGATCCATAGTATTTTTAGAGAGGTTGATATAATATTATTGTTAGTATTGTATTACATATTTGCATTCAGCTTAATTATATAGACACAGTGTTAAATCAGCCCGTGCGTTAGTAATCAACTTGAATTATGACCGAAAAAACTACCATTAAGTACTCAAAATTAATGTCAGCAATAATTATTGTAGTATATATTTAATAGGTTGACCTCGGTTGTCTTGGGGTAAAGTGTTTGCCTCAGGACCTGATGTTCATGCGTTCAAACCCAGACAAGGTCGACAAATTTTTCTTGAGTGATAAAAATCCGTAGCACAACTTCCTTAGAAGAGGAAGTAAAGCCGTCGGTCCCATGTCAATTGTGGAATGTAAAAGAACCCTGGACGTTATGTGAAAATACCTTTCCCAGCAAAATTAATAGTCACTTTCACTCTCTTTCATAGAAATTTAGTGTGGAAGGCAATGGTGAACCACCACACTTTATGAACTTACCTATTACATGGGATGTACACCAGATGGTGCAGGCAGTACTAACCAGCCGAAGGGCTGAGTGTATGCCCAGCTCCGGGTGGATAGAAATCACATAAAACCAACCATCGGGATTTTGACTTAAGTAGAAGAGGAATAAGATATTAAATATTATTATTATTATTAGCACCGCGTCTTACTACCCGTTCGGGTTATACGCACTTACGCTAATGTGTAATGGTAGGGTGATTGTGAAATGAAATGGAGGACCTACAGTTTAACGTGGGATCCGAACCACGGTGGAGGCCTGGCATTCCTCACATTCAAAAGTTGTGATTAATACACATCTTGTCAGAGGTGAAGGAAGGGTTTGGCATTCAGATAAATCTGTGCCGGGACCGAGGATTGAACCCCGGACCCCCAACACAAAAGTCTGACACCTTACCCCTAGACCACCAGGTCACCCATAAGATATTAAATAAGATTAACATGTGAATAGGGGATTTTACTGTGTTTCTTTTATTACTAAAGGCCCTAATGACCTCACTTTGTCGACGGGCCTCAAAACAATAATAATAATAATAATAATAATAATAATAATAATAATTAATAATAATAACATGTGAATAAAGGTACTATAGAAACTCTTGTGATAAACTCAAGATTTATTATAA
Source organism: Timema podura (assembly GCA_033556935.1). Lineage (NCBI taxonomy): Eukaryota > Metazoa > Arthropoda > Insecta > Phasmatodea > Timematidae > Timema > Timema podura. Next base: position 69,277,460 of record JAVRXN010000010.1, on the reverse strand, counting down.
ATGTGGTTAGACCCTCTAGGTTCTTATTGACACCTTGACTGTTTTAAATAAAATCACATTTAAAAAAAATCTACCTTTATCAATATATTTTTGAACAAGTAGATATTTAGAGTCTGTTGGGTTACGATATTAGGAGGTATCAAATGAATAATTCATATGGCAAGAGGTTGAGAGTTGATGTTTAGTACTTATGCGCTATGCTCAACCAGATAGAACAGGAAAAAGCTACCCCTTAATCATAACCCTACATTTCTTCAGGTATGCTCACTAAATTGTTAAGTTATGCCTACTAAATTGTTCAGGTATGTTCACTAAATTAATCTTGTCTGCTTACTAAATTGTTCCGGTATTTTCATTAAATCGTTCAGATATACTCACTAAATGGTTCGGGTCTGCTCACTTTTGTTTGGATTGATTCACAAACTTCAGTATCTCCTCCACCGATTCGTTATCCATGGATACAATTAGGAATAACCTAATTACTGGCTTGTATATCCAAAGAAAATATTTGAGACAGAGAAATGGGTTATAGGCTCACTTACTAACCTTTAAAGGAAATTATTGCTTTATAAACTTTGGCGGGGATCCCGTTGTACACCATTGACAGCTGCGCATTGATGATGTTGGTCACTTCCTGATTGGTAACTAGCGAAAAACGTTGGGGGTGGAAATACGCACCATTTACTGTCCAAGACTGAGAGGATGCGACATCTGAAGCACATATTATATGCTCTTCAAGCGCGTAGACTTATAGTCTCTTTCTATATCCAGCTCAGTTAAATTTTTTCTTATGATCTCTGTAAGGAAAATAATGCTTACGAATAAAACATCGTACTTGTTTGAAATGTTTAAACTCATTAATAGATGAATATAGGAATGCTAATGATTTCATCTTTAAAGCCCTGTCCTTTATATGATACTCTATTTTTATTATGAGAAATTGTTTTCTCCACCCATGAAGTATCAAAGATTCGCCAATAAACGTGCTAGAGAAATGAGGCCCACATGCATCACGGGCCTGAGTAAATATATTCACAGAATGAGCACCGAAATTTAGGAGTGATGGTAGAATCGGACCCATCCATTTGGTTATGGAGAGGTCTTGTAAAATATAATTTCATTCCTGGTACCTTAGCTACAACTCCAAACCACTCAGATATACCAATCAATCATTCGGCTACTTAATGAATCCTTCGGTTATACATCTCGGCTACCATATGACCCCTTAATCCACACGGCTATACCACTATGCTACTGGATGATCCCCTAAACCACTTGAATATTAGATGATTCTTTAATCCACTCAGCCATACCACCAAGCTACTGAATGATAGCTTAAATCACTTTACAATCCCACCAAACCACGTGGCTACTGGATGAACCAGTCAAATATACCAACAAACCATCCTTCTACTGGATAAACTCTTCGGCTATACCCCACGATTACTATAAGGACCACTCGGCTATACCATTCAACTACTGGTTGAAACCATATACCACTAGGCTACTAGATGAACCCTTAAACCAGGCTTTCTCTATATCACCAAACCACTATGCTACTGGATGATCCCTTACACATTTCGACCATAACACCAAACCACTTGGCTAATCTAAATAAACCGCTTGGCTATCAGCTGAAACCTTAATCCAAACGCCTCTACCACTAAGCTACTGGTTTATCCCCTATACCCCTCTGCTACAAGATCAATCCATAAACCACTCAGCTAATAGATGAATCATTAGGATATATTATCAAACCGTTTGGCTCCTGGATGAACTCCTAAACCACTCGACTTCGACTAAACCACTATACTTCTAGATACAAACTTAAACCACAAGGGTACTGAATGAACCTTTAAACCACACTTCCATACTATCAAACCACTCATTTACTTGATGAACCACACGGAATTACCCAGTTACTGTGTATACCATTTGGCTCTAGGGGGAACCTCAAAGGATGAGTGTTATTAATATAATGATCACAAGAGCGTAAAAAGAGGATGGAAAAAACTTTACTAGTGCACTCAACTAAGATTAGAATCTCTATGTGTCATCGTCAATACAACTGACACCTTAGATAATGTGACACCAGGGTTTTCTCCCTGTCTTTGTTGATGCCCATATGACAAACAATTACATAACTAATGAAGTCTCAATTGAAATTTTGTAACGCAAAAACAACGCTATATGGATGGGTAGTATTCAGAAGATTTGTTTAGAATTGCGTCTACTACACTTTTGGTCTATGCACTAACCAGGCTAATTTGTTAAGGACAAATTTGTCCATTACTCACACTTTCTTGGAGGGCAATGGAAAAACATTTAGGAAAAGTCATCGTTAGTAATGGCTGTGGACAGTTTTTCAGAAAATAAACATTTAATAATTTGAGTTACTGAGTATTAATACTATGCAAGTGTATTACATTATAGAACTAAAATTCATTAAAACAATCCTTAATTAGAATGTTTTGTTGTGACCTTATTAGAAAATAATATTTATAGAATTATATGTCAAAATCTTTACTTTAATCTGTGAACTAAGAAATTTGTATCCTTATAATTAGTTGAATTATTTTATAGTTTGCTTGTAATTCGTAGCGTCCTCTCAGAGGCAAGGATTGACTGATGTACTGAGCGTGATAACGTGGTTTCATACGTTGTAATGTAGCTATTTACACTGGGCTTATTTTCCTTCCCCAGAGGAGGATATTTTTTAGTGTTGAACATTTTAACTTAAATTTTAAGTAAATTTTAAGTTGAGTAGTAGCTTTTACAAAATCGATTTCTACTCTCTGCCTGCACATTTTCGTCATCCCTCGTTTGGGGGGAGGGAAAGGAAGAAAAAGAAGGATAAAGGAAAAAGAGAAAAAATAGTTGAGGATATGCTGGCTTGCCCTCACCAACCCTCTGCTCAACTCTTTCCCTCGTCTTGATAGAGATGATGGTGTGTGTGTGTGTGTGTGTGTGTGTGTGTGTGTGTGCCCCCGATCGGAACAATGCTCACAGATCTCCTCTTACCCCCTCCATTACCACACCAAGACCCTGGATCCACTGTAATCGAAGAGAGATGATAGCTACACCCCTTGCAAGATTCAACCCCCCCCCACCCCCCGTGATTCCCCTTTCCCTGAGATAACAAGTATTGGTATGAACTAAAGTGATGCAACAGGGTCGAGAATTTTTTGGGGACGAATACATTCATGTGTTTGCGGTTTCTGTGCACCACGTTCTCTGCTCAGTTGCTTCCCACTACTTCTCCCACTCAATTGGTGTTGTTATCATAGCCAACAAGTAGTAGCTTGATTTCAGTAATGTGCTGCAACAAATATAAACAAGCGAAATTATATTGTGGTTCCAAAAATTCTGCAGATAGCCTTTGTTGTCTGTGTGTGTATGTGGAAATCTCTCGACAAAATAACAACGAATAATTATTTAAATAAAGTTAAATATGCTTATCACTTTTATTCCGATTGTGTTCTCGGCAATAAAGACGCTTACTGGGCTCTACATAAGTGTTGTAAGTCGTGTGAAGCAAACTTATTAATGTGGATGAGTGGCATGTTAACCTTTAGACATTTGTTAAGAAAAAAACCAAATCATTACAATTACTTTTTCTACTGCATTGCAAACATTTCCGGTTTTTCAACAAAAGCTTAACACCAAATTATATACCCTTATAGTCTATCTGATCTGAAACCAGGCTCACATGGAGAAGATCTGCCAGTTCCACTCCCACCAGATGTTTGGAAAGAAGGGGAGGAAGAACAATTTAATAGTGATGATAATAAAATATGTGCTTGGACGTCAAGAGACCCAGACTTGGTTCCTGAAAACGAAGATGCACCCACATTAATTGAACAAGTGGAACTGAATCACCTGGTGTCAGATTTTAACTTTTCCAAGCATTACTCTGAACTTCTTGGCTCAATGTAATTCATTAGGTAAAAGACCAAAGTAGCTGTCTTCAGAAACCGAAATGAATTCTTCTCTACATATTATTTTAATATAGGGAATTCCATGTGTGTTCATGGAAATATATGTTCTTATGAAACCTTAGGCTTTCAACACAAGGCTTAAAAATGTGTTTATTTATAAATTCATTGATGTTTAACGTAAGAGAAGTTTTGTTACACATCAGTAATGAAGAAGTTTCCATTCCAGTGGCACATGCTGTCGGAATGAAATAAACCTATGGAAGTACGTAATTTATACAGAATGCTATTAAGTACAAATAATAAGGTTGGAAAATATTTAATGATTCCCGGATTACAAGGTGGTTTAACAAAATATCACTGCTTTTTATGTCATTGGAATAGTCATGTTACATAAAACACTACAACGTTAAAAGGGAATAATTAAACCTGGTGGAGGGAGACAACATTAAACATTCTACGTTAGTAGATGCTATTACAGTTTTAATTACTTCACTGCAAATAATTCTAGGCCCAATGAAAAGTTTCAACAAATTAGTTGACGAAGCAGGCAAAGGCTTCCCTTATTTAAGAAATCAGTTTCCAAAACTTTCTTATGCAAAGCTCAAGGAGGGAATATTTGTTGGACCACAAATACGAAAACATATTCATGAGCCTATCCTTGATATAGCTCTAAACAAGATTTTAATTTGATACATGTAAATTATTTAAATGAGTTGCCTAGGGTTTTATTGATAAAATTAAAAACGTGTATTACTATGAAATATTATTGTCAAATATGTTGCAAACCTATAAGATATTTGGATGCCAAATCTCTCTAAAAGTACACTTTCCGAGTTATTATTTGAGAATTTTCCATATTAATTACTAGCTGTGAGAGATAAAAAGGGCGTAAGATTTCACCAAGACAATTTAACGATAGAGAAACGTTATTAGTAAAGATGTGATCCTGGAAAGATAATTAATGTTGGTCCCTTTATAGAGAAAATAGTAAACAAGAGAAAAATCTGCATTTTCTGAATAGAAAATATACTGATTTCATTTAATATAAAAAATACATGTTTGTTATTTGAATGAGAACCTTACTTTTAAATACATTTTGATGTACTTAATTCTCTAAAGGATTTTTTATTTATTTAACACCTAAGTTTCACTAGATAATATTTTAAAATATTGAATACCACCCTTTAATATTGCTTCTGAAAAAGTCTACATCAAAAAATATAGACGTGCTAGAAATGTTTACTCACTATTTTTGAAAATTGGGGGCCAAAAGCCTTTATAGTCACCCACTTTAGTTGTTTCAAAAAAATAATTGTTTTCTAGTAAATTTACTATCAAAAAAATTGCAATTTTGTTTATTTCATGCTGACTTAAAGAAAGCTACTAACAAAACAGTAAGAGAAAATTTCTCGCACTCTATATTGAAATGCTGATTTTTTAAATTCTGACCAAAACCGGTTCCAAGCGATCTAAAGTAGTCAAAAATAAATTAAATTAAATTAAATTAACTTAAGCTCCGGCTCTTTTTCGGACTACCCTACTTATGGCCATGCAATGTTTGAAAATAATATTGTGATTTAATGTTAAAAAAACTGAGAATTGTGATGAATTTGCTGTATATGTTCTCTAAAAAATATTTTTAAGAAGATGCTGATCTTCCGCCGGAATTGTGGAGGGGAAAACAACGATATGAGCCAAGATAACAAATTAGCCTTTTTTTTATATAGTTTCAACGTATCGTTTTACGTTAATATTCCGAACATATATTAAATGATAGAAATGATATATTGAGAATAACATACCAATGAACTCTATTAGGAAGAATAGAAACAATTTTAAACGTTTTATATAATAATGTTTCAATGACAAATTACATGAAATTTGATAATTTAGGAACCTCCATTTTAACCGAAATGCTGGTCCAAAATTTATATGATTTTTATTGAGATTAGTCCAAAGTGTACGTGTTTTCAAAAACCGGTCCATAGTGATGCCGCCAATTTGGTTAGATCTGGTTGACTGTTCAATTTACATGAAGGGAGAAAATAGAATTGAAGTGCTATAAACTTTAAACTATTTTAGTCTCTATGCTTAAATCTAAAGTAAGAATTACCGTTAGCTCAGTGAATACGTGTTCAATATGTACAGCGAAGATTTTTTATTTTTGTTTATTAATTAATTTAATAAATAATTTAACTGATGGGGCGGTTAAAGAAAACAAATATTAGAAGATTTTTTAATGCTAGATAGACAGTGACCAATAGAAATGCACACTAGTGGAGGCACGCCTAATATTAAGGCACATTATATTTAAAAAATTAACAATCGTGATCATCCATTTACCTACTTTGGTATGCCTAAGGATTACACATCCAACCCTACTGGTTATAGTGTATAATATATCAGGTGTCTTCCTCATGGGTCAAATAAAGAATGGTATAACACATCCAACCCTACTGGTTGTAGTGTATAATATATCAGGTGTCTTCCTCATGGGTCAAATACAGAATGGTATAACACATCCAACCCTACTGGTTGTAGTGTATAATATATCAGGTCTCTCCCTCCTCAGTCAAATAGAGAATGGTATTACACACTTCACTCTGCTGGTTCTAATGCATATTGTATCAAGTTTCTCCTTACTGAGTCAAATAGAGAATTGTATTATAAGTCCAGCACTACTGGTTATAGTTTGGTATAAAATTCTTTCATAAGGGACCAAAATTAAGCACTCTATCTGGATTAAAAAAAATAATAAGGTACTTATCAAAAGTAAAAAATAGTCAATCATAGAAATTTATTTGTAAGTTCCAAAAACAGTGGTTGGGCTTATTAAAGGTGTTTTAAGGAATCTCGAGGTAACATGCGTTTGTAAAATGAAGTATCTGATATATTTGTAACTAACAATGGCCTCAAAGAAGGATATGGTTTATCCCCTTTACACTAATTTAAAATTTCCCTTGAATATTGGGTTCTTGAAATAGAACACTGGAGGTCTGACACTAAATGGCATGACTCATTTGTTGACTTAGGCAGATTATAGAAATTGGCTGGGTGACAAAGAGAATATCATTAAAAGGAATGCATAACTTTAAAGAAATAAAGAAAACATACGTCTCATGTGTAAATATATTGATAACTCTTTTTAAAAACCCTGTATTCCAAATAAATTGATACGTACAGTACATGCATATACTATATATACCTAATCATGACGTTCCCTTATGGGATAGGCAAGAAACTGTGCATATAGAAAAAAAATTCTGTACTTAATCCATCTTCACTAATTTTCTACACACTATAATGAATATCTTTAAGCTTTGTATACATATTCAAATATATTAAGGATAATCAAGGCTTATAAGTGGTCGTGTGGCACGTATAGGCGATGCTAGGTGTTAAGACAAATTTTAATAAGGGAACCTAGAGAAATTATACCCATTGTTAGTCCAATACGTTGATGGGAGGGTAGTGTGAGCATATATTTGAAGGAGTTAGAGTGTCAGGCTTAGGATTGGATGGAGGTGTCTGGGGTGGCTGCCATAAGCCATCAAGCTCCTTATCGCCAGAGAGTTTGTGCCTTAGTTAATTTAATGTCATATGCTAATTTTTATAGCTTGCCTTAATAATAATAGTCAGGTACGTTAAAACACACCTAGATCGGCCAATGGAAACACTAAAGAAACATATGCAATTTAAAAATTTGTTCGTTCAACACCAATTAAAAATGTTACTCTCAATATTTAATCATTACTATATTTCATAATGATATTTTACAGTAAGATTGTGTGATTATAACTACTATACATAATTTCTGGCTTATTTTTCATAATTAAAACATTTTATTTTCCCTTTATCGGGTCTGAACACTAATTTTTCTAATGATTTTGTTCACAAAAAATATTCATGGCTTATGTTCCTTTATATAAGGATATATCTAGTCACACTTTGATTATTTATAATTTAAACCACTATTTATGTTATATTGGCATAATAATTTATTAAATTATTTTAATATTTCTGAGTGTTAAGATTCTACTTAAATCAATAGTTAACACTTATTCCATAAAACATATTTATTATATAATATTTAAATTACATTTAAACATATTTTTATTGTTTTGTACAAAGGTTTTAATTGATATACTTATGATAATACATTTCTATTTGGCTTATTTGATGAAATAATAGTTGTTCCCATTCCTTTATCCGTGAAAATAGCGGTACACTTTTTCATGTTAAGCCACTACGACCTGATAAGTATGCTAACCAAATACTATGATTTGTTTTGGGTCTGTCCTTTAATGACATGTCTAACCTACTAAATTAATATATCTATATGTATACATTCTAATTAATTTATCATGGATTGGATAGTGACTTTATACACGATTCGGCAGAAATATCTCCCCGATTTCCCACCAATGCTGGTGGCGCGCTACTAGTACGAGGAGTGGCGTAGGTAGGCCATTTTGTAGAGAATAATTTGCCATTTCAGTTACCATCATGGCATGGAGTGGTTAACATCGTGCGTTCGTTATTGATACTTATTTTAAAAATACTGATTTGGTCATCGCCACACAGCGATTATTTCGTACAAACTTTAGGCTAGGTCAGCATGATGAGGTACCCTATAAGAAGACAATATTGCTATGGGTGTCAAATTTTAGAGCTACAGGTTCAGCTTTGAAGAAGAAACCCCCTGGTAGATCATGAAGCGTTCTAACACCCAGAAACATCCAATCAGTGAGACAGGCATTTACAAAATCTCCAAGACGCTCAGCTCTTAAACACGCTGCTGCGTTAGGAATTTATGATCGGAGTGTAAGGAGAATTTTACATGTGGACTTACATTTTCATCCTTACAAAATGATGGTAATATAGCACCTAAATGAACGTGTTTGGATTAACCGTGTCGCTTCTTGCCAGGCTATTCTTGAAAATGTTCCAGTGAACTCTATTGTGCTGTCAAGTGATGAAGCCCATTTTCATTTATTGGGTTATGTTAATAAGCAGAATTTTCGATACTGGGCAGAAAATAATCCCCTACAGTTACACGAACGTCCCCTGCACCTTGAGCGTGTTACGGTTTCATAAGCCATTTCTTAACTTGAAATTATAGAGCCATACTTTTTTGAGGAAAGAAATCAATCAATTACAGTAACTTCTGATCGTTATGTCAACATGTTACGCGACTTCTTGCAGCCAAAACTTAACGAACTCGGAGATCATGCCGAAAATTTGCTGTTTCAACAAGATGGCGCCACTGCTTACACTGCAAGACAATCCACGAAGGGCCTAAGAGAAATGTTTCCCAGGCGTCTAATTTCACAACAAGGCGACATCCCATGGCCTGTACGGTCACCCGATCTTGCTGCATGTGATTTTTTTCATCCGGGGTTATTTGAAGGCTGAAGTCTTTAAAAAGAAGCCAAGAACCATCGATTATTTGATACCCGCCTCGGTGGCGTAGTTGGCTAACGCGCTAGTCGTGTTGAGCTCGACTGCCGAGGACGGGGAGATCGAGGTTCGAATCTCGGTCGGGTGAACTGGGGGTGGTTTTTCCTAAATGGTTTTACACTCTCCCTCCACGCAAATGCGGGTTCACTTCCTCTAAATTCAACCCTCCCAATTCCTAATCCATTAGCGTAATTAGTACTTAAGCGTATAACCCGAACGGGTAGTAAGACGCGGTGCTAAATATTATTATTATTATTATTATTTGATAGCTGCTATCGACAAGAAATCGCTGCAATACCACTGGAAACGACGAGGCGAGTGATGCGGAACTTTAGGGCAAGGTTGCAAACCTGTATAGACAATTAAGGTCAGCCTATGAGAGATTTAATTTTCAAAAATTAATAACAGATATGTGAAAATAAATGGCAAACATTGTTCGCTTAGATTATACAATTAGATTTTGTATAAGTTCTATTAATTCTGTTTTATTCAATTTTCTAGTGGGGATATATTTCTGCCGAACCCAGTATAATAAATAATACTTGTGAGATAGAGTTAATTCCTTTTGCCACTGAAGTGACTGCAAGAACAAGTTATGAAAGCAAACTAATGCTAATGAAATAAGTATACGATAACTCCTCACTTTATGTAATCATTTGCAAGTCTGACCATACATTAGAAGAATTAAAGTACGTTAGGTTGTTGAAATGCTAACACCAAAATGTCTATTCAATCGTTGCACTCGTCTAGAGCGAAAAATTATTTCACTAGCCAAGTACTGGACGTAAGTACTATTTATTTATGGTATTTAGCATGCACTTTCTGAACCCATTGATTATATCAGCACACGAGAATTTCTATGATCGAAAGAGAAATTTTGCCGGGAATCGTATTTTCATAAACCCTCCAGGATTATTTTTACAGTACACGATCGAAATGGGTCAGACGGCTTTACTTCCCCTACTAAGGAAGCTGTAATACGAATTTTTATCGCTCAAGAAAAATACGTCGACCCCAGATGGAAGTACTAATTTATTAGTTCACTATCCTTAAGTAGGTTTAAATAGTATTAGATTGTATTTTGTGTTTAAAGGCCTTAGTAGTTTTCACTAAGCTGTGATATAACATTTTCTTTAGCGCCGCGTCTTACTACCTTATAGGGATGTACGCTTACGTACTAATTACGCTACTGTGTTAAAGATTTATAAGGTATAGTTAGTCAGCCTTTTAATAAACTTGCGTGTTATGGGGGTTTAATATAAATTGCTCCCTCTACCCAGGTATGTATCCAAACAAAATCTTTGGAGACATTTTTGAATAATTTGGAGTTAAAAAACTCATCAATAAACTAAATTTAATTTGAAGGCTAAGGTTCTAAGATAAAAAAAGTCCTGAGATATAGAAATATAAAATATAAATATCCATTATGAGCAAAATCCATCCAACTGTTTTGGATCTGCGGCCAGGGACGGACAGACAGAGAGGCAGATAGACAGACAGACATACATGGAGAAAGAAAGAATGGTAAAAACAAGTATTTTGGGCTTGGGCTCACATAAAACGTGAATACGCATACAAAATCTTGAGATTAAATTTTGTTTCACCATTACAATAATTGATATGAGAAAGTAAAATCCGTTTTTTTCTTATACTTATTGAGTAAATTCAAAATATTAAATTATTATAGTAAAGCCATGGAAAATTGTGAAATAAATCAATGTAACTAATGATAATATTTATGTATACATTTACTCACTACTAGCAGGTATATATCTTATAATCATATATACGATAAAACACAACCTGGAAATACTTTTAATTATTTTTTAATTTATCGCTGCATAATATACTTATGTAGGTCATAGACACTGTTATACTATTTTTTCCGATTAAAGTTGTTAAATGAAATCAAATAATATAACCAAGAACAGTGTTAATGTTCACATTTTCATAATGTCCATCCGGTATTTCCATTGTTATTTCGCTTTAGATAAAACACCAATAAAAATACATTTGAATATGTGTATGTGTGTATGTAATTATCAATGCATTCACTTTCTTCATTTATATATTTAAATCTGTACCAGAATAATACCACAGTTTTCCAAAAATATGAGCTAAAAATGTTGTGTTATCGTAGCAATGTAGTACATTTCAAAAACTACTTGTCACTATGCTTCGCATTATAATAGACTTTTGACTAGGAAGAACTGAAATAAACTCTAATTAAACCGAAAGAAAATATAATATAATATAATATAATATAATATAATATAATATAATATAATATAATATAATATAATATAATATAATATAATATAATATAATATATATAATATAATATAATATAATATAATATAATATAATATAATAATAATATAATATAATATAATATAATATAATATAATATAATATAATATAATATAATATAATATAATATAATATAATATAATATAATATAATATAATATAATATAATATAATATAATATAATATAATATAATATAATATAATATAATATAATATAATATAATATAATATAATATATAATGCAAATCATTTTTAAAGTGTAAATATTAAATCCAATAAGGATTCTTAAAGATGATTTTAAATCTATCAATATATTTTACTGTATACTAATAGTTTTAGATAAGTTTTATCGTGTTTTTTAATATTTTATATAAACTTTATCGTAAAGGAGTGGTTTTAATAACTAGCTTTAAATTAGTTTAATGTTATTTTAAAATTCCTACTTTTTATTAAAAGGTTTAAAAGGCCGGTAAAAAATAGTTAAATAAATATTTAAATTTGTTTTTAGCAAGTTAGGTAGTTATTTACGTATGTTTTAAAATATATTTACCTAGCTTTTGCCAACAGATTTGCTTGCGTTACTGTCTGTTAAGAAAACAAGCTCATAAGAACAATAATGTTTCTAATCCCAGAGTTTTAATTTCCTGTAAAGAAAAAAAAATCACGTGATGTACTATGAAGATGTTACCATGATGAAAACTCTGGAGTTTAATAAAGATTTATCTCCATATACAAAAAAAAATTCAATGTAGTCTACTATTTATATTTTAGGATTAGACCAACAGAATATGTTTTGTATTAATTGAAGGGAATAAAGTAACAACAAAGTCGAGATCTTTTGTAAACGACGTCACTGTAGATGTTTTATTATCAGGAGCGAGCTGTTACAGATTGTTGCTAAAACTATCATGGGAGCACACCACTAGTCTGGACGATGCATGGTTCCACCCACTGAGTGTGCCGATATCTTAAACCCCAGGTGCTATTTCCAGTCGATTGACCTATTTTCCACATCCTAAAAAATTTACCGCCACCCCTACCCACACCTGCCCCAATCACCCCTATTTTCTCGGCTAAATTATTTTTTTGGGGGGTGGGGGATCGCATTGCATAAACCCTCCTCTTGGACCCTATTTACAAACCCACTAGCCAGCATAGGTGGGGGTCTCATTGGGGCCTAGTCCAAATTTGCGTGGGACATGACCCAAACGCTTCCCAGGTACCCTTCCCCCAACCACGAGTCAGCCCAAGGTGTTTATTTTGAGGGGGGCGCTACCCAGTCCTCCTCTCCAATGAGTTAGGAGCCGTATCCCTACCCAACTAATCTACTTGGGTGGTGGGGGCTCAGTTACCACATGTTTTGGTAAACGGCTAGACCATCGAGGAAGTAATTTTGGTGACATATCCCTCGTTGGTCAGTTGTTTCGGTGTAGCTTGCAGTCTTAAACCTAAACGCTGAGGAGCGTTAGTAAGCTCTTGCAACAAAAGTTGTTCGGAAACTGAATGCTGCTTGTAAATTATGTCAATCATTCTCTTCTGCCATCTTTTGATCTAATTAAAAATAGTAGTTAGTAATGTATAAGTTAAGGTTAATTTATTCTTGTTCCTTTCATTTACTGTTAAAATTACTATTCCTTCCTACTTGTTTCAGTTAGTTACTAATAAATTGATCACGCATTACTACTAGCTAACATAAAATGTACTATTCACTACCGGATGTTCTTGCTAGATACCATAAATCTATTATTAACTAAGGTTTATTCCTGCTAGATACTATAAATCTACTATTCACTACAGCTTGTTCCTGCTAGATACTATAATTATACTATTCACTACTGCTTATGTATGCTACATACTATAAAGCTACTATTCATTACTGCTTGCTCTCCTTCTAGATAGTATTAAATTTACTAGTTGCAGTTACTTGCTCTTGCTAGATACTATACACCTACTATTCAGTACTACTAGCTCCTGCTTGATACAACAGATATACTACTCACTAATTCCTGCTCTTATATTATATTTTACTTCTACTATTCACTCCTAATGGTTCCTGCTTTGTTCTATATAATACGAGAATACTATAGTTTAGGTTGGTACCACTGTTAAATGTGTCCCTCCTTTTTTATCCTCATCGATTCACCATTATTCGTATGAACGTGTATCCTCTAGGTAATCTTGTTTATTTGCTTTGGTTCTAATTATAGTAGGCCTATATTGAATTCTCAAACCAGTTTGATTATTTCCATAGTACTTACTCTGACAGGCTATGGGGTGGGCTTGTTGTGATTTGTGTATTTTAGGGCAAGTAAAATCATTTATCATGTGAGTGCAGTATTACGCATGAACTCAACTTGATCGATCTTTGTTTGAGAAGCCGCTGCTAATCACCATCGCCATAATTGTTTTAGGAGAAGATAAAACATAAATAATTCTGCTGTTCGGCGGTACTAATTTTGACAACTTAATAATTCGGGTACAAATTCTACTAGATGAAATCGATTTGTTACCCCTTGGTCAGTGTGCTTATTGGTGAATATTGTGTCAAGTGATAATACTGAAATCAATCGGTAGAAGGGAAAAAAAACAGAAAATAAAAGCAGGACCAGTTTCGAAAATCCAATCACAAGTGTAAAGTAGCAGATTAAACAACAAATCTCGGACAGCCACTTGGATTGTGTGTAGGATAAGTCTACGGCTTATGATATATGGCAAGTGCTTCATTTTTCTTACTCTTTAAAAGGTAATTATAATCAGCTTTTATCATACAAACACTTATCGAAGAAGAAATTTGATCGTTCTCTTTGGATAATCTTGACGTGCACTCCATTATATTTGATAATATGATTGGGGAATTGAAATCATGGGTAGCTAACCCTGAAGAATTTTATGTTGTTTGCCATATTCTCTTGACGATTACATTAATATATCAAGCTATTGTCACTGCCATCTGCTAATAACCTCAATTTGGCCTTTTTAAAAACATGCCTATTCTATGAGAAAAACAAATTCCAAGTGTAAGGTTTTGATAGATATAGCCAATTATTCTCTAGCTTAACTGATCGGAAGATTACAAAATCTAAACCTTCGGAATTTGAATGTTGTCTGAATTGTAAACACAACATAGCAAAGCAAGTTAGTAAATGACTTGTCTGTAATAAAGCCAATCATCTACTTTAAAACTGTCTTAAATTTAAAGCAAGAAGTATCTTAAGTGTTAATCAGGTAAATAAAAGTAGTTAAAGCTATGGATGATGAATTTAGTTTGATTATGTCAATGTCGGTGGATTGTTATGATGGATCTGGTGCACCTGAACATATTATTAATGATAGAAACATTAGTTTGGTTCCAAATAAAGGATGCCTATCGAAGACTATCAACGTTAATAATATAGATATTAAATTACGCTCCATACTTGTTTCATATTTTAGAATGTTTACTAAAATTTAAAATAAAAGTTGCCAGATCAGGATCTACGTTGTTTACTGAAGATATAGTGTTATACACGCGTTTGTGACTCACGAATTTAATCAGAGCCCTATTAAATTTTCCAACTTAATTATTATCTCTGGATTAAAATTTAATTTTCTCTCAGAAAAATGGACAATAATGTGTTTAAAGTTGTGTTTGAAAAAGGGAACGCTACCATTCAAAATGGTGATACTCTTGTGGTTGTTGACACATGATCTGGTAAGGTTTACACAATATATCTTTTATCTGTGGAGATCATGTCCTGAAGCTGCTAGTTCCGGTGTAGCACAAGAGGATTGGCCACATAGGCAACACTGGCCTAGTTTACTTAAGTAAGATTTAAATGGAATCAAGGTTGATACAGGATTAATTTCCAATCTATGTGACTCTTGCATATAGGCTAAACAAACACGCTCCCTCTCACAAAGCTATGAATTAGATCTATGTGCCCTTTGGATATGATAAACAATTATGTTTTAGGTCCCTTTAAGAATTCATAGTATGATCAAAAGAGGTTTCTGCTTACACTGATTTATGACTTTACTCAATTTATCGTTTACATTCTAAAGGCTAAGTCTGAATTATTTTCATGTTTTAAACAATTTGAAGATATGCCAACAACTCATTTTATTCTAAAGATAAATCAATTTATGTCAGATAATGGTGGTGCATCTGTGTGGCAGAAAATGGTAGACTCTTTTAAGAAGCAGAACATAAAGTTGGAGATTACGATAAGGCATACCAATCAAAAGAACAGAGTTTCAGAAATAATGGAAAGTAATCTTGTGAATAAAACAAACTCTTTACTCCTTCATTCTTCTCTTCGTTAGTCACTCTGGATGAAGGCCATTATAACTACGGTCTACCTGAAAAACAGATTGCTTACTAAAGCTCGTTAGAACCAGGTTCCAACATAATGAGTTATGGTGAAACGCCTGATATGATAAAGTTAAAGGTTTTTGTCAGTTTAGTGCATCTTCATTTATATAATAAATTGTTAAAAGTAAACGTAACAGCCACTCGAAATGTGCTTCTTTGTTGGTTACTGCCTAAATGGGTACAGGCAGTAGTGTTCATAGGAAATAAAAAATCATGCATGGACATGACAAAATATTTGATGAAAGCTCATTCATTAACAGTGTTTTAATTGTTTCAACGCCCTTTAGAGCTTATGAGATCATCGGTTTGACTCCGGTTGAAGTTATTACTGGAAATCTGAAGGAGGAGTGGTATTAAGGAGGATAATCCTATAAATTTCTAGCAATGAAAATATTCCTGGAAATGGAGGGATAACTGAAGCACCTTATGAGTAACTTGAACCTCCTAAGCTTAAACTGGCTCTTGCTGCTGAATAAATTACTCGCAACTTTCAGGAAGCCTTTGAGGACATCCATTTTAGAAGTGATGTGCAACAATGGACGGTTATAATTGATGAGTCGAACTATTTGAAGAGAAATGACACCTTTACCCTTAAGGAGCTGCCACCTGCCAAAATAACTTACTTACTCTCTGGCATCACTAACTCGAAAGTTTATTACCGCCCTCACAAAATTAAGACAACTATCTCTGTATTGAGCTAATTCTATCTAATTACAAGTATATCCAAAGGTTACCCTCCCATCTGCGTATGGGTCTTCCCAGTGGTCTTTTCCCATTGGTTTTGCCATTCAATACCTTGAACGTGGTTCTAGATACTCCCATTCGTGCTGCATGACCTGCCAGCAAAAAAACTATCCACTGCAAATGGGTCTTCAAGATGAAGCCAGATGAAAAAGAACAATTTGATAGGTACAAGGTGGAGTTGGTGGTTAAGTGATGTGCACAGTGGAAAGGGTTTGATTACAATGAGATGTCCTAATCTTTAGCTCATTTAACCACAGTAAAGACCTTGCCCACTATCATAAATAAGTAAAATGTAACTGCCTTCCTTTTGGACGCAACAAGTGTGAGTTGCATTTGTAAAAGTCATCTTTCTTCGTAACTGACAACATCATTGTTTGTAAATTAACAAGACAGCCCGATGGACTGAAGCAGGATTTGAGCAATCTGAAAATTTAAAAAATATGCTTGTGTTTCGATTTCAGAAATGGCATCAAAACCTATCTTTGGTTATGTAGCTTACATGATTTTTACAGGAATTATATTTCTAAAGTTAAATGTCATAAATGCATCCCTTATCTCATAGTTAGAGATGAATAAGCTTGGAGGTCTGCACAGCTTTTTAGGTATAAAAATATACCGAAAAATTGATAATATCTTCCTTAGCCAAACCGTATATTTGAAAAAGATATTCAAGAAAATTGGTATGGAACAGTGCATTCTTGCAAAATGCAAAGGACTGATATACTAATTATATCAAAGTCCATAATCTAGAAAAAGCCGTACAATTAGCTCGTCGGTAGTTTGTTGCATGCTATGATTTACACTCACACTGACATGACCTTCTAAGTGAATTTTTACAGCAGGTGTCAGAGCAACGCAACATAAACAAACTGAAATGAACGCAAATGGATAATTTGATAAATTTAAGAAACGCTTAAAGTTTGCCTCTTTGATCTGAAAAATTGTGATGCCACCCTACATGCCTACGTTGAGGCAGACTGGGCCAATAACAGCGATGATCGTAGATCTACATCTGTATTCTTATTTTTAGTTTATGGCGCTACTGTTTGTTTGTATGCACGTAATCAAACAACAGTCACTTTAAGTTCATCGAAGTAAGAGTTTGTCTCCATGGAAACCACCTCATCTGACATAATCTGGTTGAGAAGATTGATTCCGGACTTTGGGATCACTCGAAGACCTACCATGCTCTAATAGGACAACCAGGTTTGGTTGTATGTATTTGAGGGTACATTATGATAGTGTTCTAGATGAATTTGAGGGGAGTTTAAATTAGGTAATCTTATAGACTATAGTACGGGAATATATTATTTTAAGTTGGTACCATTATTTAATGTGGCCCTCTTTTTCTCTCAAGATTGGTTCGCCAATCTTCGTATGAATGTGTATCCTCCAGGTATTCTTGTTTATGTGCCTTGGCTTAGCATAAAGTATTGTGTATTCATGAGCGAGTTTGATTATTTCCATAAACCTTAGCACTTTGAAAATATTTAGTGGTAACAGGCATTTATTTTAGGCAAGGGAGATAGATATCTTTTAGAATATTTTAGAATGTTATTTTTAAAGGGTCTAAATATAATCTTCATTCAGCTGTGTTGTCTGCTCTACTTCAAGGTTACTAGATAAATTAATCGGCTTCACCAAACTTTGTGTGAGTGTAAACTGATTTTGAGATTATATTTGTCTTCATCTATTGTGAGATAGAGTATTTTTAATTTTTGCTGGATCGTGTGAATTCATATTTTTAGAAAAGCAATATGATTTAAATATCTAAATAATATGTAATCATCCGTAAACAGTTAACTGTTCCATTCCCTCATTACTCATTTGACCAATAGAGAAACGGTTAACTAGTTAAGTCCTCTCAAGTCTTTCTTGTTTTTGAAAAAGTTTACTAGCCCCCCCTGATGTATATAGTCTTAACACAGCTGTGTGGTAGAGTACTGTGCTTTCATGTCTTAATAATATTCACATAGTTATATGGTAGGCTCTAGACAGTCTACACTAACTTTGAGGTATTGTTTTTAAAGGTCAATATTGCTTTTAACCAGGTTTGTAGTAGATTACTATTTGTGCGATATATCGATATTTTCAACTCATATGTGTAGTAGATTACTATGCTTTCAATTTTTAGATAGATGTATGCATATATATGTTAGAATACATATTATTAATTAATGTTTCTAAATTCTTGATGTGGCCGTTTTGTGTGCATCTATACTTGCAATATCTAAGCGTAAACATTATTTTCTCTTCTCTGTGGTATTGTATTGCAATTGCAGTGTCTATAGTAGATATTCCTCACACAGTTGTCTTTTAGAATGTTGTGTTGTATTCTCTAGATATTCTTCACTCATCTGTGGGGAAGAGATTTAATCTGGCAGGTCTAGATAGCCCTTTCAGGTATGTGTTAGAGTATTGTACTTGCCGTGTCTAAATAGTATTCACTCATCTATTTTATAGAATATTGTAATTGCAATGTCTAGATAGTATTATAGAGCTGTATTTTAAAACATTCTGCTTCCCTATTCTAGACAGCTACCACTCAGCTATTTTACATAACATTCTAATTAGTCTTCATTTGTGTTATAAAATATTGTAATTGCCGAATTATCTATTTTTCACCCTGCTTTGCGGCTATTTTAGTTTCAGTAATAAGATACTCTTCAATCAGTTGTGTTGTAGACTACTACGCTTGAATTATAGTAGGAGTTTTCACTCGGTAGTGTTGTAGAATATTACGCTTGAAATGTCTCAAATGTTTTCACACATGTGTAGTAGATTATTGTATTTGCATTTTCTAGATCATTTTCATTAAGCTTTGTGGTAGATTATTATTATATTACTGTCGAGATATTCTCATCTCAGCTATGTGGTAAAATCGTATATTGGTAATGATTAAATAGTCTTAACCCAGCTAGGATATACACAACACTAATTGCATTGTCTCTATAATTCCTAGTCAGTTGTGTGGCAGATAATTTTATTGAAGGATTTAGATATTTTTCATTTATGTTTTTATTAGACTTGTAATAACTTCATTTAATCATATATAATGATATTGCACTATCAATATATATTGTCTTTTCTCAACTACTTGTTCTAATATTTAACTTTCAGGGTTGACTTTTATTGTATAGCGAGACCCCATTCAAGGAAATGCTATTGTATTAATTTAAACAACATCCACTCAGATGTAAAGGGTAGATTATTGTATGTTAAGGATTTAGATATTTTCTCTTCTCTTTCGGAAAGAATTTTCTAGAAAGTATCTGCTAATTTTTAAATATTGTATTCAAATACCATTGCTAGGATCAGGGTTGCATCCTATATCAAAGAACTTGGCTACCGAACCCTAATCCCCTAATCTTCCAGGAATACTACTTATTAAACTTAGATGTGAAATTGTTTGAGTTGTTGAGTCTTATGAATTACACTTTAGATAAGTAAATTCTATAATAACAAATACCATAAATTAGTTATGAAGATTGTTTTTATTTTAATTTGTAGGGATACGAACTCCATTCTTAGTTCCTCTTATGTGAACTTGAAATTAGTTTTTTATCAAACATTTCTTTAGGGCTCTTTTCAATATATAAAGTATTGTTTTTATATCTAACTCTTCGCCTGGATATTCCCGTACATATGTATCGATTTTAATTTAAATAAATATTATTTCGTAATTTGTAGCTATTTATGGAAACTTTGGTATTATCTCTACCGATTTATTGACCTACACTTCACAAAACATAAGGCATCATTTATTAATATTTATAGAGTTATATGTCTTTTTTGTATTCATCTAGAGAATAAAACACTATCGGTTCCTTTTTGGGACTATCTATACAGAATTTCATGGTTAAGATCCTTTAATTTCTGACAGTATTTTTTCAGAAACGCTATCACCAAGATCAAAAGTGTTCGGGTCCAATAAAGAGGTGCGCTTAAGACTATTTTGAAACTCAAACCTGAGTTGATGTGTATAGCAATATATTTTACTACCCATTCGGGCTAAGCGCTCTGAGTTTTGTTGAAATCACTAGATTTCCCAGATTGGTAATACAACTACCAAGGCTATTTGGTCTTTGACCGCAGAATTAACTGTTTTATTACTAAATACATTCTCAGCCCCAAGCATCAAAAAGAAAAACTTTCCTTTGATTCCGTCTACATCGGCAGCTCTAGAATAACATATAAAGATAATCATTTATCATGGATACTGAATGGCAAGAGGTGACGCTACAAAACCTTTGATGGCCTGTTTGAACCATTATGAAGAACACTATCTGATAAAGTAAAGAGCTACTAAGAGCTGATGTTTTGCAAATGTTAGAAGAAGAATTGTTTGATGGAATTCATTTGCAAAATTTCGCACTTCCATTGATTGTCCTGTGTGTTTGAAAGAGGGGAAATATGTTCAGATCTGACACTTTTTTATACTGTAAAATACCTTTTGTTGAAACATACACAGGAACACTGTAATTATTTTAAATTCAATGCCAAACATATCATTTTAGCTTTTGTATGCAATCAATGTTTCAGGATAAAAACAAGTTTGAATAAAGATGTTACTAGAACTATGCTATCACAAAGCAGCCTTTTTATGACTTGACTACCAGTTTTCATCTCTTGAATGTGCAATTTCATTTAACGATATAAATTTCAACCAAATTATAATCACATGGATGAGCTTGTTATATATAAAAAACCTTTTGTAATGCTCAAATAGTATATGAGGTGCTAAGCGCTAATCTTTAGACGTATATAAATATCACAGAATTGGTGTCGTGAAACTAACATTGAGGTATGTCTATTTGTCTCGGTCATATAAATATGGTATTTATCAAAAATATATAATAAGATTGTAAAATATGTTGACACATAATTGATTCTATTATGCTATATAAGGAAGAAACGGGACCAGCCCCACGTTTATGTTAAATGCACTGCAACGTAGATGGAATTTTGTAAAATGGCAACTAGGGTATTCATATATATAATCCTCAATATCCAGATAAGTTAAAATATATTTAGCTTTCTCTTCGAGAAATTGTATTCTTGTATTAAAAATTACACAAAATATTTGCCAATCCATCCCGCAACTAAAATTAAACTCCAAAAGTAATCTATATAATGCATAGATCTCTAAGTGTAGACTTTAAGATTTATTCTTAATCTACCATAAAAGGTTTTACAAAACACATCAAGCTCATTGAACCAGTTCATCCAGGCTCCAGTGTGTATGATACCTTTTTAATAACATAAAAATTATTATGGGGCCTCGATTAGAAAGTTTAATATAGGTTAGTAGGTAATACGCTTGGTCACAAATCACTCTACGTTAAGCATATCAGAAATTTTTTTTAAGATTGATCTATTCAGTTCCACTCACTATATCAATCAAAATACGCAATTTCACGCCTCTATAATCAGGTTGAAACTAGCTTGAGTTTAAATTATTTCCTATTTTTAAATGGCTAATCCAAAACAACAAAAACAAACCAAGGGAAAAATAACAGTCATTGCCAAAAAATACATTAAAAACAACTGGCCAACTCAAAGGAGTCAAGCGCAATAAATAACCACAAACGTCAAAATTAGATTATATTAAAAACACCCAACTGAAATAACTATAATCAATTTAAACCCCTTTAAATAATCAAAGCCGTACCCATTAAGTAAAAATAGGGTATTTTAAAAAACACATTACTAAGTCATCCTATCAGGTAAAGTTATTACAAAAATGGTAAGGATAATAATAAGTAACAGAAACGCTAGCAATGGGGGAAAATTGGTAAGATATTTTGATAGACTTGAAGCCTATTGAAAATAAGAGGGTTGGGATGGTTTGGCAAAGAATTATTAACATGTCTAGTAACAAAAAGGGATTAGGGTGGCTACAACAAAAGAAGGTACGAGTCCATAATCTTGTAATTGAAAAGTTTTGGGGTAATGTGACGCAGAAAAAATATGTCACCACTAGTTTTCGGTAACATATCCAAATAACAGTCTCAATTTCGTAAATCCCCAAGTAAGCTCTTTGCTTGGGATGGAAGGGAAAATACAATAATGCTGTCTTAGTTACAGTTGCTCTGGTAGACCCAATATAGTTAGTAATCGTTAACTATTAATATATTATGGACTTTAGTCTAACTAGTAACCATTAAGTTATAAACGATGATTGTCCAATCCCCCCCAACTTCCTCATCCCTAAAACTATTAGCATAATTAATAGCCTGCATAAGCGAATAACATTAACATGTAGTAAGACGTGGTGCTATAAAAAAACACAGACATGCCTACTACTCCCCACACGATAGTGTTGTCAGGCACTTCAATTCCCGAGTCATAATTTACACCACACTCCACTTGCTGAAGATTAACGAGTTGCCTACCCCCAAGGTGCATACAGTACCAAAGTTGACGACTGGTAACGCCACCATTTGTCGCCCAAGTTCATTACGTGGAAATCCTTTATAATTTTCTGCCTATATATCTGAAAAATCCTGTATATTGAATAAGCAAATATGGTAGGGATAAGGGACTTAAAATTAAGATGAAATTAAACCTATTTGCTTGGAAGGTGGGTTGAAATATATTTAGGAAATAATACCCTCAGTACACCCAACTGGGTCTTTAATCCCGATCTCCTCATAATCGGCAATACAATCTAATGTGAGGCTGACACATTAGATCAAGCAACCACCGATGCAGGTAAGAATAAAAAATGTTAGCAAAATGTGTTCTGGTATATTTATGGAAATAAAACTAGTGAAACATTTAACCATAAATATAGTATTGGCCTATAGCAGGTAACAAAATAGCTATTAAAGCTCTCCCTAAATTGGTTCATACCCTATTTTTAAGATAGATACTAAAGTAATTTAGTGAGGGACTAGATTTATGAACACTGTAATGACAGGTTTAATGTGACATGTGGCATATTGTAGCTACTACCTTGGGGGGAAATGAGTTTATCGTATATTTTCCAAATGAAATTGATGGAAAATCTATAGTTTGTGGCTTACCAGCCAGCTATAGGAAATATCTCGTGTCTCTTATATATAAATGACAATGATTTATCGAGATTTTAAAAGATACACATATCTTAATCTTATTTCTAGTTATTCCTTTCAAACACTAGTATTTAAATCCAAACACTCTTTTGGCAGTACTTTTTTTTTTTAGATCACATCATCTTATTACATAAGATAAATTGTTAACAAGTAAATATAATATAATATTATTGCTTGAAAATTATCATCAGTATCAATGTAGTCTATCTCTGCAGTGAAAATCAAAGTTAGTAAGAAGCATTCGTTTTAGAAAAAAAATTAAGCTAAATTTATAATGGAGAAAATCATATGATAACGCTAGAGAACCCCAAATAGTGTTGATATTATTTTTTTAAAGA
Organism: Timema podura; assembly: GCA_033556935.1. NCBI lineage: Eukaryota > Metazoa > Arthropoda > Insecta > Phasmatodea > Timematidae > Timema > Timema podura. The sequence continues at coordinate 69,253,244 of JAVRXN010000010.1, read as the reverse complement.
AAGTTATTCTCTCACATGAAATTCGTAGGGGATGAGATTTTTTTTAACAAAAACAGATACATTTCTATTTAATAATACTACCCTTTCTTATGAACCCAAAATAAAATTGTTAAACGGAAAATAAATATTTTCAGTTTGGTTAGTAATGTTATCCAAGCTTGGTTCAAAATTCGCTCACTGCAAGCGCCTACTTCTCCCAAACATTCCACGCCAGCCGCTGCGTCTTTGTTTTGCCGCAGTCCGACTCCAATCAGCTTCAGTTCGGGTCGTTATTTTACGTGGTAATTTAAATAGTTCGTAGTTGATTTATTAGGATAGCTTATCTTTCAACCAATAGTAATGAATATTTGTGAGTTTGTGTGTGGGGCAATCATGATAGAGGAGAGTGAAAATAGTGTTCAAGAGATGGCTTTGTGTACGTTGCATTGTAAGTGGAACTTTGTTAAGAACCACTTAAATATTGATTTAATGTGAGCGCAGCTAGAATCTGTCAAATAAAATAGTGACAAAATAAATATAAATATATATTTTTTATATGTCTATCTTTATAATGAGAATAATTATGGAACTTATATATAAAAACTTTTCTCTAAGTCACAATATATTGAGCTATTTTATTTTAACAAATGAATATAAGTCGTGACAATAATTGAATCGAAGTGTATTGTTTTTTTACAAACCAATGACAATATTACACCAATAACCTCAACAAACCTTAATTTACTATAGTAACATTTCCCAAATAATAGACATTTTAACAAAATACCCTCATAAAACATATAAATTATCTACTGCCTTGTGGTAGTTGTAAAATCGTTAGTACTTAATGCAAAAATAATTTAAGTAAAACCACGTATACATTAATTGATTAAACAATAATTCCATAAATATATAAGACAAGGCTTCAATTTGTATATAATATACATTTAAATCATAAATAATAAAGCTAAGATTCTAAACAAATTTATCTATAATTTTATTCTAATATTCATTATTTTATATTAATTAGAATATAATTAATATTTTGTAATAAACCTAATATTTATTTATTATATAATAATAATAATAAAACATACTTATTATTTCTCAAAAATCTCACTATTTTATATCAGAAAATGATTTACATGTAAATTTAAATCCAGACAACACAATTTAACAAACATTAAGAATTATAAATAATTACTAAGATTTGTAATAAAAGATGGTAGAAAAATTTACACACACATACACACTACCAAAACAAATAATTTAATACATACTTGGAGATAGAATCGAGATACCTCAGAACTATATTTACTTTCCACCTTTCCCTATGTTCTCACTGACATTGGCAGAGAACTTGGTAGTATGGTTCTGTAAGCCTATAATCAATAAATATACTTGCCCCCTCTTAGGTGGTAGAATGATCTAAGGCGTCACTCTCGCACTAGAATTGATTGCTCATGATGGAGATACCGGGGTTCAAATTCCGGTCATGTATATTGAACTTTTTTCCTACAAAGCTTTCCCCTCTCCCTCCACACGAATGGGGATAAAAATACTTAAAACTCCAAATTTCCTTATTCTTGAAACATTAGCGTAATTATTTAAAATGTGTATAGCCTGCAAGTTAGTTAGTCAAGGTGTCAAATTGATATATATATATATATATATATATATATATATACCTAGCCTCCCCCCTTCCATAATCAGGAATGATGGATCCAAGGTCTAATTACTCTAGTGAAACTCAAATAGTCAAACTCTCTTAAACAATTTTCACAAGTGGACATCCAGGATTATTTCACAGTCCCCCATTTATAGTCAACATATTATATATAACCTCACAGATTCACCTACTTGGACAGCCAGGGTGAAAAGCCTGGAACAGTTATTTACCCCTAATAAACCCCTATCATGTAATCGAGTTAAATTAATCCAGTTGTTGAGATATAGAGATAATTCCTGAAAACACTCCAATGGTCAGTTTTAATATATTTTTATCACACACATAATCTCAAACATATTCTACTCTTAACATTTCTTAGCTATTTTATATTATAATGTAATTATTTATATTATAGTTGAATAAATATGTAGGTATTACTGATAATAATATACTATCTAATCCAAGTTGCTAAAGGGGGAAATTTGAATTTCAAATCCACACCAAATCAGCTTATAAATTTTAATATTTGTATTTCTTGCTTAGAACTCTTTAAGTTAACAAAAGCATAAGTCAAACTCAAACTTACAGGTCGTACTTCTTATATAAAAAAAAGTACTGCTTTAAAATAAAATGTTGGAACAAATGAATGTAAAGATTAGCCAAATATCTATATTATAAATCACTTTATATACATTTTCTCTACACAGATTTAGATATAAATGCTTAATTTTTGTAATCTTATTTGGCTATTGTAATTCTCACTATTCTGAAGAACGCAATGAGAATATTATAAGACTATCTTTTCTTCTTAAATTACTTTAAAAATCTAAGACACTGGCCTCTATTGTTTGCATAGTATTCTTTTTACTAGATGCATCGCTATTAATTATATAACATATATATATATATATATATATATATTGGAAAGTATGGAAAGAGTACTGAGATTAGCAAAAATTAAAATAAAGAGCCATTTGTGAACTTTGTGAATGTAAAGTTTGTAAATCATGAATAAATACGCCTTTCTTACCTGCGTTCAATAGTGCCCGTGGAGCCTATCAAAGATACAAAAAATAAAAATGCTTTAGACTTAAAGGTAGTTAGAATGATTGAACTACACCTATTATAGTTGAAATAATTATATTCATTTCTATGAAACAAAAGCTGAAATGGAAATATAATTAAAGCATGTTTGTAGTAAAGACAAGTCAAAATAACAATATATTTCAAGGATGTATTATGAACATTCAGTCATTCTTAAACGATAACCGAAGTGTTGTTTGAGACAAACAAACCTTACTAGAATTCTGAAGTAATTTCATAAAACAAAATCATAAACATCTTTTAAAAAGCAAAATTCTAAATTACAAATTTAATAGTCCATGGTATGGATACGACCATAAATTAATATAACACTACACTGGAATTAAAGCAAAACTAAGTTCTTATATAAAACCTTTGATAAGTAGGGAGAAGTGTTCTGAATAGAGTAGTCCTATTTAAAGGGAGATCTACAAAATTAATTGTTTGGAGAGAAAGAAAGCCACATCACCTACCCCAAAATAATGGCATTGTTGCTAGTGTTGAAGTCTAAAAGTCAGTGTAGTTGCCTCTATATTATAGACATCGCTACTTGAACGGTATATAAGTACAACAGTCATCACTGATTCAACAACCATAATTGTTGCTAGTGTAGAGGTTTAAAAGTGACTGCAGTTGTCCTCACAATATTTAAATTGTTGTTAATATAAACGTTATAGCTGTTTCCTCAACAATAGTTACATTGTTGCTAGTGTAGAGGTTTAAAAGTGACTGAAGTTGTCCTCACAATATTTAAATTGTTGTTAATATAAAGGTTATAGCTGTTTCCTCAACAATAGTTACATTGTTGCTAGTGTAGAGGTTTAAAAGTGACTGAAGTTGTCCTCACAATAATTAAATTGTTGTTAGTCTAAAGGTCTTCTCTGTTTCCTCAACCATAGATAATCGTTTCTAGTGTAGAGGTTTAAAAGTGACTTCAGTTTCCCACACAATATTTAAATTGTTGTTAATATAAAGGTAATAACTGTTTCCTCAACTATGATGCCATTGTTGGTGTTGTAGAAGTGTAATATTGACTACAGCTGCCTCCCCAATATTGACACTAGTGCCATTGTGGAGACGTAAAAATCACTGCTGCTTCCACCAGCATAATGACAATGTTGATAGTGTAGGATTGTAAATGTCACGTTATCCTCATAAACAATATTTACATTGTTGCTAGTGTAGGAATGTAAAATTCATTTTTGCATGATTCATCATATTTATATTATTGTTGCTAGTGTAGGAGTGTAACCATTTGACCTGCAATCTCCAACAATGTTTCATTGTTGTTAATAATTTAAACTTTTAAACGGACCACTCTCGGGGATAAAATCCTAGACGGGTGTACTGAGAACTGTTTTTTATAAATGGTTTTCCACTAACACTCCATTCAGATGACGATTCATTTCCTTTAAATTCTATTTACTTCATACCTACCCATTATTTTAGTTAAATGTGGATAGAATGTGGATCTGATGCACAGAAATAATTTGCACAGAAATAATTTGCAAGAAATAAAATAGTAAATATTTTATTGTGTTTGCTCGTACTTAAAGCTACTCTTAAACTTGTTTGCCGTGTAGAAGGAGCGCCACTACCAGTATTATTGACGAAAAGTCCAGTGAGTCCCTTATATTGATTTTCCATGCTTCATTTTCCTGGAAGTCTAGATCCAGGGATGTCCATAACTATACTCGACATTATCCAAGAGTTATTTTAGCGAATTATTTAATGTCAAACTCACTCGGTTCAGTTGATGTTCAAAGCGCTTACAAACAACTTATAGTTCTATGAAAGATTTCATTTGATTTTCCAGATGCTAGGATTAGATATTGTGGATGCTAGTTCAGATTATATTTCTCTCCGAGTCATGTGTTTATACGAAGTTGTATTTAGATGCTTGATTCTTGGATCTAGGATTGGCTATATGGTATTTGCTATTAATTATATTATAATAGTTTTAGAAGTTGGTGTGCTACTACTCAGCAATATAGCTACAGCTGGCTGTGTAGAATTATTTATTCTTTCAACCTGAATAATGTTACTGGCCCTGGGATTGGATAGGGAAAAATGGATTGGCGTTATTATACTATTAGTACCGTTCTTGTCTATAGCACTATCCTACTAACCCCATATTACATTTTCTGACTCTAGAGGTATGTTATTATAAATTTGTTTTTACTAGCTATATAGTCCATTTTCTGATTTTTAATTTAGGGTGTGTTGTATTATTAGTAGTAAAATTTAAATACCATTATTTTGGTTTTTAGGTTGAGTTAAAGTATTGGTTGGTCCTACTACCATGATATCACATTATTGGCATAGCTGCATATTTATAATTGAGATATTAAACTATCGTGTACATTATGACAGTAACAACCTTTCTCGTTTTATTTGGGGCCAAATATTATAATTGAAGTAATTTGTATTTAGATAATATTTATGATTTGATATCATCTGTATATTAGCTTAGTTAGTATTAAATGTAACGTTATAGTGCGTTAGCAATACCAATTACTTTAATCTACGCTAGATATTTTATGTTCTCGCTTTCTCCGACCACTAAACTTAATTTTTTAATTAATGGGTGAAATTAGTAAAAATTATAAAAATAAAACACTATTTGATATGGGGGCGCCACTTTTTACTCAAATTAGGCTATATTTTTAAAATGTATGAAAGTACGTATATAAGAAAGGACGTTTATTTAAAAGATAATATTATAACTAGATAAAAGCTGTGATTTCAGAATATTCTTATATAGCGAGATAATATGAGATATTATTGAAGAGCAACCATAGCCAAGGCCGTAGTCGGGGGGGGGGGGGGGGGTTCGGGGTTCAAACCTCCCCCCCCCCCGAAATTTTATGAACAAAATATATATGGCTTTATTTATGGTTCAAACAATATCAAAATTAAAGTACAAGTACAAATTAGGGGGCTGTGTTACCATAAAAATCAGTTCAGAGAGCTTGCAGAGATGTTTATTATTTAGAATTTTTTCTAGCCTTCAGCAGCTATGGTGTTATGTTGTCATAATTTAGAAATTTTCCCAGCCCTCGGCAGTTAGGGTGTAATGTTGCCATAAAAAGACACTTCAGAGAGATTCTAGAGGTGTTTAATATTTATAATTTTTTCCTTAACTTCAACAGCTATGCTACTATAAAACTTTTTTTAGAGAGCATCTAAAGGTCTTTAAATATATATATTTGTCCTAGCCTCCAGCAGTTAGGGATCATGTTACGATAAAAAAACACTTTAAAGAGCTTCTAGAGTTGTTTAAATATAGAAATATTTCCTATAGCCTCTGGCATTTAGAGGGCTATGGAACCATAAAAAAGCACTTAAGAGAGCTTCTAGATCTGTTTAGTAGTTAGAATTTGTCCTAGCCTCCGATAGTTAGGGGGTTGTGTTGCCATAAAAACACTTCAGATAGCTTCTAGAACTGTTTTTTATTTAGAATTTTTTCTAGCCTCCGTCAATTGGGGGATGGGCCCACCAAACCCCCCCTGAAATTATTGGCTGGCTACGGCCTTGACCATAGCAGAAAGGCGATATCGGTAACGATTTCTGTCCAATATAAATAAATTGCTCCAAAGAATAAGCGTAATTAATAATTTACTAATACATGGTTTCATGCTGTAATATATCCACGATTAAAAATAATTTAATAACTTAGATTTACCAGTGGACATTTTCAATAATGTAATATCATCTTAATGAGTTCCTTTAACAAAGACTGATGTGAAATTGTTCATTTCAAAATTTACCAGCAATTATGATAGAATATATACGTGCATAAATAACGTTCAGAAATGTTAGAACAAATTCAATAAAGGGGCTCGATATTTAATTTTTTTAAGGAAAATTAAGGCTGCCGATATTAGTATTATATAAATATAGTGCTATCCATCCTTTTATGGATAACCCTTTGTGTTTATTTTTAAGTTAAAAACATTATTGTTGCGTAGGCTACCTTTTACAATATTTTGTGCAAAATTTACTATGTTAAAATGTATAGTTACTGAGATATTTTATTCACTTCACTTTCCAAGGGACTATTATGAGTCTACGAAGTTTAATTGATATATGTATATATATTTAAATTATATTTTTCTCAAATCTTTGGCCTATATTGAAACCAGATTTAGAATATTGTCTTATTCCTAACAATTTTCAAAGGTTTTAACATTATTTAATAATTTTTATTATAGTTATAAAAATATTTCAATGATTTATGCTACCTTATGAAAACAAACATAATTATTTTTAATTTAGACACTCTTGGACTTGTTAATATAAGCCTGAAACAAATCCCACCTATAAATTATCTTCTGAAGAAGTGCTATTTGTATACTGTAATAAGTTTTCTAAAATCAAGTTGAAAAAATATATTTTTCAATATTTTGTCCTACATTGAACCTTATTAGGACAAAAAATTATAGCTTAGCTCTTCGTTTTATATTGTTGATAATAATTAACTATCTTTATGATTTTTGTAACCCTTTTAACACAAAGCATATTTTAGCTATTTTCAAATATTGTACACTCTTGGATTATTGTAACTTTTCATGAAAATGATATCAAATACATTAAATTTACTTTTTTTTTACGTGCACTTTCTGAATCGACTGATTATATCACTACACAACTTATAAATTTAACTTAAATCTAGAACAGACACAACACCCAGACCTCAGTCGTTAATTCATCACTATGAAAGGGGAAACCCACATTTTAGTAATGATCAATGTTTCTTACGTGCTGGGAGGTGAGCCTGGAACACTTAGCTCAACAGGCAGACACGCTACTGAATGAGTTATTAACTTTACTTAGGAATTGAGATGGGTTTACCTGATTTGGTTTAGATCTGAAAATTGACGTATCTTTTTAAAAATTGGGCCTAGTGATTCTCTTGTTTACCTTTCAAAGTACTTTATTTAATTGTGCTTTTAACGGACGATATGTAAAGTCTATCATCTCAAATGCTTGAATCAAACATGCCCAGATTGATTAAATTGAACTTTTGAAGACCTCTCACGAAAATGGTAAATTGAAGGAAAATCATATAACATCATACCCTTAACAGTCCTAGTGGGTGCTCGTGTATGTCTGAGATCCATCTCTTAATTCCAAAGTCATGAGGGGCACACACACAAAACACTCATACAAACAAGGTCGTCACATTAAACCTTTTGTAGAACTCACATTTTTTGTAGACTTATATTTTTAAATAATTATTTTATTTCAAGTCCTTCTCTAAATTTTATCAATTAATTCTAACACTATACTTTTCTATTGATAGTTGTAGAAAAATCCACATCATTAAACCTACGTTTTCACGGGATATACATAAATTCAAGACGAAGCAATGATCACTGAACTTGTTAAATAAAAGTGCAGGTTGACCGCACATTGAGACTCAAAAACTGGATAGAAACCAACAGGCTATTTTAGAACATTGTGCAACTATTATTCAAAGCTGAAGCAGGATATGAAAGTTTTCTCCAGGAGATACCACCCCTCGTAAATGAAACAAAACACCCTCTCTCACATACATTTTAATGTCAGTGATCCACCATTTTGTAGTGAACACACCGATTCGCCGACAAAGTGTGATCAGTGTGTGCAGTGAATTGGAAGGTACCAAGGTACCTTCTTTAACCACGGCCCCTCATTCTCAAGTGACGGGTGCAGGGGGGAGGGACGAGCCAAGCCCACCCCCTGACACCCCAAACAAGTTAATAGGAGATAAGGACATTCGCGTCCTCAACACTCTTTTGGATGACCTTAGTAGGTTGGATAACTCTGGGGATGAGCGATTGGAGCTGGAGGTCGGTGATGAAGAGGATATTGCTGACAGTGAGACCCTACTTGCACGCCATGGCAGAGCTGAGCAGGTAACAAATCATCAACACACGCTTTACTACTAAGATATTTTTGGTTTCTTTACCCTTTAAAGGCGAATTCATATTATGATGAAAATTAGCTGATTAACATAACAAGCACCTAATTTTACTCAAAATATTCAAACGATATATTATTATTGAGAAATTATGTTGGCATTTTATTTGGCACATTATTGAAGATTTATGACAAAATAAATCTACTACACTACGGGTTTAAAATGCTGATTACTTATACTTTGCACCTTAGTGTGACGTAGCTAGAATTGTGACATTAGCATTGGCTCAAATGTCAAAAAGTGGTTTTTACCTCTCCTAGCATGGTATACATTTTAAAATAGTATTATATTTGATTAATATGAATTTTTTCTTAGATAACTCTCCAAGCTATTGCATTTTTAAAACCCTCTAAGTGATGTGCTGATGACCTTAATTCCATTCTCTATTTGTGATAAAACAGCTGTATCCATGGGAGATGCTTAATAACATAGATAGCTCTGTAATCCCATCAAGGAGCCACGAGGGTGACATTTTTATCCATTTGGATCTAAGTATTGCCAGGATTTAAGTATCTAAAAATGTGGACATACTTTCTAGCCTTTACCCTTATGTATGTTTTAAATTAAGAATACAAACCAATGATAAAACCTTTTACCAGCTACAGACCGGTTAGGATTTCTTGATATAAAAAAGTAAAAAGTTAAAATACAATTGTTTATTTTGTATATTCTTATTTCCAAGAGAAAGTATTGTTATCATGAAAAAAATCACCTTGAGATTATAAAGAACCTTTACGTGTGTCCTCAAACCATAAAAAAGGGTATTTTACAATTCTTTCCGTCCCCATATATGTCTCTTTTTTGTGTCAGTCTGTCCCAGGATTGTGATCTAAAACGGTTTTATGGATACTGTTTAAACTTGATATTTAGATTCTATAGGGCTTTATCTCAAAAAATTTTCTTGTGTTGTTTTGTTTTGACCCTAATCCTAGAATTACGGGTAGTTTACTGATTAGTGATTTTTTTAAACATGAAATATTTTTAAAATGGCCCTAGTGAGTTGGTTTCAAATGCGTATCTTGCGACTGTTTGAAATGACAAATAACACTGTATACTGTAATTGTTTTGGGGGTAAGAACTTATCTATGGGTTTACAGATGATTGACTAATCAAAAACTTGAAGTATTTGTATCATGGTTGTAATGATTTTAGTACCAAATGGGTATTTTGGGAGTGTTTCTCATGGGAAATTGCACTGTGTGGTTTTTTTTTTAGTAAAAATTGGTTTAAAGATAACTTTAGCTTAGAAAATATGGATTTTTTAAATTGGACATTTTTAAAAATGACTTATGATTTGGTTACAAATGGGTATATTGGGAGTGTTTATCATGCATAGCACTGTATACAGATTGTTGAGATAAACATTTTTTAATGGTGGTTTATTAATGACGATTTTTTTTAAATTGATCTTTTTTTAAATGGCTATGACGATTTCATTTAAAATTTATATCCAGGGAGCGGTTGATCCTATAAATGAAACTGAATTTAATTTTTAAAATTGAAATTTTAACATAATAAATAATGAGATAAATTGATTTTCTAAAAGAAATTAAATATCTTTAGCTATTTTTTTTAAATTGGTATTGGGCAACTATTTTACATGCTAATAAATAACGTGTTTTTATTTTTACTAAACACATTTATTTATTGGTAGTTTACTTAGGTAAAATTAAGGAAACTATGAAATTTTTTGAAATTGACCTTAAGGATTGAGTTCAAAATGGACATCTGTGAAGATTTTTTCGGGATAAAAAAAATACTTTTTACTTTTAAAAAAATACAAATAATTTAATGGTAGTTTACAAAACCCTTATTTTTGAAAATTTGAGATTTTTTTAAGAAATTTTGAGCAGTTTGATTTAAAGTTTATAAATCAAGAATTTATATTGTGTTGTTTAGTGCTTTTATGAGTAAAACTTAATTAGTGGTAGCTTACTGAAAATATAATTTTGAACAAATTTTTCGAAGCAATAATACACAATATTATGAGAAAATTGGTGTGAATTTGGGTATCATTTATTTTGTTAGACTCAAAAAGCAATAAATCTCTTCCTCTTTTGTGTACATTAATCGTGGTTGGAAAAATCCCAAATCGAAATATTCTACTAGGTTAACTTAAGCCCTAATAATTTAAATATTTTTAGCTCAAAAATGTTGAATATAAGTGTCACAACTATTTATTTTTATAACTAAACAATCTTTAACTTCTAAGTCATTCAGTGTCATTCATGAAACCAGTTTAAAGTCTTGTTCCAATTTGTTAACTATTTTCTGGAAAAAACTTTTTCAATTTGAGAAAATACTAATATTGAATTCCATATGTTTAGACAATGTTCTTAGAGTGCTAATATCTTGCATATTAAAGTTGTGCTTGTTATATTTAAAGGAATAGTACCCACATTTGCATGGAGGGAGAGTGGAAAACAATTTTTTAAACCTCCCTCTTTTCACTCGACCAAGATTCGAGCCTTGATCTCTCCGTCATCGGCAGTCCAGTTTATTGTGAGAGTAGTGCATTAGACCATGTGGCCACCAAAGTGGGAACCACACAAGTTAAATAAGTATTTCTTAATACAGTCCTTATTTTAAGGTGTTTGTTATGTGAAGCCAAGGTTTATTCCAGCAAGAGGTCAATACACACTTGGAAATCAAGCAGTATAAATCTGCCATCCTTCTAATGATATTGTACAAATAATATCCTTCTGACAAGCAAGCAATTTTTCAACCGACTGTACTTGATAATATTAGCTTTGCCAATGTACCCTTGTTTATTGATTGGGTGTTTTAAAAATAGAAGTGAGTTTTATCCCAGTGAAATAAAAGTCTAGATTTTGTTTCTCATCGTTCGTAGCTCTGTATCATATCCATCATTGCTTCTGGCTTTTATTGAAATTATATAATATAATTACTTGTACCACGCCAATCCTAGCTATGTATTATAATATAGTTCTTGTTATACGTATTTCCTAGTTTTGAAACATTTCTATCCTTGTTCCACTTCATATTTCCATTCTGTATCGTATATAAAATAATGATCCATGCCATTACTATTTCTGCATCACATAAATACTTGTCCCGTGTTTTTTCTAGTTCTGTATACCATGTATATTATTAAGTATTATTGTAGCTAGTTCTACATATTCCTTGCTTCACATTTTTTGTGTTTGCATATGATATAATCCTTGTTCCACGTCATTTATAATTTTGTGTTCCGTGAATCCTTATTTTTATCGTGGATGGCACTATAGGCTATCAACCTTAGTTAAAATTGTTTCAGCTATCATATAATTAACATAGCGGAAGCGTACGCGTCTACAATCAATTGTACATGACTAGTAAAGCTTAGAAGATAGAAATAATCTTTATTACATAAACAGCCGTATCAAATATCATATTCGTAAATTTAAAAACCAATGTCAACTGAAAACTGGAATTGATCCCTCCCTCATTGGTTTAGCGCGACAATACTCTACCACTGAGTTAACCAGAATCCGTCCAATGCTTAAGGTCATTCTTCACTCACTTCAAATCTAAGCACCTTAGACCTCATGACCATCAGTTGTTAACTCCAAATCCAATAAATTTAGAGAGATGAAACTTTGCATGGCTATTTTAGGTAATCTAAGGTTTTAAAATTTTATTACTTTACGAGCTCTTAGAGTACCAAACCATAGGTTAGGATATAAACCAAGAAACATAGAAAGCTAAAAGTTAACACAGGATTGCTTACTTAAGAAAACCATACGTACACCCCAGGTATATTATTTTCAACTTTTACATATTGGGGTGTAGTGTCTTAAATCACGTGATCACTGATGTAGGTAACTCTGAAAACTAGAAAAGTATAAAGCTGAAACTATGATTTTGTACTTAGTGAACCTCACACCCTTTGTGTAAATTTATTTAATAATATATTATGGGTCTGATGCCATAAACTGTTTGACGTCTGTTGTTAGTGCCCTTAAAATCAATATACTTATAATAAAAAGCTATACTTCTATATAATTATTTAGAATAATCTTTATTGTATGCATATCAGGCATATTTTTCAAATAAAGCTGTTTCCATTGAAAATCTGATGCATTAGACTGAATTGGGTAGCTAAAAACTAAAACACATATAAAGTGGAAACTTGGTATGGGCCAAAGTACCTAGGACAACCTTAGTTTGTGCTTTAACCCATATTACGATACTGACGACTTTAACTACGTGATCACCGCTATGGGTGATTCCAAATTCAAGTAACATGAAAATTTGAGTTTTTGTCTAATTAAAGTAAGGGTTCCTATATTGGGCCACCTAACAAAAAATATTTATATCTGGAAAAAATGTAAAATTACCTAGGAATTAAACTTGTCATTATATTCATACATTATTAACCTATCTACTGCATTTTTTCTCAATTCAAAGTCTTTCTTTGTTAGCTTAAAAAAATTACAAGTTTCAGTATAACAAATGGTCCAATTTAGGAATTGGGCCCCTAAATTAAACCCTATATTCCATATATTGGACTTCCATATAAAATAATAGTATATAATAAACTGAGAGATAAATTTTTGTAACAATATCTAGTTTTACACATTTTTAAGCCATACAACATAATATTATATTTTAAAAGTATTTTCAGCATAAATGATTAAATGTAAATGGAAAAGAATTTGGCAATAAAAAAAGTTATCTAAAAAAATCACTAGATATTTACATGCAGTCTTAATATACAACTTTTTTTTCTTAGCACTGACTCCTAAACATGTTTGATGGAACCATATTCTATACTTCATGCACTGAATCATGTCCATCATATCTGATGTACCACAAATGTCACAATACCAACTATCACTTGCACTACTAGATTTGTGAAAAGTGAGTTTTTTGCTTTGTGTTTTAGCAGAAGACATCGTGTAGCTTGATTTGGCTTTCTTCTTCAAATAATACTTGTAGAGAATGATTGTTATAATCTTGACTGATGTGGTTGCCCTCCTTTTATTTCTTGTTAGTGCTGGAATGGGGGAAATTTCTTTAACTAAGACAGCAGGGTTCTGTAAACCAGGAGCTTGAACAGGATTCAGACACGTGATCAAAGTTGATGATTTAAAATTCGTAGATGATCTGTCAAGTCAGGTGCTGGCTAGAAAATAAGGATTATTTTCTGGTTACTTAAAAGATGATCAATGGTTGCTGGAGTAAAGTCGGACTCCTGGAAGATATTTCTAACAAGTGGCCAAATTCCTGTTTTAGAAAATCCACTAATTGCATTTGCTTCTGTGGCCGCTTTCCCATAGGCCTCACCCAGTAGGGTTGAAACTTGGAATTGGGTTATATTTTGTGACGGGTTCGTCCGAAGCCATTTGTCTGTTGCTTGATTATAATAAATATACAATGGTCTGAAGAATGACACATCGCATGGCTGTTGTATGAGTTGGTAAAGCGAGCATGATGATGCCGTTTTCCCAAGCTAGTGTTATCGCTTTCAGGTTCTTTGTATGAGTGGAATGACCAACAAGAATCAACAACACCTTTTCATCTATATTTGGTTTCACAATTGCTATAAAATGCTTATGCCACATAACGAACAATTCAATCGTGATCTAGCCACTTCCAGAGCATGAGAAAGAGTTCTAGTAGGGGCACCTGTATTGAGCTCATATTTAAAATCCAAACGCTTAAAAATCAACATGGGCGGCACAAACATACCTGAAGCACTCATACAGCACACGCATGCAGTGTTAGTGCCCCTTTCTGAACTTGTTATCGATCCTACTTGATGCTTACCTTTTTTTTTTGCAAGAATTTTCAGGGGTTTTTCAACTGTGGATAGATTTGTTTCTTCGATATTAAATATTTGGTTTGATGTAATCTTATTTATTTCAATAATTTTAGTGAGGATATCAAAAAATTCCACTACTTTTCCCATGAAAACCAAAATGCCCTAGCTGAAGCTGACGCAGCGAAAGTTTAGGATGGCAAGCCATGAAATAATAATACATTTTTTTCTCAGCCTTAACATGTTTAAATCTGTGTGGCATTGAATTAGCTTAAACCACATCATAAGTTAACTTTTTTAAATCAGCCCGTGCACATCCAAATAGATGAGATTCAAGAAGTAAAATGTCATCAACTATTTCTCCTTCTAGCTCTGGAGGCATATCTGTTGAACGCCCAAATTTTTGTTCAGACTCTTTAGCATTTATGTTTTTACCATCAAGCCTCCTCTTCAGTGTTGCTTTAGGTACATTATAAAACATAGCTACTTCATTTAGTCCTGCATCCCCATTGCAGTAAGCAATTAAAGCTCTTTCCATATCTTATTCTCCCTACGCAACATACTTGCGTTTCTTTGTCATTCTATAAATTAATAAAAAAATACTGTTACCAAATGTTTACGCTCAAACTATGCGATGTGTTATAAAAATTACTATAGCTATTTAATTAATTTTGTGTAAGAATTTAAGTAGGGTGGTATTTTCAGCTCTCAATAAAATAAAACTGGTCTATGTAAAATTATGTTAGGACCATTTGAATAAATGATATAAAATAATAACTACAACTATAGTAATATATTACTATTAATATTAATTCATATCCATTTCATGCCCTACTTGTTTAATAAATTAAAATCATTTGAAACATAACATACGTAATAAATTAAATAAATTTTTAAATTTTTAAGACCAGAAACTTATAACTTACAAGTTGTTCCTGGTTTACTTTATATTCGGGACACACAAAATTAATACGTTTACTTTATTTATAATAATTGACAAAATTTGGGGATATAAATATTCTTAGACACTATAAATACTTTTTTTGAGTATATTCTTTTAAAACAATACCTATTACTGAAATATTTAGTAAACATATTTGAATTTGTGTTTAAAAATTAAAGATAAATATTTAAACTTACACTTTCAAATGTTTTTAATTTGCTTTGAGATATATTTAGAGCAAAGGGGTGTATTTATATTTTATTGTGTACTGTTCATTTATCATGTTAAATAAATTTAGAATAATATTATGCTTGTCTATTTCTTATAAGAATAATATGTGAAGATATAGTTTATTGGAATTTTACTTATATGTTTATAAACGTTATACATCCCAACACTCCCAAAATAGGAAACATTTTATAATAATTATATTGTAATATCTTCGCATATTCTGTCGTGCTAAAAATGTAACAAGCCTAACATAGTCAAACTCACATTTGTTAGCAACAGTTACTACTTCAGCAGTCCACGCCAACAAATTAATTATTTTTGTTATGTATTAAATAGTGTTCTGCCTACTGGCAAACCAACCATCGGAGGTTATGGTAAACTTAAAGGAATAAAAGAGCCTATTTGGTGATATGAAACACCAAGTTTAGTCCATTAGCTAGGAGAGGGAGGACTGGAGATTCGAAATAAGGGGTCCATCTTCTAATGGTGTGTAACCTACAGTCAGTGTAATCGACAGTCAGTCTGGGAGAATATCTCGGGTGTAAAATGAAAGCACTACACGGGGGAGAATGCGCCCCCACCCCCCAAAACTACTCACGAGTCTAGTGATCCTCGAGTCACGTTATAGTCGGTGAGATGTAAACGATTGCAAGATCTCGAGATGTAACATCTAGGCTAGGTCAACGAGCGTACTGTTAGAGTGTAGGACAACGACAAAAGCGAAGAATTTTTTTAAATAGGCTACCTCTAAAATTAAACTTTCTAAATCAATATTACATTCTGTATATTCCAGTAAATATCCTTATAGACTTCAAATAAATGACTATTACTGAACCCAACAATTATTTATTAATACTCAAGCCAACCCACTAAGGGCATCATAAGAGATTTTCCCACGAGGTGGGGAAGGGTAGTGACAATATTAAGATAAATACACACAGTAGAAAAAAAATTAGTGAAAATAAAAATTAAATCATGTTTAAAAGTGGCTGCAGAGTCCAAACTATAAATAAGGATGAAAGTAAATTATTCATTTCGATAAATGACGTAGAAATACCATCGACTATGACGTTTTGAGAGCTTAAATGTATTAATTTTGAACGAAAAATAAAAAATGTCGTGAATAAATATTCAACCAAGTCAAAATTTTTGTTCTAATCTTATAGAGTCATAGTTTACATAATTGTCTTTGTTTTTCTGTTGTAGTTCATTAAATATAATTTAATGATTACAGTTCAACTATATTTATTACTATAATTATCTCGCTCTCTCTATGTTGTAGTTCATTAAATATAATTTAATGATTATAGTTCAACTATATTTATTACTATAATTATCTCGCTCTCTCTATGTTATTAGGAAATCGTAAGTTCATTGCCGCACTTACAAAAGTACTCCATCTATCCCTAACTCGAGATAGTTATATCCAGTCCACCACTTTACATCCCATCTCTTTAAGGTCCATTATAATGTTATCTTCCCATCTGCATCTAGGTCTTTCCAATGGTATCTTCCCATCGGGTTTACCAGTCAATACCTTGAATACGTTTTTATATTCTTCCATTCACGCTGCAAGTTATTCCCACCGGAATCTGTGAGATTTTACAATCCTAACAATGTATTGTGATGAATACTGGGTATTTAACTCATCATTATGTAACCTAATCCAATTTCAAGTATCTTCATTCCTTTTTGAACCCAATATCTTTCTAAGCACCTTGTTTTAGAACATAAAAAAATGTAATTTAGCTATGCGAGGCCTCACATGTCTCAAACACACAGAGAACAAACAGTAAACTATGGTTTTGTATATTCTGTGTTTTACAATCTTTGGCAACATGCGAGATGTTAACAACTTACAAATTATATGCTTACATAGTTATATTTGCACGACTATACCCCAGTTAGATATCATCAAAATATTTACAAATATTTGGTTGGCTGAAATTTGGTATTTAGATTTTAAGTTGTGGTTGGATTTGTTTTTATAATTATGATATAAATTTATTGCTTTTTTTTTTTGTTTGGATATACCCATTTTGAGAATTTATTTATTTATTTCAAATACAAATTAATTTAAAAAATATGTTACATACTAGGTGGTTTGATGATCATAATTATATTTTTAATTAGAATTGATAAATATCAATAATAATAATAATAATAATAATAATAATGTGTACTTAGTCTGTAAGACTGGTTAGTAGCACCTCCGTCCGCCAGATGGTAGATCGCATGTAGGCTGTTGGAGGCCACAGGTCGATACTGAGCTTGAGGGTGGAACCATTCTCCGATCGCAGGGGACCAACCTAGGATAACGCTTACTGTACAAGCTAGAAACAACACGCCACATATAATCAATAATTCATGGCTTTTACCCAGTCACCTAGTTGTCAGAAATAGATTAAAGCATTAAACCCCGCCATCTGATTGAATTTGGTAGCTTAAAGAATATAATTATAATCATTTATAGTCTGATTCTATAGTAAACATTTTATTATGTTGATGATTTTTAAGCGATTTTGTGCTAAGCGTTGCTGTCAAAGGCTGAATTTGTTTTTTAAGTCATTAGCTGAAATAGTTTAGAAAGCTGATGTTATATATGTCAAAAATAATATAAATCAAAATATTGGTGACCTGGTGGTCTAGGGGTAAGGTGTCAGACTTCTATGCTGAGGGTCCGGGGTTCAATCCTCGGTCCCGGCACAGATTTATCTGATTGCCAAACCCTTCCTTCACCTCTGACAAGATGTGTACTAATCACAACTTGTGTACTAATCACAACTTGTGAATGTGAGGAATGCCAGGACTCCACCGTGGTTTGGATTCTACATTAAATTGTAGGTCCTCCATTTCATCTCACAATCACCCTACCATTGAACATTAGCGTAAGTGCAATAACCCGAACGGGTAGTAAGACGCGGTGATAATTATAATAATAATAATAATAATAAAAATCAAACATATACGCTTCAAATACTATTAACTTTCTTTACGTCGTTGTGACTATTAGTGACATATATATGCATAAATATCGTTAGTTATTTATGTATGAGGAAGGTGGATTATGATGTGAAATATATCATAGTTACGAAGAGGGAGAGTGGAAACCATTGAGGAATAAACCAACCTTCAGTACCCCTGACTGAGACTCGAACCCTGATCTCCCTGTCAACTGCAATACAATAATATCAACATGAGATTGACGCGTTTAATCTTACGACTACCGATTTGGTTAACTATTAATTAGTAAACGTGTCAACAATGATAAACTTGCTGAAAGTGCCAGTCTTTGCATAGTTAGAAAACGAATCACTACTGTATTAAACAGCACATACGTATGGTGAACAATATTGGACACTTTTTTAAAATCACAAGCCGATAATCACACATATTACCTCTTTATAATCGTAATATATGTAAAATTTAAAATAAAAACAACTTTACACCCACACTTTTCCCTTTGTATGTATAGTATCAGCTTTCTAAGTGTTTTTAAACTCTAGCTATCCACACTGGTATACCCGCAGTCTAATATATATTTTTATTTAGCACCGCATCTTACTACCCGTTAGGGCTGTACGCTAAAGTACTAACTAAATGGGCTAGGAATAGGGAGGGTTTAATTTAGAGGAAGTGAACCGGCATTTTCGTTGAGGGAGAGTGGAAAACCATTTAGGGAAAACCAACCCCAGTTGACCCGACTGAGATTCGAACCTCTATCTCTCCTCCTCAGCAGTATAGCTCAACATGAAACTAGTGGGTTAGCTCGTTAGCTAACTACGCTACCGAGGCACAGTCTAATGTGTTAGGCTCGCGTTACATATAAAAAAAACTCCTTAGCCAGTATCTCGTAGTAATTAACCGTATAGATACCAAGTTTCTTATGTTAATTTTTTCTGGGGGGTAAGGGGGGATGGTAGCTGTCCACAATAGTGATCACGTGGTTAGTGACTACATCATTGCAATTTGAGTAAAAGCACAAACCAAATCTAGCTTAATTATGTAAGATCATACAAAGCTCTTATTTGTTATGTTTGTTGATTTATTTAGCTACATGAATTTGTAGTCACGGTGTTTAGTACATCAGGATTGCATTAAAAAAAAAAATGCCCAAAGTGCACACATGATTTTAAATAGTAAATATATAAACTTTAAAGATTTTTTCTTTGTATGTTGATATTAAAACTAATCTCAACAGAGGCCAAGTCTTAAGATCCTTCAACGGTCAAAATTTGATTCCTCAATTTTAACAATTGTATAATTATAGGCTCTAAATAGTGATTTGTTGATTTACAATAATTTTTGTTCATGAGTTAAAAAGGATCAAACTTGCTATTTTATGCTTTTCATGTACCATAGTTAAGGTAAAGCATCTAATGTATGGGGCTGCAATTTAATATAACTAGACATCATTATGAGGTGTTCATAAGGAAATGTTTATAATATCAATGTAAATATTATTATTTAACCATTGTTAAGGTAAAGTATCTGATGATAATTAAATACTTTACCTTAACAATGGCCGCAAAAAGGATAAAACCACAATTTAGGCACCTTATAACTCGTGAACTGAAATGATTTAAAAAGAGTGAATTACTATTTATAGCTTATAATTATACACTTGTTAAAATTGTACAATACATATTTTTTTGTCAAACGATCTTAAGGCATCTGGCTAACGAGATATGATTTAAAAAATAAGCACCAGCTATCCTGTGGTTTAAGACGTAGAGGTATATATTCATACAAAATTTCGCTATTCTTGAAAATATATATATATATATTTTTGCTTTAAACATTATCTTATAGCTTTTTAAATTATATTTTTATAATGAATTTTTTTCTATGTTTGGAAATACTATTAATGTTTATTTAAATGATCGAATGCATCGTGAAAATACACATTAAGAGAAAGATTTGATAGTCATCGCAAACAATAAAATTAACATTGAAGAAACATTAGTTCTATGGCTATGATTAGTAATAAATTAAAGACCATGTTTTAATAAATGAGGCTTTAGTTTGTATTGTTAACATTATGAAACAACATATTATCGATTTAATAATTGAAACCTGGGAAATGGAATATCTCGAAACTGATATAATTAATATAGAACACTACTTTTTGGTGTAGTTTAAATTTCAAATATGGCAAGCACGTAAATACACCATATAGAATAGTCAAATAAATCTCAATATTTCATAATGGGAATGTGGGAAATTAAATAGTGGGGATGTTAATACCTTAAAATCTTTCCAAAGTTATTATAAAATCTTCTTTTAAGCATAGAATAAAATTCAAATTTGTCAAATGTGTAAAAGGACAACCCCACAATAACAATAAAAACAAGAAAAATTAAATTTTAAAAATAGAGGGCTGGAAACTGCTAATAGAAAAAAAACTTCTCGGTGTGGTAAAAAATTTGAATTTTGTATGGGCAGACAAAAAAATCTTAGTATAAATGAATACAAAATTTAAGAATTATCCTTAAGGGGATCCTTAAGCTTTGCGATAACAAAGCTAAATATCGAGGGATAAATTAGCGCCTAGCAGGCAGCAACATGCAAATCAAAATAAACAAATTATGAGGACATAAGTCGGTAAAATCGTGATGTTCTTTGGAAAACCATAATGCTTATTATTGAATATGTTTCTGTGACGAAGCATATTAATTATTTTTGTTCTTTGGTGAACTATGATGGTCTTTTTTCTAACATAATTTTGTAGCAATGTATATTATTTATTATATCATATTTTATTTATATAATTTATTTTAATTTACTAATTAATTTAATTCATTTGTGATTGCAATAGTTTGTTGGCTCAGGATTTTATATCGAGAAACTATCAAAAAGTGGGCAGCTGAATATTGAAATTTCTAATTTGATATGGTCTTAGTGTTGCATAGCAGTGCAAAGAATGGGTAAGACTGCAAGAAATAAATAAACGATCAGTTTAACACTCTTAGGTTTATTATGATAAAAAATGCAACATTTCATATTCCTGGGTTTTGAAGTAGCCCACACTGGTTGCCAAGTGGCCCAAGGTGATAGGATCTAAATATAAGTAAAAGTAAAAAAAGAAAATACACCAGAGATGCAGCGCTTCAGGTATACCTAAGTACTTATGCAAGGTTTCTTTGTCTTGAAGTTACAGCGTTTACACAAAAAATGGCTCTATATATATTATATTTGATTAATATTACCACTTCCTTTATTATTCGGGAGTTTAAGCTTCCCTTTTATAGGATAAGTCTGCTATTTGTCTAAATATTTATCTATGCAATTGTAAGCTCAATTTAAATAAAGATGTAGAACGTTCTCTATGCCATTTTTAATTTTCAAGGAAATATTATTTATATACTAATGTGTAATGTGAATATGAATAAACACACTAAGCTATTATTTCTCTTTGGAATTATGATTGAGATGTATTCTATAATTACTCTTTGGATTTGTTGTTGATTTCGATTTGGAAATCAAATAAAACGGAATGTAAACAGAATGTGAAAATAACAATTTCTTGAGGGGCTTAAGACAGAATATTTCAAAAACAATAAATTTTATTGGCTTTAAAATACAGCAATGTCCGTCCTGATAGTAGTATAGGAAACACATGAGTGAAAATAATGTCTAGATCATTTCTGAGGTTTTATGCTTATCGCGAACTAACGTACATACAAACAAACTCACAAACGAGCCCCTTTATACATGGTGTAAAAAAAAAGGAATCATCTCTTTAGGATCTTGCAGTAATCATTAAAATAAGTAAAGATATCTTAGTAGATATAGGTCCACAAATCAACTCACACAGAAGGACACGACACCTTGTCTTTAGGGTGGTAAAATAACTAGAATAATAAATGAAATGTTATTTAGATGTATATGGCAAATGTTTATTACCTTATCAATTTAAAAGGTGTTCTATATTTTGTATTTACCTTGCCATAAAGAATTTAACATCTTCGAATCAGACTCTAGAGTGTTCTTAGAAGAATCCCTGGCTTTATTTGAATCGTCCGACAATAGTTTTCAACTCGCTGTTGAAAGTCTGCTAAGACATTTATTGGAGACCAATACACTTACCTGTGTTTTATATCATCACGGGTCACACCACTCTATTTTTTAAGGCTGATGATGGTATGAAGTGTCGAAAGATCTCCTATCAATGAAATGTATATAAAGGCACGGCTGGACAAAATAACTGACACTAACAATTCATTTATTTAACTTTCATATTTTTCTAAACTTTATTAAAAATAACTGTCTAAATTTTCTTAAATGTTAGATTTATTTAGTAACTTTAAAATTTATAAACATTTTAATGAAGATTTGAATGTTCACTTTTTTATAATATTGATATTTTTGTGTTTATGATTTTAACCATGAATTATTCTGTTCTTTTAATATAGGTTTATGAATTTTGTTCATTTATCTTACTATGACACTTGTGCTTTTAACTCCAATTATTGGCTAACATTATGAACTAGCTCTTTAAATATCCCGTACAAGGATGTTCAAAGGATTATGGTCAACGGACCAGGAGGGGAACGGGCCATGCGACTGGACCTCCTCAACCTATCCTATTATATCTGTGCGAGTTTGTTCGTGGAAATATCTTTACCAAGAATTTTTTACTCAATTTAATGAGTATTATAATATTATCGTGCATTTCTAAAATTTTTTAAACATCTTGTATAAGTGAGAGATAGGGGTAATGCACAATTATTTAGAATATTTACTCCAAAATGACTACAATCTATCTTTATCAATTGTCTCCGATAGCAAAGTTAAGTCATACAAAACTTATCGTAGCAGATCCCTCTCAGATGAAGGAACACGTAGAGTTTAATATTAAACCCTGTCAACCATTACCTTGTCTACCAGGCTTGCCAAGTCTACTCCTGCAGCTAGAACTGATAAAGTTTCACAGAGCTTGATGATCCCATTATAAATATCACACCTCCTCACGCATCATGCCAATCTGCTCCCCCCTCCCCCCAAAACCCCACCGAAATACTTGGCCCCACCTTCTGGTTCCCTATGAACTACTGCAATAAATATCTTAGTATCGCTTTCTAAGGCACCACCTACTTAATTCTTATTATTATTACTATTACCATCATTATATTGTTTTACGAGCATGTATAGGCTTGTTGCTGTATGAAAAGATCTTATTGTTAGAATCTGTTAACATAACGCATACTAGGAGGACCACCTACAATTTCCCAACTTTCTCCACCCAGCTACCTTAAACCTAACACGACCCATTTCTAGGCCATTAATTACTCACCATGAAAGAGTAAACATGCATGTTACCAATCATGAATTGTTAGGCCATGCCCTAAATCAATACTGGGACCATTAGCTTGGTAGGAAACACGTTACCGACTGGCTAGGGCGTCAGACACCTACTTGATGAGTGATTCTTACACCACTGTATTATTGTGGGAATGGCGTTTTGAAGCTCTATATCTTACTAAGCCTTTGCGTTATACGCTTATGTACTAACTACGATTCAATTATGGTTTTATCCATACGAAGTTTACCAGCATTTGCGTGGGGGAAGATTGGAAAGCCATTTTGGAAAAACCACCCTCAGTACACACGACCGAAATTTGAACCTTGATCTCCCTGTCATAGACAGTCTAGTTTACTGTGAGAGTAGCGCTTTAGACCAAACGGCCACCGAAGTGGGTAGCATGATCTTAATCCTTTATTGAAATAACACACCACTAGCACAGCACCCCAATTTACAACCGTATTACACCTCACTACTCCGTAGCACTTCAGACGCAACCCGCTGGTCTCTATTCCACCATACTAAACTTACACGCCTATATCTTTTGTAAGACATAGGTCAGACTACATTCATTCAAGTGAGTCTGAACCACAACTTCACACAACTTACTGTACTGCTTGCCTGCTTGATAACCACCCATCCGACATTCAACTCCAATATATATATAATCAGGCGCACTAAGATGCAAATCAGCGTACAGCGTCCAACCCCAGCATTGCACCACACAACCAATGCACTCTCATTTCACAGTAAAGTAACAAACTTCCTCTACCCTTCCAAACCTCACCCTCTGAGGTATTGTACTGATTCCCAGTGACCCTACCACACCAACATGTACTACTCTGTGGGTACTATCAGACGCCAGATGCACCTCTAATTACTATTATTGGAGATACCTCATCTCCTCCGTTCATCGAAATATAATATTCATCAGTATCTGAAGACGCCCATTCACATACTGCATTAAATCTCCCATATGTATACATAGACCCGCAAAATACTAAATTTTTGTTTGATATGGCAACTCAAATGGTCACAACAAGAAAAAGGATCCAACTCATATTTTACAAACAATAAGAATCAAAATGTTGATAAAATTAATAATAGCCTATTCACCCGTTCAGCTTGTCTCACTGGCCACTTGAACCAAATAAATAAAACCGTTTCACACCTCTCCCCCCCCCCCCCCCCAATCAACGAAAGGACAGTGAAGTGCTTACTCATCTGGACCTAGGAGCTTACTACTTTGTCCAGATCCCTCAATCGCGGATGTGCTTGTTGGTATGACTATCTGGGCACCTTGACCAAATTCTTCTTCACTGATACCGGTACTACCAATCACTCAGGCACCTTTACACAGCTCCCCATCCTCTTCAAAAATACAGGATGCTTCGAAAATATCTGAACAAACATTAATGAAGATACATAAAACTAAAACACTTTTTTTTTTTCTGAATGAATTTATGTCCGCAGACGTCACCCTTAGGTGCTAGAGTGCGTTATTGGTACATAAATGAAAGGCAGGAAATGTGAACAGCATTTTTATCCATAATTTTTTTTAGCACCGCGTCTTAGTACCCAATCAGGATACAAGCTGTTTAAAGAAATTGATCAAAGGAGCGACCGACAACAGCAATGCATTCCCGACAGCGTCGACACATTGATTGCCATATATTTTCAAAGATACCTAGGCCCCATATGCTAATTGCATGTCAGCCATCTTAGAATCCGAGAAATGCTTCATATTACGAGTACGAATTTCGCGTTGCGAATGACAACGGTGAATATTAATCATTTGAAGCGCCGCCCAACAGCGCTCTCTATCAACAAACGGTGACGTCTGCAGACATACATTCACAAACGATACAAATTTGTTTTAGTGTCAATTATATCCTATTAAAGATTATAGTACGAATAATAATACAAATTTTCTGGTAAGGTTTCAAAAGAAATATATTCTGGTAAATTTCATGGCGAATAGTTCATATCATTGTATCATAAAAGAAGGATATTTATTTGTGAAGACATTGTTAATAAAATTTTTATCTTATCATATCTAATCTTTGCAGACTAGGGAACTACCCTTAAGTGAAACCATTTGCATTCAAACATCAATAGTAGTCGATACGTGAGTTTGAAAAGATAACAATAATCACTATTAGTGTTGTACTGTAGTTCATTATATAATGATTTTTTGGTATTAGTGATCTTGTAATAAATTAAAATGTTTTATGTTCATAACTTGTGATATTTCGATTTAGTTGCTCAATTTAAATAGGTGTTTAACAAATCCTCTGGAAAAAGTAAAATAAAATTAAGGAACATATTAAGTAAAGTTTTCCTAAACTGAAAATGCTATATGGTAAATTGACCATGTCTAATCTCTAGGCGCAAGGCAAAAGGCAAGAACAAAAATAAATTGGTAGCCTATGTCTATCGTGTTATCCCTCATGTTAAGTCGAAAACTTCTGATAAATAGGTTGATCAGATACATATTAAATATATTTTCTTTATTTAATAAAGCGTCCTGTTAACTATAGGATAACTATAATTTTAATAATTTGTTGAAAAATTATTTCAAATTTAATATAGCCTGTGTCCCACCTCAGTGGCGTAGTTGGCTAACGCGCTAGATTCGTGTTGAGCTAGACTACCGAGGACGGGGAGATCGAAGTTCGAATCTCAGTCGGGTGAATTGGGGGTGGTTTTTACTAAATTATTTTCCATTCTCCCTCCACTCAAATCCAGGCTCACTTTCTCTAACTCAACCTTCCTAATTTCTAATCCATTAGCGTAATTAGTACTTAAACGTACAGCCTGAACTGTTAGTAAGACGCGGTTCTAAGAAAAAAGAAGCCTGTGATCAATTAATACAATTAAATTGCGTAATTATTGTGTCTTTGAGAAAAATAAATATTTCACTAAGTATAAAAGGCTACCTAGTAAAAAGGGTAATGTTATAAAAAAATGCCTTGATGTTACTATTTAAAAAAAATTAAAACTAACTTTATCACATTTAATTACCATCAGTACAAACCAGATGAATCCCTTAACAAATTTAATATATCTAGACCAGAAAACCTCCCATTGGATTTGGATTAGGATGAGTGTGGAGTTTGAGTAATTCCTGATTCACTCTTTTTCCAGGGAAATAGGTACCTTGCATCCATATTCAGGGAATGAAAATTTAATTATATATACAATAATTAACTTTACATCTTTAGGACTTACTGGCCTAGGTCCCAGACAAGGATACATCAGGCTGAAAGCTTCCAGATTAAAATGACTCTCCGTGAGAGAGCTTGAGTCCTTTAACACGGGTATCGCTAGGTGCCATCAAAGGGCATTTTTTTAAGGCACTAACCTTAAACATGTTTTCATTAGAGAGAAGTAGATAATATCCTTCTCGGGTCAATCACTCACCTTCCACAAAGATAGGTTCAGGTATTAAACCAACACCCTCTTCACATAAGTGTACACTACGATTGCATTGGTACCTTTATGACGAACATGTTTAAAGTGAGTCGTTTAACAACTGCACATTTGGAAACGCCTTAATCACTTAGCATTGACACTTGTGATCCCCAGTGTTTATGGACTCAACCTGCTTCAAAGAGGGTGGTGAAACTTCCGTAAGGCTGAGTATCTGAAGTATCCTTGTCTGTAACCTAGGTTAAAATGCTGTATGGTCTAATTTACCCTAGAACATCCTATTAAGGAGTAAAGTCATAATCCTTTAAAAAATATATCACCAGTTTCCTGAAGAGTGATCATATTTATACACCAATATTTCTTGCTATCTAATATTTATAAATTTATCAATCTTGGCCAGTTATACCGCGTTTACAAACACTTACAGATAATTAAGAACAGTGTTAATTGTTTAACTTTAAATATTCTATCCTTAATAAAGACTGGATAAGTTTCATAAGCAAAACTAAACTTATTTTTTTCATTTTGTAGTGCCAAACATTGACATACTATTCGCCAAACATGCTTGTTTGATTGATTTACTAGATTAAATATCCTGCGTTGCCCAGAAGTTATTTAATTAATTTAAAAATCTAATAAAAGTTTTAAGATTTCGGTCTCGAGATGCACACGTTCATGCACAAGGACTACTAATTTTCAAAATGTCAGATCTCTGCGTTCCGTTGATATCGCACAATGCTCATAACAGACAAACTCTTCGTTTTATTAAAATATATTTTAACATGGAACACTCCAAATGCTGAGAAGTATGCTCACAAGTCGTACCTGGAATGGAATGATGTTTTCCTATGTGTGGATCCTTACATTCTTATATGCATAGTTTCTACTGTTACAGTTAATTTATTTAGAACCTTCTTAGTGCTAGACAAACACTGCAAGATTACATACAATGATCAAATTCATCTTTCATCGATATATTATTTTTTACTAACATACACAATAAACTTTATACACGTATATTGGAAACAAATCATAAAATGCATGGAAAGATAAAAATTAATATGTTTAAGTTTAAAATATATTAATGAATAGTTATTGTTTATTATAAAATAAACAAAACTATCAGCTTCATTTTTAGGAATTATCTCATAGTAGTTTCAAATAAATCATTAATGGCAAATGCAAATATACTATTGGGTATTGATGAAGATAGAGGAGAATGAAGAAGGTTAAATAATGACAAGCTACATAACTGTACATATGACCAGATATTGTTAGGGTAGTTGTTAACTCTCGCAGTCTAGGCTGGTAGGACAGTCAGAGTGATTTGAATAAATTAGAAACGTGTTAAAGGTGTTAACTGGCAAAACTAGTGAGATGAGACTAGTGGGAATACATAGACGCAGGTAGGGATATAGCATTAGAATATATATGAGAAATATAGGGTTTAATGAAGTGAACTTAATATAATTAGTTCAAGAAATGAATATAATGTAGTGAGGTGGACTAGTTAGAATTATCTCAATATATGAATAGGGTGTATTGAGGGGGACTGGATATAATTAACTCAAGATATAGATAGGGTGAAACGAGGTGGACTGGATAAAATTATTTAAAGATCTGGATAGTGTGTAATGAGGTGGACTGGATATTATTAGCTCAAAATATGAATATGGTGTATTGAGGTGGGCTGGATATTATTTGCTTAAGATATGAATGGGTTGTAATAAGGTAGACTGGATATAATTAGCTCAAAATATTAATAGGCTGTAATGAGGTGGACTGGATAGAAATATCTCAAGATAGGTCTAGTTGGCGTACTTTTATAATTGCGGCATTGCACTTTCAAGTTTGTAATTCCATGGAACTAGTAAGAATTTATCTTAATATTTATTAACATAATATAATTCAATTTATTATACATTAAGTATAATTAAACATATTATAAGTTACATAACTGAACGCATATATCAGAAGTACTCTAGACTAAATCAAATTAGATATACATACCTACCTATATCAACGTGTACATTTTGTTTGAATTATTATATTGAAACTCAAGGAAGTTTGGTAATTTTATATTATTGATTTTTCGTTTATTTAATTGATTTCTGAAAGGTTCTAAACAGCAATACAAACTTTTTTAAATATGACAAGTTTAAAATTGACATTTTGGACCCACTAAAATTAATTAAACGATCTTAATAATAATAATAATAATAATAATAATAATAATAATAAATAATAATAATAATGATAATATAATAACTTATATTCTGAAAATTTAAAAATTACAACTGGACACGGGAATTGAACCCGAGATCTTTGGCTTAGTACGGCAATGCTCTAACCAATGAGCTATCCAGGAATCGGCCCGTCCGCAGGGTTATTCTTCACCCATATTTTAAGGCAGAATATGATATCTAGATGGAGTAAATTGTTACTAAAAAGCATAAATAATAGCTTGAGCTATTTGGTTTTTAATAGTATCTTGGTTAAAGTTTAAATGTTAGACATAACTTTCTAATTCAATTCAATTTTTTAAAGATATTATAACTTCATTCTTTAAATATCTTATATGTATTATAAATGTTAATCTTTATTTTTAATAAATCAATATGGTTTTCAATATACACATGCTACTATTATACATACAAAATTTATGTTTAATGTAGGCCAATTTAGTAAAATCAAGACACTTATGTTGCTATTTAAAATAGATATTTCTATTTGGAGCTCTTTCTGTTCATTATGTTAATTTATTTAAAACTACAGCATTAAGTCCAAAAATCATCACACTTATAAAACATCACACTTATAAAAAAAGTTCAGCACATTTTTTAAAAATTATGTGAATTTCGAAATTAGATATGACTACGTATATATATATATATATAAACTAATTTTAATGTAAATAAATACTATTAGTTGATGGCACTTATTAATACAAGCCAAGCACAAACAAATGGAAAAATAATAATTTGATCTTGGAGGATGTGTGTGTATATATAATAAGTTACTCATTAAGGATCTACCAGCCCATTATTGATTGTAATTAAGAGTTAGCACAATTCCACGTATTTATATAAGTTTCACGTGGATACACCTTATATTTTACCTTACTTTGTTGTCCTTCACATTTATTTATACAAGTTTCAGAACATTTGACTAACAATAGTTGTTTCTATAAGTAGCAAGTAACGAGCCATTCTAAAGTCTACACACAGAGTTCTTGTTCTGACCCTAGATTGCATTGTTTCTAAATATGATAGGTCTCTGTTATTTTTAGAGTCCAAACTTCAAGAACTCTTGTACTGTCCCTAGAGTGTAATCTGTTCTTATATGGCAGGTAAAAGATTCCATCCAAGTTTAGGAGCTCTTAAACCTATCCCAAATTGCATACTAGCCCAATTGTCTAAAGCTTCACTCAAGGTACGAACATAGACACGTTATTCCATTAGTATATTGAATGTGAGATCCGGTCGGCTCATGCGCGTTGGAATGACTCGCCTCACACTACTCCTGGGATATAGACAGCCCTCCAGTCTCTCCTGCCATGGAACGCGAAGCGGGTATCCTCTCCAAACGTTCAATAAAGATTAGAGAGTGCAGGCTCGCTTGAATAGTGAGTCATTGGAACCATGGTCCCCGTCAAGTTCTCCCATATCAACATATCAACTTAGCGACGGGAGAGTGAAAAAAATGTTGGTTTAAAATGAACTTTAATTTGTATTCATGCGAAATTAATTAATGGTTTCACATCTGGTTTGTAGCAAGGGAAAAAAATGGCTTGAGACTACAAGTTAAAACTTTTATAATTATCAGATTTGGGAATAGTGTTTTATTGGATTCTATCAAATGAAATAATTTTTGTATACAAAGCGTAATATATATATATTTTATTATTAAGATTCCATATGAATAAGATATTGAGGCTTTATTTTTCTTTTGCATTAAAATCTAGAAATAAATCTAAACTAATCAAATATTGACAAAGTTTACAAAGGTAACAAGTATAATATAATTGGTAAAATGATATACTATTATTTTAATATTCTACTATGTGAGTATATTTTGACTACATAATGTATTATTGTGGTGTGCAAATAGATTATATTTCTATAAAAAAATAGTTTGCGTGTGGTTGTCCCTTTTAATATGTATTTAATTGACTTGGTTGAAAAACACTATTAGCTTCCCAGTTGTAGCATTTGGCGCCTTTTAGAACATATGTTTAGATCAGGACCTTAGGTAGAATTTTCAAATGAGAATATATTAGTTTACAGTTTAGTTTTTATAAACTTAATAGAGTTTTTAATATATATGCATGAGAATGTAGGTCTTCATTTCTTATACATCAAAGTACTATTCTAATTTATGTCTACTTTGTTTAACCTATTAAATTTGCAAATAATATGGTTAACACTAGCAATACACATATTAACACTTCCAGACATAGTATCAATATCATTTTAAAAGGTTCCTAGATATTTTCTAATGATTATTTTCTTAAACTATTTATCAAACAATTATGAAAATGAAATTCTTAAAAATATATTATATTTTAAATTTAAACTCAAATAGCTATAATTAAATACCATTTACTAAAAATCTTATGTTGACTATTATCCAATTTTAAAGCTTCCAAATAGTAATCAACTCCTATTTTTATATTTGACCATATGAGATTTCACGCAAATAACAACCCTTGGATTGAGACTTTCTCCATGCAAATATTATAATTTGTTACAATATCTATTGCATGGTTTGGGTAGTTGTTTAGAGGTTTGGTTCTATCAAATGTATATATGATTTTAACTTTAATTTAAATAAATGACAATTATATTAAATTTTTATTTTAAAACTGTTTTAAATTTTGTGAGTAAATAATTTTCACTAAAATATAGGAAAACCAATTTTTTTTAATATTTGCCATTCTTTAAAAGCGTGTTTGCTATTAAAAGTAAATTAAAATATTAATTAAAAATAATATTTTAAAACTCGGAAATGAAAGGTGACATAGCACCTATGTAAGGACAAGGAAAAAATCCATCAAATCAACCTTCCTTACACACGTAAAATAAATACCAACCAAACCCTTTCTAAAACATTTGAAAGAAACACAACTCTAATCCCGTTAAACCCCTAAAATTAAAGGGAACAAAAGGGATCCTCACCCTTATCCGAAAAAACTGCAAACATTAAAAAGTAATAAAATACTGAAAACCCAGTTTACACAAGTGAAAATTATTTTTAAAATAAACCCCACTCAAATACCTTGTTGAAATCACCAATAAAACACTCTCTAGAAAACCTGACAAAAATACCCACGAAACACCCCCAACACCACCTGTCACGTAAATACCCCATAAAGCCCTCTTAGATTGTCGTATGGTCTAAGTATAGAGAAATGG
This sequence comes from Timema podura, assembly GCA_033556935.1. NCBI lineage: Eukaryota > Metazoa > Arthropoda > Insecta > Phasmatodea > Timematidae > Timema > Timema podura. The sequence continues at coordinate 69,220,459 of JAVRXN010000010.1, read as the reverse complement.
TATACTTTTTTCTATGGTCTAAGGTAGGATTCACAAACTCACGGTCCGCGGGCCGTATCAAGCCCACGATACATACATCTTGTTTGCAATGGTTTTACATAACTATCCATCCTAAAGTGATAAGCAAAGAGAAAATAATAGTTTGGTTAATTTATTGTGTGCTAGGTTTTGAATAACAAAAAAGACAAAATTATTTAAAACTTTGTTATATTTTTATTATTCTAAATAAATGATAGTGAAATTTTTTTGCAGATAATTTAAAATTTACGTTTCGAGTATTCTGCCATCCCAATTATGTGAAAATATTAGTTTTAAATATACACAGCAAATATTTATGGAATTCCATCGATGGGTCAAGTCAGATGGGTAGTAAGATTCGCCGCAAAAACCAAAGTATATAATATATTTAAGCAAACATGTTTATATAGGCTGTGGCCGGCAACACTCCCGGAGTTCGTTAATCTGGACCAATGATTAATTTTAGTTTACTCTTGCAATATACTGGATTGTCGATGACAAGTAGATCGGAGTTCAAATACCAGTTCCATGTATTGAGGGTTGTTTTTCCTAAATTGTTTCCCATATTTTCTCCATATAAATTCATTTATGCTAGGTCGTTAATCACTAGACCAACACTCAGGCTGGAAGAGATTATCACAATAGCTGTTCTGAAAAATAATATAATTTTATGATCTAAGGGAAGCTCATGTCAAGTCTGTTTAAGGTTGGGTCCATACCCTCCACCCCCTTTCTAATTTTGAGACTTGTTCTCCCCCCAATTTTAGAGTTTCTTTCACATCCATCAAATTATTTATCTTTATTTAGAGGTTGGCCTCTTCCAGAATTCAAAAGTAGGAAAGTGCGCGTACGTGGGCAAGAAACACACATGTAGATGAACTGTAATCATATCAATTTGGAGATATACACTTCTTATTACCAGCGTCCTGAACTATAGTTCGTATGTACTGTACAGAGAGATCTAGAGTTTTATTATGTGTATAGATGGTAACCAAACAAGGAAAAATATTAATGTTTTTCCATTCTAAATTATATGTGCACACAAAATATACCTTTATATGTTTAAACTTCATTAATTAATTTTATATAAGATATATTATTTAAAATTTATCATTAAAGAAACCTACACGTTTGGATTATTAACAGAATTTTACAAACCTTGATATTGGAATAGTCCACGCCGCAATCAGGAAAGTTATTTAATCCTTTTAATCTATTACATTGACTTTTTGATCCTATATTTGTATATAATTTTATAACTGTATATATGTAGATATATACTTTATAAATATATACAAAATATGAATATATAAGTATCTAGTATAAATATTTACTTTCGATAAAAATTTGAGATAAATTAAATATGTTCATAATTATGTGTTCTGTATTACGACATGTCCATTCCTTTTGCAAAATAACTTAGACTGCAAATGCGCCCTGTCCTCTACTTCCTCCTTGAGCTCACAGAATTTTATTATTTCGTTCAAGTAATCTAATATTTTAATTCTACTTCTTCCTAGGCTACTGTTTTGATTTTATAATAATTTATCATATTTAAATATATTCACTTATTATTGGTACAAATATATATAAATAATATGTTTTAATAATATTATATATAGTATATCTAGATAATCAATACTCTATATATGATTAAAATATTACATTTTATATATCTTAATAAATTAGCATATTAAATAGTACATGTATACTATATATATATATATGTTGTAACTATAATAAATATAACATTTAATTGAGTAGTATATATAATTTATATTTGCTATATTTTACATATGTAATTTATACATAATCTAGGAATAACCTACTTTGGGGGTTGCATGGTCTAAGGCGCTACTCTCGCAACAGACTAGACTGGCGATGACGAGGAGATCGGAGTTTGATCCCAGTCAGGTTGTTTTCCCTAATTTGCTTCACACTCTTTCTACATGTAAAAATGTGCTTAGGCCTACACTTCCTCTAAATTCAACCTTACTCATCCCAAACCTATTAGCTAATTAGTACATAAGCGTATAACCCGAATATAAAACGCGATGCCAAACAAAAATTTATATATTACATATAATGTTATAATTATGTTATAAATATTATTAGTAATATTATCTCTATGTAATAAACTTATAACGCATATCTAATAAATAAACATATGACACATAAATAGTTAAATGTATTAAAATTATATAGACTATTTATGATATTTATATTAGACCCAGGATGGAAAGGAAACATTAATCTTCTATACAACACCTTTATTTTGATCCTTATTTCCGTTTCATAAAGGCTAGCAACAGCTTTATCAATTTTTGAACTACTAGAACCTCCTTTTACGGAAATTCAATATAAATAATATATTAATTCACAACGGTGAGAAGTCATTATTGATTTGGAATTATTTTAATTAGGTTTTTTGCCAATTGCTAAGGAAATTTACTAAGAAATGTCCAAGGTTATATTTTCATATAAATCCATCTTTTTTACGACACACTTTTAGAAATATATTGTTCTAGATTTAGTCTGTCTTATTTTACATAATCAAATTTATAGTATTCCATAACACTCGAATAAACAAAAAGGACAAACATTTTCTCTTGTTGCAACAGTTGTTTTGAAACAAAAAATATGATATTTTGCAAGATATTTGAGAATTATAGAGCAAAGCTATCGAAAGTGAAATGTGGTGGGTGAAAGAACAATGAAGTTTCAAACTATTCAGTCATGTTTAAAGTTCTCCAGCAATTGAAAGACTGGCAGCAGCGGGTAATAGGGGGTAGTGATATTGGGGCCAAAGGGGTTGAGACTGGGGTTGAAGGCAGTTCTAACAATTCATCTTATACAAAACAATTTGGCGATCTCAGGAAAGAAGAATCGGTAAGTTGATCACTTATAACCTTTTTCTGTTGTACTCCATGTACTCATTATTAAAATGATATATTCATCAGATCTTGTTTAATTATAATTAGATGTGAAAGTGTTTAAAAGTTTTTTTTGCCTACCTCTGAGACAACTTTTTAGATACAGGTATAGATAGATTACAAATATTGGTGGTGTAAACGTAACATATATCGTTCAGCTACTGCTCATAATTTTAGCATCCCCTTATAGGGGCTGCCAGAATATAAAACGTGGAAAGTACCTAGTTAAAATATTAAAAAATAAAATTAAGACATATTTTAAAATAATAGTAAGAAATTGAACGTTTCGCACAAAGAAAACAACCCCTTTTTATATAATTTAACAAGAATTGTGCTATCTCTTAATATTTCTTCAGAAAATCTGTAGTATGTAACGACATTTGTACAATCCATTTGCCCTGAAAAACAGAAGTCTTACCATTATGGATTACACTATGGTACAGGGTATAAGATATGGCCATAGTGTGAATTCTTCACTAAAGACTGATACTTTTTAGAGTGAACGGAGTCTTTATAAACAAGGATAACTAAAAGTTAAGAAAAATATAGTATTAATAAGATTTCAGCTAAACTGGGCATAAATATACCATTAATTTTTAAAACCCTCATTAAGTTTAAGTTAGTATTTTGTCAGGTAAAATCATATTTCCAGACTCAAAAAAATCCAAAGTTTTTAAATTAAAGAATAATTCCATATTCTTCAATGGGAGATCAAATAAGCCATATATCTCTCTCTTTCTCTCACACACACACACACTCACACACATACAAATATAATAATAATAATAATAATAATAATAATAATAATAATAATAATAATAATAATAATATAAATTTATTTGTAAAAATAAAGTTATTTTAGATCAATATTAACATTTTATTACTATTCTTCTATGCGCGAAGTAAACTGGATAGTGGGACAGTGTAGACTAATTAAATAAACGGTCAAATTTTATTCATAAGGTTTATTTATACTTTACTCTATTAGTATATATCTAATATTTCATTGTAGCCAAAAAGTTAGGTAAGATGTATATAAGAATTTGAGGTGTGTAAAATATATTAAATTATGTTATATTAAAAACATTTTTCCATTTTACATATTTTTATATGATAGAATTTTACTCTATTAAATCATTATCCCATTAAAAAAAATATGTTATAGTTTAGAACTTAGTCCTCTATCCCTTCCGAATTTATTGTATAGTGTTTAAAATGTTCCTATGATTATGGTTCTTAGGCTAAGACCATACAGGAAGCTATTTTGAGTGGTAAGCGACATCGAGGTAGTCTGAGCATGTTAGCGGGTAAAATAAGCACATAGGCTCAATTGGGGCTGGCCTAACTGCAAGCTTGAACGCCAACAACCCACTATCGCGTTCATTTCAGTTCAGTTCAGTTTCCAAGTGTTTTGGATATATTATTTCAGTTTAACATGGACTTCAAAACTATTATTATTTCTTATACGCCCGCTTTGTATTGATGGACACCTAAAATAAGCTTTAAGGACAAAATATTTACGTAATACTATAGCAATTATGATTACGAGTGTCATATATATATATATTTATTTATTTCCAGTATTTATGACACTGTACGAACAGTACCGGAGCCATTTTTGCAACTGTGTAAATGTTAGTTAGCCTTATAGCTACCATGATGCCACTGGCTAAACAAACTATCCCCATCATTCTATGCCTTTTATCGATCAAAAATTGTTCTCTTTGTGGACTTAGCCTGGAATGGGTGTGTACAAGACAATAACGAGGTGAGGTTGGGGGTAAAAATCCTCTCTCCCCCAAAAGTGTGAAACTAGTTTGTGATTGTATTCATTAGTGAGGCAACAAATATGTGTAGACTACGATAAAATTTTGACAAAGGAAAGAGGAAATATTATTTGAGTGTGGGGATAACTGTGAAAGCGGGTAATTTTTTTGAGATTAGAAAACAGCAAAATCTTTCATTTGGAAACTAATCTAATGGTAGTTTCAAGAATAAATAAAAAAAAAGAGACTTGAGTCTGCAAATACAGAATAAAGAGAGGACTGTGATAGGATAAGTTGGGGAGGGAAGAAGTATGTGGGCGTTCATTTATAAACCCCAAACTGCTGGCAGTTTGCGAAAATATAAACAGCAGCAGTTTGAGAAGAGAACACCTATTGGTAAGTGAGTGCTATAAATACTGTGACTTATGCATGATTGCTTTTAGTTTTACTAGTTTGATGTGTAGTATACACTAGTGCTAGTTAATGTAGCGGTAAAGCTGGTATACTTATTGTTATAAAGCTAGGGGTTAAGCTAGTTATTACTACCCCATAGAGAAAAAAGCATTGTACCACCAGATAAATAAACGCATTTAATATGTTAATGTTATTCCAATATAATACAAAGAGGTAAACAACGTATTACAAGATAGGTGTAACTAATTTGTTATAGGATGAATTTCAAGTGAAGCGTAGATCTTACAGATTTTATCCATCTGGGAACTGCGCAATCACATTGTCCTTCTACGCACTTCCCTAGCCAAAATTTATGTTTTGAGTCCATAGTGATCAAAGAGTGTAAATAAGCATAGTCGCATGTTGCTCCACAAAATTATTGTTGCGCCACTTGTACCGCACATGGTGAACCTTCCACAGATAAACAATGGAAGTATATAAACCTCCAAGATTTGGAAGTCTCGCTCTTCTCTAAAAACATTCATGTTGATTGTATGTAGGGAGTGCTGGATGGTTATTCTTGTGGAATATGAACTTGTACTTGTAGTATACGTATTTTATCATGGACTCAACATTTATAAAACATATTAAATCACAGAATCACAACATGTTTAAAAATCTATATGTTACTGTAAATGTACAAAGACTAGCGAATCTCAGAATTTACTGGTAGATCCTAACCTTAGCAATATTGGTTGGTAAAACTCCTAAGTGAGAGATGGTAAAAGCTCAAATAGTAAACATTTTATAAAATATTTCAAATTTTACGACCCTATATTTGTAATACTAGGATTTACCGGTAGATTCTAACATTTATTAGTTTTCGAAATTTTACAGTAACATTAATAGGTTACATATTTTGTATTTACTTTTGCAGCAAAGCTAAGTTTGAAATAAATATACATATTCTTTAATTCCGCAACCAAGGTCACCAGGTTAAGGGTATCAGGGCCTTCTCAGACTGGATGTAGCCACATAAAATACTATATTCATAAATTTTATGTCGATTTGATTCATGTATCTCAGTGTATAGCGGTGACATGGAGCTGACCCCCGAGTCGCCTGTGGCTGTGGTGTCAAATATAGCTCATTGATAGCTGATCATTTTCACACGTCCATCACAAACTTTGTCTTAAACTAAGATTGAAGAATGATTTTGAGTACGGTATGATACCAAGATAGCTCAGGGGTGAAGCAATAGTGAGATAAGCCAAAGTATTTGGTTCGATTCCTGTGTTCAGCAGTCATTATTCAAATTTACGATATTTCAATAAATGCATTTCTCTCTAACTATTGATGTAGTATATATATTGTATATATATTATATTTATATATATATATAAAGATAGAGAGCGAATAATATATATATATATATATATAAAGATAGAGAGCGAATAATATATTAGATAGAGAGCGAATAATATATATATATATATATAAAAATAATATATATATATATATATATATATATATATATATAAGAGAGAGAGAGAGAGCGAGAGCAAGAGAGAGAAAGGGAAAGTGCAAGATTACATTTTGGATCATTTTATCACCGGTCAGGCTAGCTTCAAAACCAAGGAATATAAAACAGCGGTTATCAAACTGTGGTACGCGGTTACGCAAAATTCTCATACTGGTACGCAAGCAGATACGACAATACTAACATTTCCACCTCAATTTGAGGAACTTATTTGTGTATAACAACATTAATGGCTGGTCTACAACCAACACACCCGCCAGCCGGACTCGCAACTACGCAATCGTAAACATACTCGTAATAATGCTTTCATTTAATATAAAATAGCCTGTATACAGTGAAAAGTCGTAAGACGTAATCTCAACTCATAGGAATTAAGACAAATTAACCACTGAATAAAATAATAAACTACCAAAGAGCCAATCATAAATGTCACTGCGTTAAATTAATGATCTCCAATAACAAACTAACCACAAATAGTCCTTATACAATTGCTGTTTTTTGTCATATAAATGAGGAAATTCTTTAGCAATTAATTCAATTAAAATATCGAAATCAGTTGTACAAACAAGCCACACGCCACGCCACGCCACGCCACGGAGGTTTGAAAATGGAATCTACTATTTTAGAATTAAGTGAATTTTGGCTAAAATCTAAAAATGAATATCCATCACGGTTCCAGAAAAGCATTGTTGTTTCTAATTCCATTCGCAACCGGCTATCTTTGTGAAACTGGATTTTCTACTATGGTGACAGTAAAAAATAAATTTTGTAATAAATTGAATTTTGATCCAAATTTGCGCTTAAAATTAAGTACAACTGAACCCAACATCTCCTCGATTGTTTCAAGCATGCAGAACCATCCTTCTCACTAAATTTTTAGAATTTAAGAATATTGTAATGTTTTTTATAAATAAATAAATAACAGATACTTTTAAAAAAAATTGTAATTGTTTACTGCTTTATCATTCTGAAACATAGCTCTATCCTAATGAAATGTTTAATGGTTCAGTGTTTCGTGACTGATCCGTAATACACACGAGTGGTACGCGAATAAAGTTTGAGAACCACTGATATAAAACAATGAAACGTGGAGCTTAGCACATGTAATTATTGAAGCTAGGGGATGCAGTTATCAGACTTTTTCTAAACCTCTTATATACATATACTTAGTACCTGGTACAGGTATATACAAGCTATATTGTTAACATGTGGGAACTACATAATTTTTTTTCTCCAGTCAACCACTGAAGTAGGTCTCACATGCTACGGTAAACATTGTAAAACAGGCTTAAAATTTGCAATATCCAATATACACAACATAATGTGCCAAGTTTGAGTTTTTTATATCCCTCGATTTTGGAGTTACCCTTATCAGTGATGAAAGTATTCATGAAAGCATCACAATATTTTTAAAATCACAAACTAATATTAACCTATGTAATTAGACCCTAGCCAGGTTTTAGCGTTCTTTGATTCTTGATATAGCTCCCTCAAAGCCACGCCGCATTTCAGCTCCCTTTTTACTTGAACCATAGAACTGAGCTATACATTTTATATTATCACTAAAATGTGATATGTAATATAATATGAAAGTTGGTTGAAAAATAAATATCAACTTAGAACAATTATATGCCGGATAAAGTTGACTATACATATTAAAAATTGATGCACCAGTAAAATTACATATATTTATTTTATTATATAGCTTATTCATAAAATACAAAATTTATTAACATTAATTTATATTAATTGTTTGGATGCATACCTGTGACAAAAAATTAATAACTGATTCTAACCGCTTACAGCATTTTACAGAATCAACCTTATATTCATTAACTTAAAAATACAATAAACCACACTCACCCAGACAACATAAGGATGAGTGCTTGTTAATTTTATTCCAAGCAAACTATTAGAATTTTTGAAAAATCTCATAGTTTAATTTGTAAAAAATGCAATTAAATATATCAAATATATGAGATGACAAAAGCGGTTGTCTATTATATATTTCGTAACAAATATTAAAAATTCAGTTATATGTAAGCTACCCCCTAAATTATTTTCCTCAGAAAATCCAACAAAATATTTTCCTCAGAAAATCCAACATTAATGTGATAATCAAAGAAACACCCTCTAGGTAGAAATTTGGTATAAAATTGCTATAGACATTTTTCCAAAATCATCAATAGTAAACCATCCTTAATTGATAATTTTTTCAGGAAAACAAACATAACCATCACATAAAACCCAACCCAAATAACCATTATGAGCAAAAACGTCAGTACCAATTTCGAGAATTTATTCAATTTTTAAAAAATCTGTCATCAGTAAAATACTCTTAATTTAGGGGCTAGAATCAGAAACAATCAGATTCCCCGAAGTATGATCACATATAAATTACAAGTTTGAACTAATTCTGTAATACCATCTAAGCTGTAATCTCAGGGACAGACAGACAATATTTGGGTTATAAGGCATATAATACATCAATATTTATCCTTATATTGAACTATTAAATTTTTAAGATTACATTTCTCTTTAAATGAAAAAGTAGAATGATTATTAATAGGTAAATATACCAATTATTATTAAAAATATCATCCAATAGAATTAATGGGTTCAATCAATTATTATCGCAATCAATATCGTAGATACCTTCCCATATGTATTAAGCAACTTAGGCTATAAATACAGGCACCTATCAATAGGACGGATAGAGTTTATCATGCATTACATAAATTTTTTATAGTCAGGGTCAATGGAAAGTTCAAACATCCACAGCACATTGTTGAGCCAAAGTTGATATCCAAAATTCGTATACAAGAGTTATCTTGAATTTACCCCAGCTGGGTTATTGCGATCATATTTTTGTTTTTGAACACTTTGGTGTTAAACTCCTATTTTTGACTATAAAAAGATATTAGATTGATGCTAATTTTAAAAATATTCTTTAATAAATATAAAATGAATATAAACTAAATGGGTGGATTTTAATACGATCACAACATTATTCTTGAGTTCTATTCCATTTTAACAAAAACAATTTTTATATATATATCGATGATCCGATGAAGAATTAAACGTTAGATGTGATTATGTTAGCTAAATGACTATCTGAATTGGTCCTTTGACCTGAACCTGAATATATTAAAGTATTATTTCAACAAGGACTGAAGTTCATAATTAACTTAGTTGGACTGAAATTTACCGGCAATTAGATCGAAGATCATATTATATGAAACGAGGAAATTATTGCCCTTGTTGGACTAATATTTTATGCACCTATGAGGAAAGTCCTATTCTACTCGAGGGGGAAATGACTGCCCTTGTAGGACTAATATCTTTCTGCGCCTATGAAGAGAGTCCTTTTTACTCGAGGAGGAAATTATTGTCCTAGTTGTACTGAATTTGTCCTTCAAATAAATAGAAATGATTTTACTATCTGGAAGGAATTGGCTGTGTGTGACAATCTTCTCAACATTTCTAGCATTGTCTTTGAATACAAAGCAATATAGCAAAAATAACCTCTTTTTTTTTTTGAAAGACATAAAACTCAGTCTATTCAACGTCTACATGATCTCTTAGAATTCCTGTTTCTATTGGGGATCTGAGCTGAAAGATTATCACTGTACAGATATATCTAGCACTTGTTTTTAAATCTTAATTTTACTATAGGTTGTGAAGTTCATTTGTGTCCTTACACCTGTGCTACGTGTATTACTACACGTTCGAGATATCGAAATATCTATGATTATTATAGAGTAGTTATTATGAAGGTATACAGGTTCATAAATTTATATAAACAGGTTAATTTGGAAGTCTAAAAGGGTTCATAAAGGGCTCTTAACATGTTCATTATGGTATTTTAAGATGTTCATATAAGGCTATCAATAGGATTCAAGCGGGAACTTAACAGGTTTATTTATGGTTTAACATTGAGACAATTAAATGTTCTTTGCGGCATCTTAACAGGTTCTTAACTATTTGGATTCAAATCGATGTATTTGAATATTCATTAGGCGTTTTGAAACCAATGACTACTACACACCTATTGTTGTTAGACACTCTAAATACAATTACTATTTTTACATTGCTCCGAATCTATAATTTACTTCAATTAATTCTCTGGTAAGTTAATTAGACTCGAACTTGTTCTTAGCGTTGTCTCACATTTTCACTGGTTCTAGGGAATGTTGACTACTCGGTTTATGGAGGCGAACATCCTCTCAGCATACCAAGCTATTTTCAGCAATTCTGGAATCACAGATTCAACTCTTTCTTTTTAGCGGTCTCCTTTTCCACTTCTCGTTTCTTCGAGGCTCATGTAAAAAAAGCAAAAACAACCTTCTACTCATCTTTTCTCCTCTGTGACTGTAATATTTGCCTGCAGTCTGAGTTGGCTTGTCGGGCGTGATATACTCCTAGTTCTAACTCAATATACTAGTTAACTATTTGTCTAGACTATTAGTTGGAATTTCTTAGTGGAACGACGCGACAATCGAAAGCTTAAATACGACGCTCATCGAATCTTTAGATCGAATCTATATTGTCTTCAAGAACAACAAATAACGGGATGCTCATTTTTGATTTAATTTTTGTGCTTTTTTTAATTTTTCGAAATATTTATAAATGTGGATCTTACATATATAGCCGTAGATCACTTATGCTATCGTGATAGATATATTTTGAATTGGTTTTTGGTAAGTTTTTGTTGAAAGACGTTTGAACCACTTCATAACAATATCCGTTAGATAAAGTGTAATAGTCCAATAACATTCCAAAAAATTAATCAATATCAAACTGAAGTATTTTAATATCTTTTAATTATTTTATTACGAAGCAATTATAGGCATAATAGGCATAATATAGGAATAATTTCTTTAGTTAGTAACTTTAGAAGCGTGTCTACAGTTCTCGGTTAAAAGTTAAAGTGTTATCTTTGCTAACGTAAGAAAAAGCGAGATATGATCATATAAAACCATTACAAAATCTACTAAAGGTAAATGTCAACCCCTTGATAACAGTTTTAAAAATTGATATAAATGAACTAAACAAGGAGTTAAAAAAACCGAACCACTGAATAATTCTCACAATAACACACGTACTAGCAAAGTTTACTCAAATCACCCAATTATCAAAGGTTTTATCTCTTAGGGAGAATGAGTCCCACCTATATCAATAATATTTTTCAATAATATTTGAGCCAGAGGATAAAGTTTTTGGACTCCCAGACAACCAATCAAGATGCTGTTCCATTTTATAGAACCAAATCCTATCTTAAATATATAATGCTTATACATCCTAACCTCCTTATTGTATCATTTACTTGAGTATACTCAAAAATAATTATATGATCAATAGTTTGGCAAAAAGTGTTGATCTGCTCATATTATTTTTTTCCGTATGTAAAAACTAAAATAAATACTTGACTTGATGCTAATATTCAAATTTATAGGATTGTATCGCTAGAGAATTTGATTAGCAAGATCAACGGATCAAAAAAGATGAGGAGTCAACTACCGCCCACCATTCAAGCCATGCTTCTCTCTCTGCCTTTACGCGTATATCCCTAAATCAACTGATCTTTCCAAGTTATTGACCCAGTCAGTGCGTTATTTAACCGGCTCAAACCCCGCTTTGGTAGTCGAATAGTCTAAGGCGTTATTCTCTCAATAGACTTGAACTGCCAATGATGGGGATATTTGGGTTCGAACTCCGGTTGGGTATATTGAGATAGGTGTTTCCACTTTTCCTAAATTCAACTTTATTAATACATAATACATTAATTGGTGTTCATGCGTATAACACGAACAGGCAGTAAGACTCAGTGCTAGAAAAACTAGCACAATATTCCAATATAATAAAAAGGCTTAATGATTGCAATAAACAATTATATGGTTCTAAACTAAATTTCATAAACACAAAAAAAGTATCCTTTATAAAACTTGTTTTAATAAAGGTCTACTCATTAAGTCTAGTTTATCAATAATTCCAGACCACTTGAGTTACATTATAAAAACTAAGATATATACATTTTGTGAAAAATATAAATTATATATAATTTTTTTGGAAAAATAATTAATTTCAAATAAGTATAACAAGATTTGCCAATCTAATTATTTTTGATAACACTATATTTTTTAAATTTTGTCAAAAATATATTTATATTATCATGTAGGCCTATAAATGGAACCTGACATGGTATTGTTATGTCTGGTATTCCGGTAACGTGTGAGGAGGGGGTTAAAATCCTGGACTGGGCTTATCCTAAATAATTTACCAACTACTTCAACATTTTTGTGGTGATGCAAGACTATTTTGAGAATTGTTTGAAAATTCACGCATTTCTTTTAAAAGCTATAAATTCAGCACTGAGTAAAATCAATTTAAATTGGCAAGGGAAATACTATACTTATTTTATACCGTGTCACAGGTAGGCAACTTCATTAAATTAACTTTTGTTAGGGACTATTTGGCATATGAAATTTATATTTTTTCAAATTATTTTAAAATTAAACCTAAATCTGGGACTTGAATTAGGAACCTTTAGCTTAGCAAGACTTTTTTTCACCACTGAGCTATCAAGGTTCTTTTTTTCCCCCAATTCATTAATATATAATAATTTGTGGGATTCTGTGTTATAGAAGTTTAAGGTCATCTGCTAGCTTAGATCTATTAGAAACCCAAAGTTGCTCGTGGTCTATTTTTTGAGATTTCGGCTCACGTTTCAAAGACTTAAAATTAAATAAAATAAATAATACTAAACCAGGGTTCACAAGGGATATGGTGTGAAATATAACAGGGTGATTAAAATAGAATTAAAAACCTAATTAAAACACTTCTTTAGAGAGGATAGAAAACCAACTTCCTGAAAAAATAATTTTACTGTACCCAGCTTGTTTTCGAATTTATTTACAGACTTCCCGAATTGTAACTAGATACGTCAGTGGAACAAAATGATCCCTGATGGTAGATTATAGGGGTTATTATTAATTTTCTATTTATGGTTCAAATATTCTCACACACAAAGCCTATTTGATCAGTAAATGTTGTTACGCAGGGCTTGTTTATAAACTTTTATAACGAACCAACCATATTTTGATCAAGTGTCCTTCAAATGAGTGTAGGTATGAAAACAAATCTGGTCGTCAATTAACAATTTTATTTCCTAGCAAAATATTTTAACTTATTTGTATAAATTAATGTCTTAATAGTTAGTTAACATTATTCTTGAAATTCAAATGGATTCTCTAATTGCTTAAAACTATTTAATAGGACCAATATTAAAGTTGCTTTTTTATCTTCAATACGATCAAACTAAATATGTGGCAATATGGAATTGTATGTTTGCAAAACCGGGCATATTTGTTTACATGGAAAGGCCATTAACTACGTATGTAAGTACAAATGATTGAATGTAATAAGAATAAAATCAATGTTTGAAACTTATATTATAGATTATTACTCATTAAGTATGGTACAAATATCGTTCCAACTGACCTATATCTTTTAATGAACTTAATTCGAATGTTGTGGCTTACATTTATTTAAAGAATAGACGATACTCATCATATACATAATAACCGATATTATCATACTTAATATTTTATTAAATTATTTTTTAAAAACACACACACTATAACAAGACCGTAAAATGTAAACATGCTTATTTTCTTGAATGTATTGGAATGATCTTGACGTGTGCTAGCTTCATCAAGACCAATGTGAATGTGAAATATAAATGTAAATTGCGTAACCCAACTTCCACCCAAGTGTCCGCTATGTTACAACCGCCCTATCCGTGCAGTGAGTCGAGCAATGAACCAGATCTGAGACCACGCTCACTCTCTGTCTTCTCGTGCCAAACCAATGGAGGACACCATCATGGTCTGAACAGGAAGTTTGGAGTCAGGCCTCATTGTCGCCAACCTCGCAGCTCTCGCTCTCACCAGACAATATTTCATTCATTTTCAAAGGTAGATTTCCATCATAGTACCTAGATTGTATATGTTTGCTATCGAGTAGGTAAAATTTAATTCGAACTTAATATATTGTAATGCTTTAACAAAAGTATTTGCGGCTAAGTGATTAATGTTTTTCTTTCTTATAGTGTGTGTGTGTTTGTAAGCCTGTCTTTCATTTTAATTTAAATAATCTGTCAAGTTAAAAAAAAAGCGCTATTGTGAATTTGATGGATTCGTTAATCATTAAATGGCACACCCTCGTGTACTTTTTTTTTTTAAATCAACATATACATTTTAGATTTACATTTGAGGTTGGATATACTATTTTTGGTTTCTTCAGTTAAAACAATTTTAAAGCACTTAAACCATATTTAATAGAAAAACCACCACTAGGGTTCCGTTCTTGAATTATGTAAGGCATTTTTTCATGATTGTCAACCCTCCTATTCCCACGTAAGGGATCATATAATATTCCGCCACCCCCACCCCCTATATGACGTAATTGTTTAGGGTTTGGTAAATTATATTATATTAATCATTTAGTTATTTTTAGACATAAGGATTTGTAATAAAGCGATTGATGAGAAATCCTAGAATAATTTAATTGCAGTAAGTAAAAATTAATAAATTTATTTTATGAAATTTTTTTTGTTCACTATAAATAGTGATAAAAAATAACCTTACTTAAGATGATTATGACCCCATCACTTCACCCTCATTGTAAGAAAATACTAACCCACAAATAAAAACCTTTCGTAATTTAAGGACGGCTCCTTGGGATTTTCTTTTAATTTGTTTAAATAGAAAAATACTGAATGGACGTGTTAATTAGGAACAATGAACATACATGTAAATATATTTTATAAAATAAAACTTAAAAGAAAATAAGATGAAGCAAAATATAAAGAAAATCAAAGGCCAAACACTATATATATAAATATAATTCCGAAAAGAGTGTAAAAGAAACTTGTTAAAACTTTAAATGAGATAATAATAATAATTAATAATAATCATACTTAGCACCATGTCTTACTACACATTCGGGTTGTACGCTTAAGTACTAATTAGGCTAATGGGTTCATAACTGGGAAGGGTGAATACGGAGGAAGTGAACCAGTATTTGAGTGGAGGGAGAGTGGAAAACCATTCAGGAAGTTTAGATTAGAATAACTCTTTTTGTGGTCCGCTTTCGATGTCGATCTTAGGTCCAAGAACATCTTATGTTGACGTCACCTCCTAAACATTGAATAGGTATATGGATGTGTATTCTGTTTACTAGGTTTTTGATATTCAAGTAAACAATGCTGGTAATTGTAATCACAGGCGCCATGTGTTTTGTGATTTGTCAACAAACTGGGAGATCATGTTTCATATCGTCTGGTGAAGTCATTCTAACATTCTGTTACCTAAAGGATATTACATCAATTTATTTTTTGCACGTGTATATTTGCAGAAGTCTGAAGGTTTCTTTAATTAGATTATAAATTAATTTCAACCCTGATTGATAAGTAAATGTTTTACTGTCCCGATATGTAAGACGATCTCTGTTATGACCATTCTGGTGATAATCTTGGCAGTATTGTTTGGAATGACTTACTATTCACACAATCTTGAGAAGTGATCTACAAATATATGTTCATAATTATTTCTATTGTTGATACTTTACACTGGGCACACTATATAAGCTATAAAGTTTTACTAGAATGGTTCCGATGTCAAATCATACTTGCCCATTGGTGCTACATATTATAATTTGGTCGCTTTACCTGCGAGCATAATGACAGACCCTCAAATATTTTACTAGGGACCTATTTAATTTTAAATACCTTCTAAAAATATCCCTCATTTATTATATTAAAACTTTCTTTAATTTTCGATCGCTAAGTGGCTAATGTAAAGAGGTTCAACCACAAGTTTTTTCACTGACCTCATTAATATTAAAACACACATGATATATTTAGCGAAACATAACTATGATTCATTTTCAAAAATAAAGTTTTTTAATCCTCATTTTTAACATCCAAACACTTATTCTTATATAATTATTAGTTATTATATCTTGGCGAAATAAATTCTCTACTTATTGATGACACTATTAGGTATGCTAAATATAATTTGTTCGGCGACTTAGTCCGTCACTGTGTGGTAATTTTATTTTTTTCTTATAACTGAGTTTCGTGTAATCTGTAACTAGATGACACAATATGTTTTACAAACACGCTTTACCAGATGATACCGATTCCAAGACTAAACCAAACAAAATATATATATTTTTAAATCTAATATTATGTGTAGTGTCTCCCTTATTATGTACTAGGTATCCAAGGCTCAATTTTCACCAGGAGTACTAGGGGATATATTTTTATAATAGTAAATATATATAATTTGACTAGGTGAATGCTTGTACATTGATTCTAAGTCATCCTTACTCCACGTGTAATCTTAGAACTACTTGTTAAAACTTAGATTATCCCTAATGGGAATAAGGAAGGGAAGAAATTAAATATACAAATATATTTACTAACGTTCAATTTGATTATGTTCTATTAGTGCCAGTTGCAACAATTTAGTGAGCTCATATTAACTCGTGCCTAACTTGAGTTTACATTCCGTGTAAACCAAGCCCTGAATCCCCAAAATTTAGCATGGAATTTAAAGATAACCTATAAACTTACATTTTTAAATAATTATCTCTCTATAGGATTTACGATGATAACTCTTGTTTAAAGTATAGACGCTCAATTTTAATATTATATAAAGCTCAGATGATTATCAACATTGTTTTCCATGCTTACTAAATTCCTATGGACCATAAGAGATCTCTAATTCTTAAAAAGTTACGTTTGCTTGCGGGTCGTAATAAAAATAGACACCTCCCACCCACTGATATCCTGTGAGGTAGCTCTGAAACATCTGCTCATGGGACTTAGTAGATAAATGGATGTTACTCGCACGACCAGCCTCCAAACCTCTGATCATTGCCGGCAAGGAGATCTCATCTGGTTTACACATGATAAATGTCTAGATGTGTAAAATTTCTTATTTAATGTCAAGTGCTTATAGTTTATAACAAAAATAATATTTATCATGTTGATAAGTTAGACGTGAATAGTAAGTTTTAGTCAAATATATTAGGCCAGAGTTTGATACATTTATCCAGATAAACTCCTTTAAAAAATTAATCTTAAATATTCTGATCACTCTCATTATAATTTTTAAGTTGCAGATAGTCAATTTCTGCCATCAATGCTAAGGCTACAAATAAAAACCAAATGTTGGTTGCTCTCCAAGTTTTACTGCCATCAAAAATATGAACTATTTACTAATAAAATAACTAGGGGGTAGTACTGTCAGGATAGGAACCATAGTCTCCCAATTCGAGTTAAAGAATGCTGCAACTAAGCTAACACTTATAGAAAAAAGTTCAAGCATATTAATATAATATCATATTGGAATAAATAAAACCAGTTACAATTTAACATTTTAGAAAACCTTTAACATAAAATCTGATATAAGTAATGATTTCTTTTTAAATTTTTCTGCGATTTTAAATATTTACCATTTAAGTTGTGTTTATTATTATAATTTGGTTAAAAAAATTCAATTTGTCAAAAATATAGTAGCTTTAGAAAATTGTAAATAAGAACAGTTTTTTTGCCTTAAATAAATCATGTGATGACCGTATCTGGGAATCTTGCCTTCATACTATCTATACAAATGTATGCATAGTAACTCACTATAGATACATTCCCTTTATTCTAAAAGTTAGTGTCCTATCTTGAATTTCTACGCCAGTGTGGTCCAACTGGCGGCCCACGGGTCAAGTACTACCCGCAATCACTGAAAGTGTGGCCCTCGTAGTATCCTGGAAGAAAATTAAATGGAACGTTTCGGTGGGAGATGGGAAATAGCTAATGATTCAAATATATCTTTTTTTACAAAGGTCACGATTGCGTTTTATTATGCATTTGTTTGAGTGTAATAGATAATATATAATATATTGTTGAGTTGATATATCTATATAAATTAAATAATGTTTGGTGAATTTATATAATGATTATATATATATATAATATATATCACTCAAACAAATGCATTATTAAAACGCAATCGTATATAATTATATATATATATATATATAATGCCAAGTTGTTTTGTTATTTTGTCTGTGTCCATGCCTATTTTATAATACAAGTTTGAGAGAGTAAATAAACTATTTATTTGGCAGTAAAATTTGAAAGATTCTACTAACTCAAAAATACAATTTAGTATTGAAAATATGAATTTATTAAGTGTTATGTGTAGGTTTATATTAAGTTTATGGGATTAATAAATATATATTCGGCCCACAGTGCAAACTAACAATCAGATTGGGCCCTTGGCATGAAAAATGTTGGACCACCCTGGTCTACGCAATGGCCCTATCCTATATGTTACACATAGTGGAACCAAGTAAATTAACCTTTCAGGATAAATGAACGTTCTTGCCGTGACAACTCCGCTTTATTTGTTGATATTCGTTATGAATTAGGAATATCTCAAGTGGTTTTAAAAAATAGTAATTTTGACATATTTGGTAAAATCAAAAACTTTTCGTTTTACATATTCAAATAAATTTTGTATCTCACTAGTAAAGTCTAGTGAGGCAAATAAACGAGTGTTAGTAGTTTTGAACTATAGAAGGACATAAATTGATAAGTTATTCAAAGAAAGAAAATCATGTATTTTTTTTCACCGTGAAAGGCCAACAACTTATCTCCTCTTCAGCCGAAAAACTAATATTGAAATTGGAGTAATTTTATTTGAGTTAGACAACCAGGTTTTGTACTGGTTACAGGATTTTTAAACATTATCTACATCTACATTATTATCTGCATTATAACATTCCCAGGGCACACACAACAAAATGGTACATCTATTATTAATACAAGGAGATTTTCCATATCTTATTTTTACCTACCGCATCATATCAAAATGAAAACTACATTTTAAAACATATAGTAGCAATAGTTTGCTATTGTTTAAGATTATTGATTTATTTTTTTTCCAAAGGGATATGGTAGGCTACCAAATCCGTAGATCAATTGACCCTAAACCCCTACCAATCTTTCCACATTGCCATAAACCTAGTCAAGCCATTTAATAATCCATTTTTCAAGTTTATATTCTAGCCTAGTTAGATTTTTTTTAAATTCTGATACTGCCCTTTGAGGTAGGGAGACCTACTCTCCCTAGTGATATTTAAGACCTCTTAGGGTTAGCCCAACAATGTATTACTAGAACAGGACTTAATATATACATTTAAATTTAATGTATTAAAAGGAACTAGAAGGTTTAACCTATTATATAATAACTATTGAGTTGGTGAGGATGTTATTTAAAATGTCCATTAATGCACAATTCAAAATCCAATGGTTTCCTTAATGCATCGTCATTTGGAACCTAATCAGCTGTTTTGTTTTAATTAAGGAACTAGAATTATTTTCTGTGTTATTAATGATAGTGAATTCAACACCATTTTGGTTTTGGCCATATGGTGGGAGTTTCAGGTGCGATGTTTATGATATGAGAAACTATTAACCATTTTGATATTATTTATTCCCATTATGTATTGATAGGCTATATGAGTTTATGGTACTTATTGTGAATATAGATAACTATTTGGTGACCACGACCATTAATTTGAATTCAAGCTATTCACGTTGATCATGATTAGCAAATTTGGTTTTGAAGTTCGTCAATTTGTGCTTTGTCAGACATTTAGAAGTTATGACATTAGGTACGGACCATTTATTTAGGCTTATCTTAATTTTAGACTTAGACTACTTTTCATGCCGATCTCTTATTTTAGAGTAGAGATAGCCTGTTTGCATCTAATTAGCAATATTTATGATTGAATAAACATTTGTGGTTTATTTTGAAACTTTTGAATCTTGGAGGAGAATATTTAAGGTATAAAGCATATTTTAAATCTATATTACTAATTTGAGTTTTATAGGTAAAGCCCAATAATTACTTTATGTTACCTATTGTCATACTTGATCTACTTTAAGAAATATAGTGAACTTGCAAATTACATGTCCTTAGCTCTAGTCAATCTGATGTTTTAAATTTTATTAAAATCTTTGAAGATGTTCAGTTTTCATTAGCGTTGCATATTTAATAGATGTGATTTGGAAATAATTTCATTAAAATTTATATCAATTATATTTCTGCTCAATTTGATTTACAGACCATTAGATTTGTCATTATTAATACTTTTCGCTAAAAATCATGTCATTATGTTCATACATTTTATTGTTTCAGACTATTTTATGTAAATCTATTATTCAACTTTTAATAATAACTCTGAGTATAGCCTGAATGGATAGTAAGATGCAGTACTAGCAAAAATATATTTCAAACACATACGTTGTTTTCAACTCTTATATTTTAAATGATATCAAATATCAATTGTATATATATTTTGTAAAATTATTGAATTACTTGTCCTGTTCTTTTTTAAATTTATCAAACCACATTATTTGATCAATAATATCAAACCTTATCATGTATATATGTATATATTTGTATATATTGTATATAAATATATACATATATATTTTAATGCCTAATGTATAGCAAGTGTTTGCAATACAATAAGCATTTAAAAATACTTTTACTTTAATCTCTCTTGTACTCACTCATAAATGTCTGACGGTAGTTGGCTGATACTATTGGATTATCTTATTGTACTGATTATTTATCTTTAGGGCTAATTTATACATCCATGATGTTCAAATCTAATCCCAGAATATTATGTATTTTTAATCAAATATGTTTTTCTTTAATCAACATATTCTTTGCTAATTTTGATATACTATGTCACGTGTGTACATCTGGAAATCTAAAGCTAATATAATGTTCAAACCTACTGAACTATAACCTATATAGAAGATAATGAAACTTGTTTTTTTGTTTGTTTTAAGGTTCTGTCTCTTGGTGCGGACGTTCTCCCAGAATACAAGCTCCAAAGTCCAAGAATCCACAAATGGACCATCCTACACTACAGCCCTTTCAAAGCTGTGTGGGACTGGATTATACTATTACTCGTTATGTACACCGCCATCTTTACTCCATATGTGGCTGCCTTTCTGCTCAATGAACCTAATTTTAATCCAAAGAGGAACAAAAAGTATGGCGATGATCCCATAGTAATAATTGATTTGATAGGTAAGTGTAATAATATCTAGCTTATTATATTAAATAAACAAAGTATATTTTTGCCATGAATAAATGTGTTACGTCTAGTTAAGAGTTCAGCCAAGAAGTAGTCAATATATTTAATATTTTAAAAAATATTCCAAAATTTAGCTCTGTGTACCATAATCCAATTTTTCAACACCATTTTACTTACTATTGAGAGCTAGAAGAATGTTTATAGCTTGAAGATGCCATCAATATTTACTTTGAATCTTTGCTTTTAAAATAAAAATAAATGTTAAATAATTTCTAAAAGTTATAGAATAGTTCTAACCTAACCAAAGGATAATTTAATTTTATCCTTATCTTAAATAAAATAAATAATATGTATATACATTTTACTTAAAATTAAAGTTTTTTTTTTAGCTAAGCGTATTACCATACATTTGGGTTGTATGCTTATGTACTATTTAGGTTAATGGGTTAGGGATATGGAAGTTTGAATTTAGAGTAAGGCTACCAGCATAAGAATGGAGAGAGAGTGGAAAAAACCTTTCATTACACCCGAGTGGGATTGAACCATGATTTCCCCGTCATCGGCAATCCAGTATATTGCGAGAGTAGCCCTTAGACCATATGGCCACCTAGGTGGATAAGATGATGTTATTGCTATAAATTATTTAACTTTAAAATGAAAATGTAATTAAAAAAAATATAAATGAATACAAGGTATTTAGATTTAACAACGTAATAAGCACTAAATATATCTTATTAATTATAGGTTGTATACATAATAATTTATACATAATATATTATAATATAATATACCCTAAACGTCGGGCTAGCGGACCGAGTAGCTATCCCTGTTTGGGAGGTTGAGTACACAAATACGAGCGGGTGTACTAAGTGTTTTTCCACTCAAATAACGGTAGGTTTTCTCTAAAATTCTATCGCCCTTTATCTCCATCCGATTAGAGTAAGTATGCAGGTAGGTCAGATGGGTAGTGAGACATAGTGCGCACATTATCTTTTTATTATGATTACAATTATTATTAGGTGTTCTGTCTTACGGCAGGTCCATTTATTTTGTTATTATTAAAATAAGATGGGTCACTCCACCATCTTTTCATTCTTGTTAAACACTAACAAAGAAGGCTTGCTTTGACCATGCGCATGAAGGGCTATTATTATTCTCGTTCACTGGTCAGGAGTGAAAGTTGATTGTGCTATACATGGGGAAATCTGTTTCTAACATTCCCTTACACACTGAGAAAATGTGTTTGACAATTATTTTTTTAAATTTCAAACTATCAAAATTAAAATTATTTTAGAAAAAAAAAATCTTTTTTGAGAAGTGATGTTTGAACAAAATAAAGGTAGGAACACACACACACAAAAGTAAAACGATTTAAATATATATTGTAAATATTAATTCTAAAACCTATTTTAATTTAATGAAACAATATAAAATCTATATATTTATCACAAACTTGGAAATAAGAACTATAATCAATATCAAATATCTTGGATTATTTTAAATAACCGGTACCTACGTATTCTCTTCCTAATGCCTATAGCTATAAACACAACAATTTTATATACATTAATATTTGACAGCTAAATTTCAAGAAAAAACTAGATTTCCTCGTAGAACATATTATTAGCATCAAATGACCCTAATGAAAATGTAACTAAATCTTTCATCAAATGACCCTATCGAAAATGTATGGCAAAAATCTTTCATCAAATGACCCTACTGAAAATGTAAAAATAAAATCTAATTTTTTTTTAAATAAGACACTTCAGCCAGATTCTATGTAATTAACAATTGGGAAATAAAATGTTTATCATGGTCTAAAAAATTTTGGCTCATTTGTGTGCATTATTAAACTACAAATTTCCAGTTAATATTTTTTCAAGGTACTGTGAAGTTTGAACTAAGAAGTTTGCCATACTGTACGTATGTTTTCATAATGGCCTTAACAAAAATGCTCCTATTCTTGTTTCAGTGGATGTGACCTTCATAGTGGATATACTGATAAACTTTCGGACAACGTATGTGAACAGTAATGATGAGGTAGTTTCTCATCCAGGCAAAATCGCAGTCCATTATTTGAGAGGCTGGTTCCTCATAGACTTGGTTGCTGCGATACCTTTTGACCTGCTCTTGTTTGGCTCGGATACGGATGAGGTAGTGTATCAAAATTTGCATTTGATCATTCCTTCAATAGTAGAATTTATATTTAGATTCCAAATGGAACAACTTTGCAATAGTTTGAGAAAACAATCAAACGTCAGTGTTGTCATTTAGTGACTTTGTTCAATCTGAAATGATTTATTTTAATTTTCAGTGCCTAGCGACTAATCTGGTGACTGACGACTTTCCTTAATTTTCTGTCAAGTTTATGTTCATTATTTTAAATGTTTATGCTGTAGAATTTTTATTTTCGTACTACCGTACTGCCAGAACGCATAATGCATTGTTCGATCTACAGAAGAGCTGTAAACTATCTATATGTCATTCACAATCGAGAATCAGACACATACTAATAATGAGTGAGTATACATTGATTGATACGTAACTTACATTCAATTCAGTTAATGTATGCATTTTTGGTTTGTCGTCAAATTTGATTACTTTTAAATTTCGTTTAGCGACAATCTAGCGACTTTCTGGTACTAATCTAGCTACAACACTTATTTGGTCGTTGGCAACACTGAGTCAACCTTTAATTGAAGAACTATATTTTAAAGTTCACCAAGCTGTTATATCAAATCTCTTAGTGGGAATCTTGTGCGTTATAAATGGTTCATGGGCCGAATTCGTTTCCAAATAAATAAATACGATAAAATGATCCTTCCAATTAACCTCTTATTCTCCTACACAGCTAAAATATATCGGCATTGGTCACAAATATTTCACTTTAACCGGAATATCCTCAGAGGTAGGATGTATGTCGCTACTCCGTTAAAATACAGCAGCGTGTTAATAAATATGTACTTTTTTTTAAAGTCACTTTTATACAATTTATCAATCAACATGTCTCGCCAGTCTACTTGGGGTTTGTGTGCTTTGTGTACTTAATACGTGCGTTGTTGCTAGGGAAAGGGGCTATCATCATCGTCTGATGAGGAATCGTCTATGCGTAAGGATGGAAGCGAAATCCAAGGCCAGGTCACGTCTTCCCAGAGAAGAGAGGTGTATTGAGTGGGAGAATGGAAGGATTAGATTAACTGGCACTGATTAGTTCGAGTGGCCTTAAAGGGAGGGCAGTTATTTTTCTTGGGTTAGAAGGGACTTATAGGGTTCCCTCCATTTGGACTGTGACGCCGTATCCAACCCACGAGGAGCTATATAGCACCTTGCATATAAGTCAGAGACTTTTCACAATTAGGTCGGAAGGGAATATGTTTGATAAGGGCTTAATCTCGAGGAGCGTTGAGTGGGGAGAGAAAGTTCGTCTGGTGTGTTGAGGACGTTGACAAAGAGAGCTGATTCTCGGAAGGGCAAAGAGCTAATTATCTATTGAAATATAGTCGGTCGAAGCATTGGTTTTGGTTTGCTTGGTGTGTTTTCCGCCACTGGTCTATCTTCTATTGGAGTGAAATATTGATGGCTATGTGATATCTTCCAGCTAATTTTATTAGTGAGTATAAGGGAAGTTGGGCAAGGTGGCGCTTACCCACAATAGTTGTGGAGAGTAGGGCAAAGGCTGATGTAGTGCTTACACAGGTTTAGAGGGTGGGAAGTTACACCAAAATGTACACAATGGATGCAGCCGTAATTGCAACACTTCATGAGAATTCTGAGAAAAATTAATATGATTAATTCTTTATTATGTCTCTCTTCTTTTCTTACAGACTTTGTACATTCCTTAGCGGTGAAGTTAAACAAGTATCAGTGACTTATAAGGTGAAACACAGATAATTCATTAAATTTATATGATAATTCTTATATCTAGTTTAATGCTATGATAGGTGAGAGATGAGAAACTTATAGTTATTTCAAGTTCCGTAGGTTAAAGTCTTATTTACATATGGTATTTACATTTCTTCGCCCATGGTTCTCTGCAGCGCAGGTCAGCAACTAGCTTTTGTGACTCACCCCATAAGGCAAGCGTGTAATCTTGATTGCCCTTTAAGTTGGAGAATTTATTAGCTAGATGATGGGATCGTAACAATCATCTCCGTTGTGAATGATCATCTCTTTATTGTGGAAGAGATGATAAGGCTTCATTCATCGGGGCATATCTGGAATTTGTCTCAATGGGTCTTAATTTATTCTGTTTTCCCAATGGAGTCTTTCTTGATAAATACATGATGTTTTCTTATGCCCATTGGATTAAGCATACTCCGGTCTACCATAAGCAGAATATTACATGGATTCCTGCACTGGCGTTTGAATATCGGATGGTGTTGAAGTATAAATTAGGATTTTTGAGGTAGGGGCTCTTCTGGGAGTGGTGATCAACTTTACAGGTAGCCTTATGGATGCTTTTGATGCCACCATGACTTGTTCCTTATTTGATTGAGGATTTCTCCACGGGTATTTGGGTTGGACTCGTAGGAATTTGCTTTTCGGTCCGGGGCCGTTCAGTCTCCTGGTCGTCACAAGGTCTCTCTTCTATATGAGTCCGTCCTGTTATGCAAACAGAATGTGATCTGGGGGAATGCTATGTACCAATGTTTAAGTGATTAAATCTGTAAATGGATGCCGATTTCTAGTTAACCATTTGATTAATTTGTTCCGTGGAGTTCTCCCGTGGATGATAGTTTGCCGCAGTCTAACTGGTCGTGTGCCATGTCTGTCCCGTTTTCTCTCCTGTGGTAGACTTGAACTGTTGGCCATTTTCCGAAAGAATAGCTGATGAATATTTTCATCAGTGAAAGATTTCACCTTCTTTATTCTTCTGATCTGAGATTTATTTGAGTCGTTTGGTGGGAGTGCCGCTATTAATTATAAAATCAGAAAGCCGATCACGAAAAGAAACGTTTTTACTCTGACAGACCACGGTTATGGTCCCACGAGATCTATGACAATGTTCTTTCACAGATCCCTTTGCCTATGAGCTCCAAAAGGCATGTTTCAGATTCAGCTGGCAGTCTTAAATTTTGTGGATGTGTGGTAATATTTTACGTGTTGCCTGAGTGTCTTGGATATTTACTTTCAAGCATAATAGCTTATGGCTTGGATAGTACTCTATTCTCCCAGATTACCAGCTTATGTGTGGTCATGGTAATGTTGGGGAAGCACTGTCAGCATCGGGCTTGGAACGGTGAGTCTTCACCCTTATTTGGGTCGATCCCTGTACATAAGGGCTTGTTCTTTAAATAGATGTCTTTTTAGGTTGGGGATTTTTACTTCTTCGCTGCTTTTGAAGTATTTTATCTATTTATACCCACATCTGTATCATCTCCTGAGTTTTGTTGCCTCTCTAGGAATGGGTTATACTATTGGGGAGAGATATTGATGGTGTGAGATGTAGGAGGGTGGGTGGATCTCGAGCATGTATCCTTGACCATGGGTTGGGGGTCAGACGTTCTCCTTATTCTTCGATTGTGTCTAAGGCTTACACTTCAGGTGATCAGGATTAATTGTCGGGAAGTTCTTTTTCACGCCCTTGGCATGTTGGATGTTGAAAAGTATTTCTGGGGTTATAGGGACCACCTAGTTAATTTTTAGCTCCCATTATTCATGGTATTGCGTGGCTCTCTTTAACAGGATGGGTTGGAAAATTTGTTGTTGGGGAAGGTGGAATGAGGGTTTATATCTCGTTGGATGGATTGGGCTCGTTCTATAATCTAGTATAAGAAGGAGGAGGCAAACGATTTAGGTAAGGGTTTAACTGGGGTTTGTAGTAGCTATATAATTAATGATTGTATTGGTACCTCTGAAGTTTGGGGAAATAATCTTCTGAATTTTTTTATATATTCTTCACTATTACGTGATCTAATAGGTATTTTCTTTCTTGGGATTCGCAGTATAAGCTACAGTCTGTTATGTGTGTTTGATCACCGTATAAAGTTTAAATTTTTATTTTCAATGAATCCTTTTCTATATTGTGTTGTTGCTTGCTGTATACCGTGAAAATTATTATTTTCAATGTATCCTTTCCAATAGTATGCGTTTTCCCAAACACGATTCCACACTTCACATAGATTCAATAAACCTTAGAACTGTCTTGAAATCCTCCAACACCTCTCTCACTCTCTGGACACTTTCTTGACCTTCATCTTTGTCATCTTCAATCTCTCTTAGTTCTATTATGGAATCACTTTTCACAGCCTTTGTTGAGATTTAATTCGATAAAACTTCATAGTCATTCCTAATTGAGTGACCCAATGGTCTAAAAGGAATCATTTTCGCAAAATATTGGACTTATATTGATGGGGAGATCGGGATTTGAATCTCCCCTTAATGTTTTTCTTTTCTTCTTCCACACAAGGGCTGGTAAATTCCTTCCTCTCTATACAACCTTCCTCAAACCTAACCCATTAGCGTAGTTAATACCTAATGTAATTAGTATATAAGCGTATAGCCCGAACGGATATTAAGTGATGGTGCTAAAAACAAACGTAAAACTTCATAGTCCATATTATAGGGTCTTTAATTTCAAAATAATTGTCATTGGTGAGCTATAGCAGTTTCTTGAGTGACATTTCATCTTCTGCATCAAAAGTCACGCATCCAGTAGGTAAACTAGAGTGCTGTAATCATTTCTAAATAGTGGCCATTGCCACACTCCTCCGCGCCTTGTCGGTAAAATGGGAGCGGTAGAGAACTAACATGTCTGCAACCCAATATAAAGCTTAAGTCTCTGTGGTGTGATTCAGTGACTCTCTGCACTCAGCCGTTCATCTTTTTCCCATTCCATAATTTTATTCCAATAATTATGTAATTACCAGCATTGTTGAATACCTGGTGCATAGCACACATCTTCTGTAAAATGTTCTACCGTTCAAAGCTAGAATCACATTAAACTATTCCTGAGCCTGAGTTTTTTTATATTTTCATAAAAATTGTATTTTATTTTAAATACTAATTAATTGAACAAAATATAGCTTTATATGTTTTGAAATAACGTTAGTGCCACAATTTGAGGTTTGGAGTATTCCTTCATTAATATGAATTGTAAATAAATAAATAATAATAAGTGCTAGAATGTTGCTTTTCAGTTTATATATGATTAATGATTATGTTAATCGAGAAAATAATAATGTAGCTTTGTGTAGCTTCAAGAACATATCCGTCTATTCCTAGTTATCGTACAATCCCAAGTACGAACGTTTATCACAAGTTCTCTCAATCATAGATTGTATGGGGTACTTCCCTTATTCTGACAATGCTGATATATCTCCACCTAGAGAAGCAAAGTGGGACTCTATTTAAATCTTTGTTGATGTTGCATGTGATAAGCAATATAGTATAAAAAAAATTACAGTTTGGGTAAACAGAGAGCTATATACTCTTTATATGTATATATATATGTCTAGTCCCTAAGTATAATCTCAGATATATAATGCTATCCTTACCATTCTCTTTTCTTGTGGTGATCAATGCTTATGATATTAATTATTAACGGCACAAAAGTGGGTTCTATTCTTTTATATTCTTTGATTAGTACATATAGGTCCTGAATTGAATAAATGACATCATGGCGTCAATATCAAAACTTGGTAATAGTCTCTACAGTTGTAAACCTTATGCGAAACTATTACTCCTCATGGACATTTCAATGTGGGGTCCAGACGTCTTGTCAGCATGGATAAACTGGTAAGAGAAAAGAATACCTGCAAAAAGTGTTATGCATATATGATTGATCTTATGCATACTAACGAACAGATCATTGCTCTCAACAATATTAAAGATACAGACTAGAAACGTATGGATAATTTGATTGAGGATCTGAAGGAGGGCAGGACCTGACTGCAAATTCTGAAAGGAGTAGCAAACAAGGTTTGGAAAAGTTTTACCGCTGTCAGGAAAAGTGTCTTGCATTGCTGGACTCTTTAAGTCCTAAGCTGAAGATGTCTAGACATTCTATTTATATACAACAGAAGATGTATACCGACTTGCACGATATAATAAGAGGATACATTTAATTTGCCAAATTCATTGGCAAAGATCTGATGTGTTAGTCTTACGAAATATTGGAGTCCTGAAATTACTCTTCAATGCTTGATTTAGAATTGATATAGACGTGGTGACTGACAGAGGTTTCATCTACATCTACATCTACTTGGATTCTAATCCTAGTAGAAATACTCAAATCCATTTAAATTGACTTTGACAGATAGGACTGATTATAGATTCAAGAAAACAGATGTGGTTTCATCGCTAATCACGAATATGAAGACATTGATTTGCCTAAGGAACCTTAGTTGTTTTAGAGTGCCTACTTTTGAAGTGTCAGATGTCATACTGTTCATACTGGACAGAGGTTTGACCCAATACTTCTAACGTTACATGTTAACATATCAATTACATATGTACATAAGTACATTAAATATGTTCGAATATATGTCATATTTCTTTTGAATGTTATTCATAGTTTGTAACATGTCGACAAAGGTTGCCGAAGTTATTATCAGAGCGATTAATATTATTGAAAGTAAGTATAAACATTTACACGCTTCACTTCATAAGGCTGAGGCGGTCCTCCTGGAAACCTTTAAACCTATTACGGAGCCACTTAAAAAGAAAGTAAATGTGTTGAAAGTCAGAATTTTGGTGGTTGAAGGGCTGGGGTGAAGCGAGAGTGTTGGGGTTTAATGTTCGTACTTATTGATAGGAAATTTTGGTGATTGTATTCGATTGGGGATAGAATAGAAAAATTTGTTTTTCGGATGTGTCTAGCAGTAATCCAGTTTGGGGCGTTTGGATCGAGATATAAATTTTCAATCAGGGGTCTAGCTGTCATGTTTGGACGCCTACAAACAGAAGGTTAGGCTACCCTGGGTTTAAGTATAGAGGGTAGTTGAAGTGAACCAGCATGTATATCAAATGCGTCTGGAAATAAAATGGAAAAGCAATTTATTTTTTGTCTCATACATATGAGGTGGATTGCAAAGGTAATGTCGGTTTGGAGTAGCAGTAAGGGGATAATTCACTGTTGTTGGTCGCAACGTTGAGAACCTAGCTACCGTATGAGAAAGCGAGAATATGGAGATATTTAATCATCATTCTTAGGGAGATTACCAGGATGGGTGTTGGGTGGGTTGGGAAGAGGGATGTGGGGGAAAATGGGAATAAGAGGGAAGGAGGATATGGTATGGTGGAGAGAGGTGGCTGCGAGTTGGTGTGATGAGTGGATGTAGTAGAGAGGGGTGATGGGGAGAGAAGTAAGGGGGAGGAGAATTGGGGTGAATGGGAGGATGGAGAAGATGTGTAAGTGGTAAAGATTGTTGAGAGGGGGAAGGATTTCTAGGGGATTAAGTAAGGTGAGGGGTAAAGGGGTGTTGAGCTGGGATGTAGGGTGCTGGGAGGATGGGGGCGATAGTGGCCATATTGCTGAGCCAGATATTACTTATATTCCCTACATGTTTGTAATTTAGTAAATTAATGGAAATACATTGAGATTGAATTATATCTTAAAACACGCTAGAAATGGTCAAAATATGTTCATTTAAAATATCTTAGTGAGATGCTGTTAAATATATATATGATGATTTGAAATGAAATTACTTAGTTTGTTATTTATAATAATTGAGATATAATAAATAAGTTTTAAAATCAAATACATCTCTTTTATACTATCCCGTCTTGCTCCTTGAGGGAATCATAGTGATAGAAAATTAACTACTTACTTGAAAACGAGATAAATGGAAGTGTTTTAGTTAACAAAGCACAATCATAAGGAACTAGATAAAGGAAAATAAATGTGAAATAATTTTGAAGTCATAATTAAATAGTATAGTAAATTTGAGTTGTCTGATAGCAACCAGAATAGTAAATAAATATATTATTGAATCTAACCCGAAAACCCAACTGAACAAGAGCTTGATATTTACCTTACAATTAAAAGAATGAATAGGCCTATTCATCTCAAGAAATGTTTAAGTTTGTTCGGTGAGTCAGCCTGGACGTTGAACGGGCTAGAATATATAGCTATATTTTAATATTATTGAGATTCCATGTTCTAACTCATATTTGTCAACCTAATCTGCAATTATATCTTCCTGCTTATTAAATGAAGAGTATGCATTTTAATATTCATGTATTGATAATTTAAGTTAATAATAATTCCAAAACATATCTTATCTTCGCATTGTAATGTTATTATAATAGCACTTCATTTACTTGAAAGTAACTATGTACCATTTTATTCTGCCTATTTTATATCATTACAGTATATTTAAGAAATAAATTCATAATCTTAAATTATTGCTTTCATTTACTTAAACTTCAAACCACTCTTATAAGAGTTAATATTTATAAATGAGAATCAATTGTGTTAAAACATATGTTTTGTTCAAATACATTTTATTGTAGCTCAGTGTATAACAAACAGTAAACTATAATAAAACACACATTCTTTTTTTTAAGGCATGGCTCTACCTTTACTATTAAATGTTAAAATATAATAAATTTGGACATTACAAATGTAAAAACTTACATGCTCACATGAAAAGAGGACTTAATTTACTTACATGCTTATATGAAAACACGACTTCATTTGACTTAAAAAATTATAGTAAATTTGGCTATAAATATTAAAAACAATCATGACTTTCAATATGGATGTTATTTGGTTTTAATAGTGGTGTTTATATAATTATACTAAATTAAAGTTTACCGCACAATTTATTCTCGAAAACTTATAACGTTTAAGAAAATCTTTAACTAAATATTATTGTTCAAAAGAAACTAGAAATAAATTATACAAATTTTACTTTTCTTAATAAAATTAGATGAATGTTAATGCATATTTTCTCTTCCATTGTTATTGGTTTGGAATTTTATCTTTATGAGTCTGTATTTAATTTCAAACAAATTTTATTTTACAGTGCTTAGATTTTATGTATTAATAGCAAAAAATGTAAAATCTAAGAGAAAAATTCACTTTTCCTAATTTCATATAAATAAACATAATTATACTATAAATCCAACTATCACAAAAGTATTTAGTTCCATATACAATTATGCATGTATACATAATCACGTATTTATTATTATATTATATAAAAATGTATATATTAATATGCATGTATATATGTTATGCATATTTATGTATACAAGCATGCATATGTATGCATGTATATATACATACATGATAATAAGCTAAAGTTTAAAAAAATGTTATTAAGTCATACCTAATTATTTGTATTAAGATATTTATTTTATAAAATACATTTTCATTTATTTTTGTAAAAAAATAATCTGTTAACATATGTATTAAATACCTATTTATCTGGATCATCTATAATTTGAAGTTAAAGCTAATTTATTTTCTTCATCTTGATTAGATAAACAAATAAATCAAATTCAATATAATTAATTGGCTAATTTCCAAATTTTTCGATATATTAAAAAAATATAACATAAATATATTTTGATGACTAAATCTATTAATACATAAAACTTAGTTCTTTAAATTACTAGGATGTTTGCTTATTGTTATTCTATATGTGTGTTTCTTTTAGTGTCTTAGATGTAATTATTGTTTTAGTTTTAGTTTCATCAATTTGTTGTTTTATAGTAGAAACTATTTTTTTAACATTTTTACAGTTGGGCTTGGATGCTGATGAGGTTAGTTTTTTCTCAAATTATTTTGAATGCTTTATTTAATTTTACGTTTTGCACGTATAGTGTTTGGACTGCATATAGCTTTGATTTTAATTTTAATATAGTATTTTATTTTATAGCACTAACTCTTTATTTTTTGTGTTTTTGGTTAGGGATTAAGTAATTCTAACTAAATGTATATTTTGATTAATAGACAATTGCATGGGAATTAAAACATTATAGGTTTACTATCTTGACCTAATTATTTTTAATAGGATAGCCTATCAATGCTACAACTAATAGCTTTGTGTTGAATTTTATTGAATAAGCTATATATTGTAATATATGTTTGATCGGAAGAAAATACCAACAACATCATAACCTCAAATGTGACAGAAATCTCCGTAAACATAATGTTAATTTATGTATATTCTTGTGAATTAAATTGTATGCTATGGAATGCAACTCTGCTTTTAAAACATTCAAATCGACCAAGTAATGCTGGTTAAATATATCAGCCATTAGGGCTCATAACTGATTCATGCCTAAAATATGTAACGATAGTTATTTTAATAACAAGAATACCTACCTATTTAATTTTCACAAAATAGTTTTCTAATATGTTTTTCTCTTTCATAATATTATAAAGCTAAAATAATCCAAATAGGTTCCAGAATCAAGAAAATTTGGCTTAGTCGTACTCAAAACGAACACAATTTTTTAAGGTAGTATTGATGTTGTTTGGTGTTTTTGGGATCAAACGTCTCCTGGAATTATTAATAATTATGTAATTTGTATACATCCTCATTGTCTTTGCTAGTTGGCTAATAGAATTAATATCATCTACAACTACAAGAGTAGTGTAAATAATTTACTCCTAGCTCCCTTTATTTTTGTGATGACGTGCAAATGCGTGACTGCCATTTTGATTATTGGCCACCATTTTGAGCTTTTGATATGTTCCGAAATGTTTCAACACCTTCCGACGGGTCATTACAGCCTGGAAATTCAAGCTGGGTGCCAAAAAACCTATCCACGTTCGTAAATGCCTTAACATGTTTCGACACGTTCCAACAGGTCTAGACAATACTTGACAAGTTTAGACAGGTTTCGAAAAGATTGATTGATTATCATATTATTGATTTACATGTGATTGATTGATTTACATGTCTGAACATACCCTAATATATATATATATATATGAACATGTCTGTAAACAGATCATAACGTTGGAAATTATGGATAGCATTCCTTATACCTTAAAGTGTTAAGTGGAAATTCCTAAAATCAAGATTATAACCCAAAACCCAAACCCCATAGCGATAATTCTTGCTTTTATTCTTGAAATTTTATGTATTTATTTCATCTTCTTCCCTTTCTCTTCCTGCCACAGCAGTTTTTGTGGTTGTATCACAATTTTTATATTACAAATTTTATTTTTGACCTAAATAGCCTCGAATTGGAACTTGTTTGAACTGAAATGGTGCTGATCATAACCATTTTTGACCGATCATGACCTTTCATTACCGATCATATCTAATCATGATCAATCATGTCTACATTTGTCAGAACCTATCAACGTATTTTTCCTTTTTCGTCCATTTGTCTCCTTGCCACACATGTTTTTACGGAAGTATCACCTTTTAGATACTCCAACTGAACAGTTTTGGACGTGTTTGAACTAAATCGATGAACTAATTTCCTTGTTAGGTTGTGCAAATCAAGTTCCATTTCCCACCTCAAGGGCCCCCCCCCCCCCCATGCAGCCCTCTCCCCCTACCCAGTGCCAATTTTTAAAAATTATTATATATATAGATATATATCTTACATGAAATGCTTATTGCATCTTGCTCCCTGAGCTCCTTCTCCTATTCCAACCCAAATGTACCAAAGTGAAAGAGGTCTCTTCAAATCCTTAAAACAGGTTCAGACAAGTTTGGTGGCCTGAACAAGCCTAAACATATTGATAATCGCATACAAATGATTATACTTTTTCTCTATTTTAACCTTCTGATCAGTGAATCAACCCACCACACAAGGTGATATTAAACACAAAATCTAGTATGTCAGGGAGTCAACGCGAATAAAAAGGGAAGTAATTGTACACGTCAATATGTATTAAATGTTTAAGCACGATCGGTTAAGATTAGTTATGAGCTGTCATAGTAGTTTATGAACGGTTTCAAACCAGACGATAAAATTTCAAATTTGGGGATATATATGGAAAAATTAAAGTTTGTGATATAAAAAAATTTGTACCATTGCAAAACTTGTGTGTCATTGAGAGGAAAGGCTAAAAAAAAGTATAAAAATTAAATAAATTACATAACTTTCCAAGGAAATGCGGAGGAGTTACCATTGAGGAGTCACCATCTCAATTTTGACACCTATCTTGGATTTCAACATCACACTATAAGGGTTTTTGGAAGAATCTTGAATTTCTACATCATACTGTAAGGTATAGGGAGGCCATAATGAGACTCTAACGTGTTCATACATTTTCTGAAAATTGAAAAATGACACCTGGACACGGAATCGAACCCGGGACCTCTGGCTTAGTACGCCAATGCTCTAGCATTAGCTCTAGAGCATTGGCGTACTAAGCCAGAGGTCCGGGTTCGATTCCCGTGTCCAGGTGTCATTTTCAATTTTCAGAATATGATATCTAGGTGGAGTGGTCCCCACTAATAAGCATAAATAATAGCTCTGGCTATTAATTCTTAATGTGTTCATACATGTTCAGACATGTTTATACATGTTCGAACCTGTTTATACATGCTCAGAAATGTTGACCAATCAATTACATTTCAATAAATGAATCATTTAATTTTGTCAATAACTGTCAGAACATGTTGAAAAATGCTGAAACATGTCGAAAGGTACGATAATTTAAAATGGACACTGAAATTCAAAATATTAAAATATCAAAAATTAAAATATCCTCCAATATTCACAGTGGCCACTAACATTCTAAACAGAAGCACCGCACGCACACACGCACCTCAAATAAGTAAGCCCACTGTGACAATTATAAACTACTCACACGTATGTTTAAATATTTGTTTTAGATTAATTCAAAAAGGAGTCAAAGCTAAAAAAATATTCTCTATCATCTCTACTCATACTAGTTCTCAATGAAATGCCGCGGGTTAAGCCCACCCCTCATTCGAGCTTTTTTTTTGTATGATAAATGCTCTGCTCAACTATGATGATGACTTAAGTGTTATGGATTGATAAATATTGTAATAATCCTATCACAAGACCATCCCCTTCCAAACTATCATAAAGCCCTTAGTTGCCCCACATCAGTGCTAGGTCTCACGTCTCTTTCAAAATGTTTTTGGAATTTTACCCGCCTCGGTGGCGTAGTTGGCTTACGCGCTAGTCGTGTCGAGCTCTACCGCCGAGGACGGGGAGATCGAGGTTCGAATCTCGGTCGGGTGAACTGGGGGTGGTTTTTCCTAAATGGTTTTCCACTCTACCTCCACGCAAATGCGGGTTCACTACCTCTAAATTCAACCCTTCCAATTCCTAATCCATTTGCGTAATTAGTACTTAAGCTTATAACCCGAACGGGTAGTAAGACGCGGTGCTAAATATTATTATTTTTATTATTATTATTATTTTTTAGAATATTATTTATTACACCTTTTCTCACTTATCTGTTGATGAATCAACATCCAATGGAACACATGCACTTTATTAATTTCTTGAACAACAGCAAATGAAAACCACTACTTAATTAAGTCTATAACAAGTAATGGAGCTCTGTGGCCTAAGAAATAAAATAACTAAGGATAATAGAAGTAGGAATGATATAAATATATTAGTGCAGACATAGAAGACATTACTAAGATCCGACTAGCATCGATTTGGAAATAAGGAAAAGGTTCCTAAAGCCATATATTTAGAGAATTGAGCTTTATTGATGTGAAACATGACCATTGGTGCAACTGAAAGGAAACGAATATAACCACTTGAAATGTGGCGCTACAGAAGAATGTTGGAAATAGCATGGTTGATGATGGTATCAAATACAGAAGTGGTAATAAAATCAAATAAAGAAAGGAAACTTTGGTAAAGTATAGAGCAAATACGAGTTAACATGGTAGGTCATATACATAGACATGAAAGTTTGACGAAGATAATTATTATAGAGGTGGATGTGGAAGGGAGTAATTCAAGAGGGAGATCCAAGACTAGAGTACATGAATCAGCTAGCGATAGATGTTGTGAGAAAATGATACAAAGATGTCAAATATTTGTCCCAGGATAGGCAAAGTGAGCCATGCTGCAGACCAATAGCAAGATTGATGACCTAATGATGCTTAAATAATCATATAGTCTAACTGGCACACCAAGTTGGTGAGGAGGGAAGTAGGGCAAGTTTAGATGGGCAGGAGTTTCATATTTTATCTCCTCTTACAAATACGGTTAGTAATTTCAATAAAAGTTTTAAGCATCTGAACACCCAAGATAGAATGATTCATGTGATTCTGGAACACAATTGATTATTATCATCCACACCACTAGTGTTGACTTTCTCCTATCCTCATCCCCTTGTATTGTTGTGGATTCTGTGACACAATGATGTGATTGTGGGAGAACTGTCTGTTTGGTTGCTGGTCTCATCAAAGATCCCTACCTCCCTCTTTAAGTGTTATTCCCCCCTTCGTGCCATCCGTATCTCATTAATATGCTAGCCATGGCTTGCAGGTATTGTGCCATGGTGACCTTACCATTTAAGAATGCCTACCTCTTTTGCCGATTTTTTGAGCCCTCATCACTCAAAGCATTTAGTATTGATAAACTCATACAAAATTTATTTTAGCACCACGTCTAACTACCCATTTGGATTACACACAAATGTAATAATTATTAAGTTAATATATAAGGGATGAGGAAGGTTGGATTTAGAGGAAGGGTTTCCTCATTTCAAACGAAGAGAACTTTCTCAAATATATATTAATTTATTTTATTTTATTCATAAATAGCTTGATATATATAATTATGCCCATTATTTTTCAAGCATTAAATATAATATCATTTATTTTGTTGAAACTATTTTTTAGTGAGGATATTGGCATTGATTAACATGATAGCCAATTTTTATAATATCTTCCTTAATAGAAGACAGCTTGGTTTGCATGGATTATTTTGTATTCAAATGATTCAATAATTGGTTCTAGTTGAAGTGTAGCTATTTCAAAAACCCAGGCTCAAAACATTCTAAAGTGTTGAGGAGCCCCTGAAGGTGTCCTAGGGAGCCCCAGGACTTTAAGGAGCACACTTTGAGAACTGAACCCTCAGACCATTCGACTACAAAAGCAGATCTTAAAAAATCTAGTAAATTTCAAAAATAATGTTGGCACTCTTACTGGGGGTTTGAAAAGACTGTTAGTCTTGCTAACCAATAAAAAACTGATTAGCAGAATTCCTTTACCCTGATATATAACACTAAGATATGAAGTGGTTAGAATTTAGAAGTTGGTTCAAGTCAATTTTTTTAATAAAATAAGAATACTAGGTAGACAGATAAAAGTATCATATTTTGTATTCTAATTTATTATCGTTAATTATATAATTATACTAAAATGGTATCATTTTGATTTTTTATGAATACATGTATTATGTACACCATTAACCACCGTGAAAATAATTCGTAAATGATTTAGTAATAAATAGTATTAATATTATAATTATTTATCTGCAGGAAGGGCCTCAGTCAAAAATAAGTATTTTCCATAACAATCTCCAATAAAGTGGAATTGTTTATGTCCAAGCGGGGTGAGGAAATGGTAAGGCACACTTTAGATAACTCATGTCCATTCATTAATGAAATATGATTACATAATCTAATGCTAGGTCTGACCCTAGTCATTAAGATCGTGGGTAGGGGAATAGATGACATATTAATGAGTTACATACGCCGTGCTCATCACCAGACATTGTTAGGATAGTTAAATCTCGCAGATTACTTTAGGCAGGATATTCAGTGTGAATGTAAGAATCTAGAACCATGTTTAGGATATTGACTGCAGATGGTAGGATAGCATTTAAATTGACCTGAATGATATAAGGTTTATTGAGGTGGACTTGAAAGAACTAGCTCAAGATAGGGATAGGTTGCCTACTTTTTTAAGTGCGGCAATTAACTTTTGATATTCTAATGCCATAGAGTAATTGAGTCTGACCCTAGTCTAGGAAAAAAAAAATATAGCTAAACAATAGAATTTTTGTAAAAACACGCTCGGTCTTATCTTAAACAAACCTACCAATTATAAGTAATATGTGTAGTTATTCGGATAGTAAGTATTGAAGTAAGAAGCTGAAAATAACAATAAATAGACCGCATCAGTGGTCACATGATCTAGGGCAGGCATGGGCAAACTAACTGATTCGGGGGCAAATTATCATGCTTTTGCCAAGTCAAGGGTAAAACTATATATATTTTACCAGAAATTGCTACATTATATTTTATTTACTAACCTATACTTTTATGACTTTTAAATTTTATTTTAAGTATATTTTAAAATCATATTATAACACACTATTTTTAGAAACTTTAGTGGGAGGATTAGTCTTGTACTTGGGTCACAAGACTATCAACACTAGGGTTGATGCTGCTTATAAATAATCAGCGCTAATTCTCAAAATTTTCGTCTATCATTGTCACTTTTCAACATGTTGTACTTAATCCTCGAAAAGAACGGTTTATACATGCGTGTGCGTATTGCCAAAATAGGAAATTTATTTTTCTTGCAAAGGCATGAAAATTAGTATAATTTCTTCCATCAAATATAATTTATAAGATTCTGTCGAAGTAATGTCATTAAATTCGAGATTTTATAGTTAAATACTCCCGAAACTCAATAAGCTCCATCTGCAGGATTTTTGGAGAACTATTTAAATCAGCACTCGTCGAATAAACAAATATTGAAAATGTGGAGTAATTGTTTTGGAAGTCAACAAAACTTGTATCAAATTTCTCTATTAACGAATTCAGTTCATCTCCAATGAATAATATTTAATATTTTCAAGAATTTCTAGAATATGAAATTACGAACCATTTTTTGATATGATTCTACTTTACCACATTATTAAATTATTTCGGAAAGCTTTCACATGGCCATGGAGTTCATGCTTTGTAAAACTAGTTTTGATGTCATTACCCTTCATTAATACGCAACAAACAATAATACGTCTCGGGTGACCTGGTGGTCTAGGGGTAAAGTGTCGGACTTCTTTGTTGGGGGTCCGGGGTTCAATCCTTGGTCTAGGCACAGATTTATTTGATTACCAAACCCTTCCTTCACCTCTGAGAAGATGTGTATTAATCACAACTTGTGAATGTGAGGAATGCCAGGCCTCCACCGTGGTTCGGATTCCACGTTAAACTGTAGGTCCTCCATTTCATATCACAATCACCCTACCATTACATATTAGCGTAAGTGCGTATAACCCGAATGGGTAGTAAGACGTGGTGCTAATAATAATCAATAATACGTCTCGACAAACTAATTTGGTCGAAGTCATTTCTCTTTTCAGGACATGTTATATTTGCAAAATTGAGCAGACACTTTTTTATAAATTCTTCTTCGCCAATTTGCTTAGAACACTTTACAATTTTTTCGCTCAACACCAAACTAGAATTAACGAAGCTATTGTTTTCCATTCTTTTATTGCTAAACACTTGCTGTTGGCTACCCAAGTTCTTCTTTATCTTCTGTATCTTGTCTTTTCGCAGTTGAACTTCAGTTTTTTTGTTATTAGCAGGTCTTTAAATAAAAGTTCTATTCGGGCTGTATTCTTTAAGCACGGACATAGATTTATGCAAAGTAAACTTATTGAACAACCTTTATGCATGATAAAGAAATAATCCTCCATCCACTTGTGTTGAAACTGATGATACTATGGATTGACTCATCTCTTTTTTGAACGATGACCAGGCATTCTCACAATATCAAAAGCGATATTCACACTTAAATTTATGTGCAGGTCACACGAAATTAATGTAAACAGTAATATTCGAATGAAACGGGAATAGTAGCGAACACAGTAACATCGACTCGTCACGTCGCTGAAATGCACTAAAAATCAGGGCGAATGGGAGAGTGAGGTAGAAAAATCCACCTTCCTATGCGAGGGCAAAGAAGATGGAAGTCAGACCAAACTCTAGCCAGTTACTCACTCAGTCGGGAGCGCGTGTTGACGTGCACACTAACTTTAAGTATGCGCGTGGTGAGTACATATCTCCCGTGCCTTAGAATTAATTTAGTACAGGATAGTAAGTAGTACGAATGATGGACCAACACAATTCGTGGGTCCTAACCAACTCGTGGGCTAGGTGTTGCTCATGAATGAAGGGCATCCATATGGCAAAATAATGCGTTACTGGTGATGGATATGTCAATGTCCCAATACCAGATGAAACTACTAAGGATGTTTTTTACTAAACGTATTTAAACTATACCTCAACGGATACGTGGGCACATTTCCTTTATTTCCTACCATCCTCAACCTTAATAAATCCCATTTGTTGTAAATCTATGGATATCCCATAGTAATTTTAGCTATGCCATATGCTTGTCTGATTGTCTTCTGCTTCTTTAGTGATCAGACATATGTGGAGCGTTGCTCTGTTATAGTTGATTGCTTCTACGGAATAAATTTTGTGTTACACTATCCTCAGGGATATTTTATGTGTGTTTGTATACGATTGAATTTTATTTGTAATATATTGTCCTCACATGAGTGGATGTCACTCAATCGTACTGGATTCGAAACCTGGAAGACATGAAATGTCCTCGAACAAGGTGGATAACAAAACAGAGATTGTTTTTGACCCTAATATTCCCGGTAAATTGTTAGATGATTTTTAGTGAGTGTTGATAATGTTATGGGACAGCAAAATATACGCTACGTGCCCAACATAGGTTGTTGATGAAAATGTTAGTTTAAGTATGAATAAAATGTTAGAATAAAGGGGAGTGTTTATTGATAATATTTTTGACCAAATAAGAAGATTTGCTATGTTATCTACTAAAGTGAAACTGTCTAATATCACACCAGCTGTTTCAATTAATTTGTTGTTAACGAACTTGTCAAAATACGGAAAACTCACAAGTCAGTTAAGATACATTTAAAATTAGTTCTAGACTACCAGAGTTTTTTGATGACTATTCATTGAGACGCATTTTATATATTTTTCTAACCGGATAACTCACTTCCATAATATATTAATTAGACAATAGATAATATGCCATGGCGAGTACATTTGTCCACTGATGTTGTCAAAGCTTTCGATGCCTTTTCCTGACACGCGTCAAGAAATTGTACAAAAGACGTGTCGGCCACCAATCTGTCAAGTGAGCCTCAAAGAATACTTACTACCTTCAGTGATGTTTTCGTTGACACTAGTAAAGTGATATGGTTGACTGAGACCAGGGGTGGCACTGAGCCCATCCAATCAGTTAGTGCTAGCAAATTAATGTGTCATCTGTTTATATTACATATTTAGCATTCTTCCTGTTCCTTAACATTGGCCTCAGTCACTTTGCGAGACGAATAAAGAGAAAGGTGACGTCACATACATTTATCTAGTCTTTAGGTGTGTTGAAACTGATTTGTTCAAAATTTACCCGATAAAATGAGTGACACTCCCATGGATGGGGAGAATAATTTTAGTGATTTTTTTTTAAAAACCAACCAGTGGCATCAGCTTTATTGGTGAAAAAATCTTGATTAATATTTTTGAAAAGTCATCGGTTGTTAATTAGAACGATATAAAGGGACAAGTTATAGGACATATCTATGACTGTTATGATCATAATGGCCCGTTGTTTAAAATTTTATTCAAGTTCACTTGCAGAAAAATTTAAAGTAACAGATGCTTTTAGTATCGATGAACTAATCAAGAGATTCAGTTTTAGAGACAAACATTATCCTCTAAATAAAACATTTCATGTTCTTTTTAAAAAGTCTGGGGTTTTTAAAACTTTGCATCAGTGGTGCGTGTATTCATTTCAAAATATAAAACACAGCAAAATTGTTAAGGTTTCTTTGTCTTATGTTTGAAGTAACAATAATAATGCACATACAATCTCTTAATTTTATCTCAAAGTAAAAATATTCACTAAAAACCTTTAAGATTTGTGAAACGAGATAATGTACGTTGTTGAAAAAAAACTCTACTAAAGAGCATAAATAATATAATACATACTAGTACGATAACAGTGAAAAAGAGGAATATCTCTTACCACCAAAGAACATAATAATGAATTTCAATTACTGTAAAAAAACCTACAATACAAATATATAATATATATATATATATATATATATATTACTTATAGTTCAGAAACTATTGGCTATATAAAATATATATTTCAAATTTTTTGTATATGTACTAAAACTTCACAATGTTAAATTATTTCACAACTCAACCTGATTCCTTGGGGCAGTAGGCCTACTTTGTCCGCAGACCTCCCAGGTATTTGAACTGCTCTATATTATCCAGCTCATGTTTTCCAATATTGTATCCCAGCGGTTCTTAATTTTTTTGATATCCCCACCACTTTTGACTTCTCAATATGGATCTGCATACCTTATTACATAACGCATTTTAAGTGCAATATGATGCCCTTTAATTTATATTTAAAGCTTCACATCACTACGCCCGTCATCTTAACTCCCGTCCTCCAAAGTAACGTAGCACTATTTTGTTTTGTTATTCCCTCTAGTGTGCTGTGTGTGGTCTTAGTAATAGAATAATGAACTAATATTTTTTTGTGCATGTGCTATTTGATAATTATTTCTGAAATGTGTTTAAGCATTGTCTTTGCTTTGGCCTTTTATTAAATTTTACTCCGTATTTTATTATTTATGAGCAATTATAAGATTAAGTTCCAAAAGATTTTTCACAAAATTTACCTTTTTTTTCCAAAATTATAAAACATTTTTTATAGGAATACAAATTAAAAGTATTAGTGCTGAAGTTAGGAATTTAGGCTTTTGATAATAATTTAACATTGATATTCAAAATATATATTTAGCTCTTTTGCGATAAATCCCTTCCTATACTCATCATCATCATTTACCGAGCCACCATTCCACTCTTGATTGATACGTGATAATTGGACTGCTCAAATATAAGTTGGCCATTTTCTTCTGACACCGTGGATTCAGGGGGGGGGGGGGGTGATCAAAGGGTTAGTTGACCCTCCTGTGAAGTTAGAAAATCAATAAAAAAAATCAAAGTGAAAGTTCAAATTTTAGAAATAAAATAAGA
Organism: Timema podura; assembly: GCA_033556935.1. Lineage (NCBI taxonomy): Eukaryota > Metazoa > Arthropoda > Insecta > Phasmatodea > Timematidae > Timema > Timema podura. The sequence continues at coordinate 69,175,648 of JAVRXN010000010.1, read as the reverse complement.
TACAGGTAAATCATACAATTTTTTATATTTTTACGCGTGGACACCTCTTAAGCCAGGTCCACAAGTTCGTTTTTCATCCACGTTTAGTCAATGTTCGATATGACTCACGCAAGTGTGGAAAAAATATTCGTTTTCGTGTATGAATATTTGTCGTGCATAGCGAGTAACTAACATTGTTCCAGATTGAGATGGTAGACTACCACCCATCAAAGAAAACTAATAATCACCTGAGAGCAGTTCGTCCACGAATACCGATTATATAGTATGTGTGGACAGCAGGAGCAGTGGAACTCTAGGAGACTCTGCCCCGCTGGAAATTATTTGCCCCTCCATGGACTAAATTCATCCCCTAGATATATTTAAAATCCTCTGATATTATTGATTATGAAACTGAAAGATGGCCTTAAAGCAAACTTAAAATTACTTTTAGATGTATTCTATTGTCAACAATTTGCCGAAGAAGAGCACTTCAAATAACTACTAGACTAGAGGCATATAACTGGCAGAAAAAGTCATGGTAGTAAACCTTTACATAGCTTCCAAGGTCATCCAAATTTCAAAAATATCTAGAGAGAATTTTCAGGTGAGGACCACCCCAAATATCCTAGTTTCTGAATTAATTATATTTTCGGAATTTTGTCTGTGGAAAACCACTTCAAAGATTATCTTCTAGAGGTATCTAGCTATCGCAAAGCATTTAGGTGAGGATCACTCTAAATAGCTTCGAGGGGCATCCACATTTCAAAAAGTTTTGGGTGATGAACACTTTAAATGGCTTATAAAAGAATCGTTTTTTAATATCAAGATGAAGACTACTCATAGATTCTAGAGTGAACCATTTTTCAAAAAATTGTTGAAGGAGGGCCACTACAAATAGTTTATAAAACCTATCTGATTTAAAAAAAATTGGGTAGGATGACCACGGTTTAAAACATATATAAGATAAGTTATGAATGATAAATTATTAAATGACTTTAAACAGAAATCTAACATTGTAAAGAACTATGCTATTTATAATTATTACCCCCCTATGAAAATGATCTGGATCCGCCCCTGATCGTATACATTAATATGTGTACAACAATATTAATCAATTAATATATGATTTTACATTAACATATTTTTTGATAAAATTTCAATAAAAATATTGAGATTCCCTTTGAAAAGTTAAATATTGATAGTTAGTTTTTATATTTTTTGTCCTGAGTACCTATAATTACTCTAGATAATCACTGTGGACTTGCCACCGAAATATTTTGAGATTATCTCACAACATAGAGTCTCGAGGTGCTTTATACTAACTGATTATTTCTTCACAAGTATAAAATCTCTTATTTCTTGTGGAAACGCACACATTAATTTAACCGTAATACATAGAGCCAAACTCCAAACATCCCGTATGGCATTTGTGAGTTGTCTGATTCCTTAAAGATTTATTAATACAAATTTAAACCATTTCAAACAAAAGAAGTAGGAAATACAATGTTCTTTCCACCTCTTTATGTTTGTGAGAGTAAAATATCTAGTGTGTGTGTGTTTAAGCAGGATAAAAATAAAATATCCACGAGATAAACGGTAGTGTTGTCTTATTACTTATTCAAAGTGTTTAGTTATTTTTTTTTAAACATTTTTTTGTCCGAACAATTTGAGAGGTGTATTGTTCAGTTGGATTATAATCGAGTCTGGCCCCATCTCATTTTTACCGAAAGTTTTATTATGTTCGGTCCATCGTTATTTCAGTTTCCTCAAGTGTTTTTTTCTTTGGAGAGTTTGTGAGCTCTTCGGAAGAATGTTCCGGCTGATTCTATCTTCTGGAGCAGGAGAGATTGGTATTCACAATTGTCGACTTCATAGTTCTAATCATCCAGGTACCAATGACGCAACTGAATTGTATACACTTGGATTTGTCTACAATACAAATTTTCTCAAACAAGAATCATTATTAAAACTTTTCATTTCATTCACCGGATTAATTACATTATTTCCACAAAAACCTAAATTGTATCCACTCCGAATGGCATCCATTCGGACAGTTATCAAACGAACACCATTATGAAAATCCTTCTTTATATCCACAAATGGCGGACATTAAGTCAGTATTATTATTCTAAAAATTATAGAAGAAGCGTCAAAGGTTGATTCTACAACATTATAATCTGCTGGAGGGGAGAAGAAACAACAAACTTAGGAATATTTGTCCAGCATATGGCTAATAAATGGCAATCAATAAAAATAAACTAAAATTCATTCAAAAATTACTGGCTATTAAGTCACTACACATAAAATCTATGGTATTAGGGTAAATTAAATTTAAGAAACCAAAATATGGTAAAATTATTTAAATCATTTGAAATGAGACGATTAATTAACTTTTTTAATTTATTTTATGTAAAAACTATATAAATTATGATGATTTTAAAGGAATTTACCTTAAGTTTTTAACGGAAAATACACGCCTTATGTATTCATATCGTTGAGCTTAAGAGGCTGAGTTAATTTTATATAACTTACATTTTTTGAGAAGTAAAATTTTCTTACTTTTATATGCTGCATAAAAATAAAAATCGATGGTATTCTGTTTATAAGAGAACCAAAAAGTATTATTCTTGTATATCACTACGCGTATTTTACTGCCACAGATCGTTGAAAATTAAAAAAAAAAAATGTGTGAAAGGGGGGATAGTAATTACTTAGAATTAATTTGTTTGGTGATTTATGGGTAGTATTTTGTTTTAATCGACTAGTTTTTGACGTAAATTTTTTTCTCAGAGTTTGATTTTAATTCTTAAGGCTGGATCTATCGGTTATTTCTAGGTTATTTACAAATATTTTAATTGGGAAACAACTTAACTATTCAACATTGTATTGACATATGTATTTGGTTAACACATCAGGAATTTTAGTACATTTTGTAGAATCTTATAATTATGTTCAATAAAAGTAAATTAAATGTTTATATTATATATTACAAACTCAATGATTTTAAATATGAATAAAAAATAATCTTACATTATTTTTATTTGTGAAATTAATATAAGTGAAGAGCTTATGGAAGATGATTTAATGAACAATTGTATTTTAACAATGAACAATAGTATTTTAACATATTGATTTTGCTCCACTCTAGTAAAACTGTAGTGAGCTAAGATACTGCTGCCCATTACCAGACATAAAATGGGTTGAGTCTATCTTTGAGGCTTCTTCTAAACGTAATTGCATAAAAACTACCTTCAGTTGCCGAGTGTCTAAGGCGTCACTCTCGTGTTAGACTGGCCTGCTGATGTCGAAGAGAGATCGGGGCTATAATCCCATTTGGGTCTATTGAGGGTGGTTTTTCCTAAATGGTACTTTCCCTCTACGTGGATGTAAGTACTTACTTAATCTATAGCACTAAGAACTCGAAAGTCATTACCTCATAAAATACGCCACCTATACCTATCTTGAGCTAGTTCCATTCACTCCACCTCATTACACCCTATCTCTTTCAGGCTCATTCTAATGTTATTTTCCCATCGGCGTCTAGGTCTTCCTAATGGTCATGTTGTATTCCAATTTTCCCAATACTTTCCAAATAGTTAAAATCTGATCTGTTGTTATCATTTTCGGTGAGATCCACATTGATGATCTTCAATTATTTCTTCTGAATATGAAGAAGTCTACCTAATTATTATATATGCTTACAACATGAACAAGTGGTAAGATCTGTTGCTAATATAATATTAATAAAAAACTGCCATTTGTGAATATAGCACATTATTTTCATGAGAGCTGTTTGATTAAAAAATGGTGGAATGAGGACTATTCTGAGTGGATACATTGCAAGATTTCGTGGATATAGGTTCCAGTGGATAAAGTGCAGGAATATTATTTGGGTAGCTTGTTTTGGAAAAGTTTTGATGGAGACAATATCGAGAGGATACAATGCAGCTTCCCTGTAAAAACTTAGGGTTGTAGATAATGGGAACAAAGAGAAATGAAAAGTTCATGGGATGTATTATTTGCCATGAAGTTTAGATAATCCAGGAGGGGTTTTGTAGGCTGTGTAGTAAATGTTTTATGTTTTACTGCTAAGTAAAATTGGGGGATGGGTAGGGAATAATCCACGCCTGGATATGGTGTCCTTTTAGTGGGGGATTGGGTCTGGGGGCGTCTGGGTATGCCTTAGGGGGAAGGGGTTGTTTGGGGGATGGCTAGTGATGGAGATCAAAGCCGGGACTGTTGAGTGGTTTTTTGGGAATAGGGGTAGGAATGGATTGGCGTAGCTCCGGCTGTAGGTATGCTAGTTTCAGAGGTCTTGAATTAATTATCTGTATTTATTTAGATGGAGAAGTCTTGAATCGATCCAGGCAGAATTCGAGTGCATTTAATCGATATTGCAAAGACTGATTAAAGGATTTTTATTTTAGAGAAAAGTTTTCACATAAAATTTGTGTATATTTAAATATTATGATTAAATGAATCAATCGTTGCCATTCAATTTGTTATGTATTTAAATAGTATAAATACTGGTAGCATCATGTAAATTAAATCTACATTCAATATATTACTATTACACTATACAACAAGCTATGGTACATCTAGTGGCTAGTTATAATACAGATATATTATTGAATAATATACTAATTTGTGGACCAGCATTACCAACATTGGTATTGAAATTTTCCTCCATACACCCCCCCCACCCCAAAATATATATTTTCCCAAGTCAAGTCAATTTTGAATATATTTATGTTATTTTTCTTTTGAATTCTTAATATTTGAAATCGCCAGAAAAAAAAATCGTGAATCAGATGGAGATCTTTAAATAAATCTAAAATTCTATTAAAAGAGTTTAAAAAATAAATTTTCATAAAGACCGATCGAAAATCAAGCATTCTTCCTCTGGAGGTGCTGATGATGATTTGAGGGAGGAGAGGAAAGGTTTGTTACTACCACCTTTTGGATATGCAATTCCTTGATGATATGGGCTGAGGTGTCCTTTGGGGTTCAATCCTAGGATGAGTGAATGTCGTCAACGAGCTATTATGAATTGCGCTTCATAAATTCGAGGTTGTTTGATTTCCTCTAGTTATTTTAATATTATTTAATTTGGTACAAACCCTGTGATTTACTATTTTATTACTTATGTTTTTATTCATTATCTAAAGGAAGTCTTAAGTAACAATTTTATGGTCATCTTTAACACATTGAGTGGACACCTTATGGTAGTCATTACCAGAGTGAATCACTTTCTTGTCATTTTTCAGTTTGGTGTATTTTTAAAGAGGTGTCCATATCTTGAGCCATGGTAAACTAAACTGATCCCGGTGGCTCACTCAAGAATGTTTACTTAAGGGAAGTAATTAGAATATGTGAATTGGTCATCCAAATTTGGAGGCACTTAGCAAATGTTTCCTTTTACTTAGCCAAAAACCTCTTCACGATTACGAAATATACATGGCACTCTATCCAATAAATTTTAATTTTTTTTTTAATTTCTCTGATCAAATTACTTTAGTTAAAAATACGTAAAGACTCAGAAATTTAAGCTTTTGCTTATTAAATAATCTCAAACTATCTCTGGCGAGATTGATTTGTCCTATATATTGGATCCAAGTGAGATCCATTCAAATTAATACATCTCAGTCCGTAACAAAGTTTTGATCAAGAAGAGGTAAAGAGAAAATAGCTTGTGATTGTGTCATAAGACCGCTCCATATCACAATAGTATAATCTAGCAGCATTTCTAGTTTAGTTCCTCTGGCAATTTATAGTAAATATCATATTGAAATCAAACGATTAGTGTGAAGTGCTATTAAATTTTAAAGTGTTTCTTGAGTGTTTGGATTCGAAACTTACGTAATTAATAAAAAAGTAGTTAGCCTATAACCAAACGAGTTGAGTCACCATTTATGAGAATGTATATGGAAATTTTGAGGCAAATAATAGCTTCGATACATTATATGAGCAGGAAGAATAACATCTTAAGCTCTAAAAGCGAAACTTTTTTTTTTAACGAAATCGTCTCCAAATTGTGTGCAGTGCATATTTTATAATGATAAATAATTTTGATTTAAACGCCAAAATTTTCAAAATATATAAAAAAAAATTGTTTTAATCATAGTGAAATAAAATTTAAGTGATGTTGAGACTAAAAGCATATACAATTTGTAATATGAACACAACAAAACACTTATCATTAAATCGATATAATGATCAAAAACGTGAACAAGGGCTTAGCAATGCAATAGTGCAGATATGAAGATGTATATGTGAATATTTTGGATTATAAAGGGTCAATGTCTTACAGCTTTGTATACAATCAATTAAATTCAAAGATTGAAACAATTTTTTACTCGAGCGATATTATTCTACCAGTAAGTACTTCCCTTATTCAAACAACGTTTAATAATTTGTGAACATTTTAATTATTTAATGTTGAATTTTTAATATGTCTAAATTTTTAACCCAAAACTTACTCTTTTCATCCCAATGCATTGATATGTTTTCAAAGACATGTTTCCTTGAACTATTTTACAATATTTGATTGAAATGTTCAATCAAACTGATAAGTTTCTCATTTATTTACAAATTATCAAATACATCAATGAAACTATAACTATATAAAATCGATTTTACTTTAAAAGTGAGAATTTATTAATTTATCACTTTAGCAGTACTTGGTATTTACTCAAATAAATATTTAAATAAATAAAAGTGACATTTTAAAGGTGTGTTTATTAATAATTTATGCATGAATGTCACAGGATCCAAGCCAAAATATAAAAACACATAAAAAATATTGGATACATTCTTTTATTAAGTTGTGGTATGTAAACACTAGATTAACTAAATTTCATTAAAAAAATATTCATATCTATTTATATATTTTTTACTTTCCCTCCATTAAAATAATTGAAAACATTTCTAGACTTGTTTTGAGATTTAGATAAAATAATTAAAGATGACAAGATATGTAAATCAAATAATATGTTCTTTGTTTATTGCATAGTTATATTATTTTCTCTACAAAATTGTTTGTTTAGGTCAATTTTTTAACCACTAGGCCAAGCTTTATTATCTCTCATGAATTAATAATGGTGCATAAAATACCCTCATTCTTGAGACTAATATCTTAACTTAATCACCCCAAATGCTTTTTAAAGCTAAAATAATACTGAAGCTCAATCCATCTCTTTAGTACGCAATTAGTGGATACTCTAGGAATTATATTATCCTTTCTTTCATAAAACAACGTATCATACCTCCTTAAGGGTAGAATCTATAGATGAATAATTTGGTATGAAATATAACTCATCTTTATATGATATTAATTTTTTCCGCTGATTCTCAAAGCTATTTCTAAATCAAATATAATGCTGTTTCTTGGTCCTCCACTACTCATACCGTTAATACCCAGCCTTGATAAGTAGCATGCGCTGGATTGCGAATTAGGGGGGTTTGGGGGCCCAACCACAGGAGGCAATTTTTTTAATCTCTATATACACCTTAAAGCTTTTTTTGAAAGTTTTTTGATTTGTATTTTTAACTTGATCATTTGTATTATTATAAATGACACAATCTACCAAAATAATAAATAAATAGGCCTAAATTAAAGTTGGCTTAGTCGTCACATAGGCCTACTGTCACAAAAATCACTAATTATTTATAATAGGTAAATGTATATCCACCGTGCAGCTCCTCGATGAAACCACGTGTGAAACGGGGATATAGGGAACATACTGCAATCTTAAGGACTTAGGCCACTTCCTAGTTTGCAAGAATCTCATTTATAGCTAATAGGATGGATCAACATATGGTTATGTGTGTGGCACTTGATATTTTCTATGCTCGCAATGTTTAACTGATCATAATCCTCCCTCCCCACCCCAATTTTATATTCTCTTCGGATCTGCGTGGATCTCGGTGCATCCCCAAACAAAGGTAGAGGGGCCCGAGCCCCTTTAAGCCCCTTCCTGTGGGTACACTACTGGCCTTAATCCAAATTACGTTAATGTCCTCATTATATACTCAGTTTTAGAATAACCAAAGGAACATATATAAACATATACTTAAATTAATTACTAATATATTATTATACAATATTTGCTATATCGATCCAGAATGTGTAAATAGTCAAACTCAAGCCATTTGATGTAAGTCTAACCCTCTTCACGTCTGATGTTCTTCTAAACAAAGTAAATTTCTGGATGTAATGTTTACCAAAGTTCTTGAGCGTAAAATGCTTAAAAAATAGGATAATACACACATAAGCAATATGGTGAATTTCCTTTCAATAATAGATCCAGTCAAAATATTCACTCAGCTAACAAATAAGATTTGAAAATATTCCTACACATATGGTCATAGTTGAAATAGTAAAACATCAATTGTAGTGGTCAGAGTTTCTGGCTACAGATTCAGGTGCCCGGGGTTCAATCCTGGGCGCTTACAAAATTTATTTGTGATGCAGTGAGTCTAGAACAAGGCCAAACTCAGAACCATGAGGAAAAATTAGGTATTACTTGAATAAAGAAGTAACAGCTCTGGTTTAAAAAACTGAGATTAATCGCAGGAGGAGTTGGTGTGTTGACCACAATGACACACACTACCACCAATGGCGATAATGATATTGGCCTCTCGGTCGTTATAGCTACCTTGCAGACTTACACAATGGATAATTTTTCTAAGATAAAATACATACAAATATAATTTACTAACTCTATGCCTCGCGATTAATTGTGCTTCGCATTAAGTGTCCAAAAAGTGTGATGTTACATCATTTGACAATAGTTAGATCCATACAAATGAGGGGCTGATTTTAAAAACAGACCATATCAAAATATGGTCATTTTTACATATTACTGTCATTTAATAGTTAACAGAGACATCTGTAGCGCTATGTAAAGAGTTTCTAAAAAACTGCCTTGAAAGAAAATACAGCCCTTTGTTATACCTATTTTGGAAAAATAGCTTATGCCAATTTTTTTGTTTCTAGCAAAAACATCCCTTGTCAACTGACATGGGTGTTTGCTTGTAAAAATCTTATTACGACCAGCGATTGCATCATAGTTAACATAAATACCTTATTTTTAATTTGTTTTTCAATTTGCGGTTTGTAATATTGAAGCGGGCGCTGGTATAGTCATAAAAACCAATCATGGTATATATTGATTTATATCTATTAAAGTTTGTTTGATTGAGAATATTAAGGGGTGTCAACAGTGGGTGACAATGAAATGGCAGGTTAGAGAGTTTATTTTAATTCCTGCAATGGAAATTGTAATAGAAAGCTGAAATCAAAGACCAAAAAAAGGCAAATATTATTTCTCATGGGTGTGCAGGCCAGAATAAGAGCTATGTAATTATTCACTTTCAGTAAATGTTAGTTCATTGCTTTAGAATGTTAAGCTTTGTTACCCATATTTTGCCTTACGTGGGTACTCGTTCTTGCCAAGTAATTATGATTTTTCAATCACAGAAAACCGTAAGAAAAAATAAAATGTCCAGACACCTCAATAGTTGACTACTATAATGAAAAAATGCGACATAAGTCAAGCTGATTCAACAACATTAATGTTGATCAGTCTGACCTGCACAGCATCAAGGCAGCAGTATATACATGTATCGCGCGTCTAGTCTACGTCATTCGTAGCCCAGGTTTGGAAAAATTAGCCAGTACTATTGATTCGCTTCCCAGAAGACGCCCGAATACACTAATCGCAAATCCTTTACGTGGAGGCTCTTTCCATGTCCCGATGAGATGAGATGACGGTGATAATAAGTATGAGGTTGTGGGACAAGTGGGAACACTTAAAACTAACTTAAGCTTAACTGACTAAGCCTTGGTGACTGTTGGGCTAATTCCCCTTTCAGGAAAAATACCCACGATACTAGTCGGGAGTCGAACCCACGACTCTTAGGCTCGTAGCAGGGTGCATTGACCACTACACCACAGGGTGGTTAAGTCAGTAGTGAAGCAATTTTTCTTTACATCATAAAGGCCATAGTTAAAATCACTAAAGAATGTACAGGATCCATTATGAACTCACATACATTGAAGTACGGGACACATATTCAGGAATTTGGAGGCATTTGTTTATTAGGAACAAGATTATGTTACCCACGGGTTTTCTCTTTGGTAGCTATACCATGATCCAAAACTCTTAAATTGTGATAAAAATAAGAACCTGCAAGGATTGATAATGTTTTTGGAGGCTTATAGCCGAATTCTCTGTAAATCACCTAACAGTTGTGAAACAACTATCAAAGAAAATTATTTTGACATTGCTGTTTCACACAAAAGCAGTGGTGATGAAGCCTGTACAAGCATAATAGGGACAAGAGCAACAAAAGTGATTATATAGAAAATTATGAGTTTACTTATTATTTCACTATCCTCCGATCCTAAATATTTATTATGTATGCATTAGATACGCTTTCCTTTGATGTATTATGTTTGCTTGAAGTAATAATAACAAAATAAAATTCATGTAACATTACGATGATGTTTATAAGTCCTTAAAACTATTTTTAATTATTGTTAACAATATTTGGTTTACTATTGGAATGCTTCTACCACAATAAATAGCCAGCAGCAGACACTATCAATTATTGTCAAATGAAGTTGCATCACATTTCTTTAGTTGGCCTAATTAATGCAAAGCACATTTAAATGTTAAGCATTAAGTTGATAAATCATCTTTGAATTTATTTAATCTATAATCGTATTATTACATAAATAATGTTCCTTTAAATTACCTTTTTGTATTTTTAATATAAAGTTGTTAGTAATAATAAGGATTCAATCCAAGTAACTAATAAATTTATGTGTTGTTAGTTACTATACTTTAAACGTATTTTTTTTTACTGTGAGTGGTGTCAGTTTTTTCTTTATTAGTTACACGATTTATGTATAATATAAGTTCCCTTACAGTGGAACCAATAAATGTAAGCTTGTTACTTTTCGATGTAAACGGAATGTACTGTACATCAATAATCCTCTAGGCCATAATTAACACTAGGCCTACTTAGTGGTGAGTTTGTATCAGCCACCCCAAGGCTTTGAGCCATATTAATGGGAAATAATGAGCAGTGCTAATAGCTCAAGAGACACGTTTTAGAACACGTGCTAGTCAACAAACTGCACTATGGTCAGCAAGGCTCTCTGTTTATCGGACTTTGAGTAAATCTACGAAACATGAATTTAAATGTATAAGGTGTCTGAATTAATCTATTTTCTTTTTCGTTCTAGTGATTGTTCAGGTTACAAACAAACATTAATTACACTAGTGGAATAGGGACAAGGAAGTAAAAATTTCAAAGGAAATGTACATATATTTACGTTGGAGGGATATTGGGAACTATTGAGGAAAAACAATCGTCACTACACCAGACTGGGATTCGAACCCTGATCTCCCCGACACTGGTAATCTAGTTTAGCACGAGCATGACGTATTATTCCATGTGGCGACTGAAGCTTGTGTCAATATTTATTATTTAGCTGGATGTATTTATTACCTTAATGATTTATAGCTAGGAATTGCATACAAACTGTCATGGACAGCCGAATTAATAGTTTGAACAAATAAGACCAAGGACCTGTGCACTAGCTGTATTACCCAAACTGTTTCATTATATATGTTTATCCAACGATGGTGAACCCGAACCATCTCTCATGTGAGGTTGGGTAGGATTATTTATGATCAAAACCTTTCTTTATATGCCTCTTTACATATGATTTTGAGGTTTCAATAGCCATCACATTCACACAAAAACACATTCAATATATTTTAGAGTAAAAGCCCAACAAAAAAATACAATCCTTTCACTGAAAAAATAGAAATATTTTAATGTTTTTTACGACATACATATTTTCTTGTCATCATCATATTTTCTAAATCATAATATACAATTTTAAGAGGATAACATTTTAAATATAAATAAAAGCTACACATCCAAGCTCTTGAATTATATGTTTTTTAAGTATATCCTATTTCTGCATATGTTTTAATTTATCTTTCCACAGACAACCACGTTGATTGGCCTTCTGAAGACTGCTCGTCTTCTACGGTTAGTTCGCGTAGCAAGAAAAATAGATAGATACTCGGAGTATGGTGCTGCTGTTCTACTGCTATTAATGGCTACGTTTGCCCTTATAGCGCACTGGCTAGCCTGTATATGGTACGTGAATTATTCTTAGATAAACGATATTTTATTAATTAATGAAACAAAAGTAACACTTATTCAGCTTGGTTACCAGAGTAAATCATACCATCTCTGAAAATAACTGTGTGACTACTATTTAAATTAATGCCATTTCCATATCTAAATTCATTGCCAAAAACAATTTTGTGTTTTCCCTATAATTTTTCTTTACAAAACTCTCTTTTAAATTAATATTGACTGCAATTCTTCTTAAAAAATTAAATCTTGAAGACAGCCAAGTAAAATCATGTGTAAAATAAATTTGCTTTTATATTTGGCTATCGACTTTATTGTCACCATTATATTGCCCAAAGGTTGAATGTGTTAATTTTACCAGCTTGGCATTACTTTCATAAGTAATTGTATCCTTTTGCTTGTTCCATAAGTATAATCCAATATATTGTCATTCGGTCTCCATGCACGTGTTTATAATTTTTGAAATAATTAACCATTTTGAATAAACTTCACAAATATATGTGCACCTACCTGTTTACCAATAGCTTACACTCCTTTATTCAGCCTAAAACTAGTTTTATTTTCACCAATAGTTTTGTAATTAAAAAAAAAACTTTTCCACACATTTTTGGTGCTCAAACTATTAACAACACTAATAAAAGTTGACTTGAGTTGAAAATGTATAGAGCAAATCATAAATGTTTATGACACAGTGTATATTATTTCATGTATGCTCTTTAGTGAAATGCTTTGTTTTTATTTTAACTTCATGTTTTTATAAAATGTATATTATTTTGTTTCACATTTCTTATGAGCTATAAATATAATTTAAATAAAGGAGCGAGAAGGCCGTTCTATGCACCGTACCATGTATTCCTATGCGTTTACTACCCATTAAGGCTCCTGCATTTTAATGTCACTAGTGGGATGGGGATAGTTAAGAAATAATTTAAGAGGCTATACCACATTTGCGTGGAGGAAAGGGGTAAATAGTTTAAGAAGAACAACCCTCAGTATACCAGATATGGATTTGAACACAACCTCCCCCGTCATAGGCAAACAAACTAGATGACCTTGGCCATTGCCTAAGTCCACATGGCCACATACCTACTCTATGGCAATAGGAACTCGAAAGTTAATTGCCGCACTTATAAAAGCACGTCACCTATCTCTATCTTGAGCTAGTTCTATCCAGTTCACCTCATCACACAATATCTCTTTCAGGTTATTCTAATGTTATCCTCTCATCTGCGTCCAGGTCTTCCCAATGATCTCTTCTCATTGGGTTTGCCAATCAATACCATGGACACGGTTCTAGACCCTCCCATTTGTGATTCCCATTGGCAAGGGATAAAATAAATGTGAACGCAAACTTATTTAAATAACTCTTTTAATACATGTTAATATATTTTAACATGGAGTTAGTTAAATAGCTCTGTAAATACATGTTAACACATATTAGTTAAATAACTGCGTAAATACATTCTAGCACCTTTTAATTTACATCCATTACTGTTTCCAGCCTGTGGACTGAGTCAGTTTTTTATTCAAGCCATGTATTTTCCACTACCGACTTTCTAGGTCTGGTCTAGCTTCATATGACTTGTAATCTAACTTAAGACTAGTACAGGCACAACATCCTGTCCCCCGGTCGTTAATTAATCACTGTGAAAGGGTAAACCCACAATTCACAAATTATTAATTTTTCGGTCATGCCAGGAATCGAATCCGGGACCCTTAGCTCAATAGACAGACATGCTACCGACTGAGATAAGGTGTCGGCTTTTTCTAATACTAGGTTAGTTAAATAATTATGTAAATAAATTTTAAAAATAAATATATAAATACATTTCAAGGCCAGATTAATTAAATCATTATTTTAATTTCAGTAACCGTCCAGGTCATACGCATATATACATTTTTCTAATTTAATAGACATAAATATGGTAGGATTCTAGCTAAAATGTACCCGAATTGGCGTTGATGGAGATGGGGAAACTATTTATGAAACGCAATCCTTATTATGCTTGACGAGGTTCAAATCCCGGTCTTCCCGTCACGGGCCAACCAATTTAACATGATAGTGACGCGTTAGGACATGTGACCACCAATGTGACTGATATATCTAAGGTTACCATATTTACTTTCATTTTGGAGTGATGTTTTGTTGTCCTATGGAACTGGTGTAGTACATCCATAGGTACAGGTTTTTTTAACCAAGTAATTATATTTGAAGTTAAAGTAAATTCTTGGAATTGAACAGCGTTAGCGCAAGGAAATTCCTCCCCTCCACTCCTTTACGAGTCTAATTTTTTTACGAAGGTGTATTTGCCAAAAAATATGTACACACGAAATGACAATTGAAGTTCCTATCTAAAATATGATGTATATAAGCCCTGATTTTATATTAAGGCCCACTTTCAACCACCCAAATTGATTGAAAGTCAGTAAAATTTGGCATTCTATTAATATGTCTTCTTTGATTTATTTTTTATCAAGTTCATCTCAAAAGTTATAAAAATCTATCATGTATTATTGTCTAATTTATATTAATATTATTAATTTAATGGACAATTAGTGCTAACAAATCTGCCTATTTAAATCAATAAGGTATATTATCTATAATTCTATACCAATGTATCGTGCTTGACAATTCAAACACAAGATAATTTAATAATATTCGATATCCCCTACTATTGGAATAAAATATTTCAAAATATTTAGTGTGTAGTATAAGCTACATCTGCTATCATACAAAATCATAGTAATTACTATGATATTAAGATCTACTTTTAAAAGTAGCCACATACAATTGTATAAACTAAATAATTAAATTGATTATATCATTAATTAAAAAATAAAAAGCATACAAAATATTTTTTTGTTGAATAAATGTAGGACAGTTGATCATTAAAATTTATTTCTATACCTGATTTATATAATAATCACTTTAAAAGCAATAACTATTTTCCATAAGAAATCTAATAGATACACATACGCTACACATTGATTTTATCAAATAAATTAATATTCAATTTATTTTCCCTGTGATAGTAAAACAGATTTTTTAATAATAATTTTAGCTGTATGTGATCTAAAATTATATATATTTCAAATTATGTGGACAGTCAAAATATTATACATTTCCATTAAAAATTTTATTTGTTTGGATAGCGTTTAAATGAACATATTATATATATTACATATATTTAGCACCGCGTCTTACTACCCGTTCGGGTTATACGCTTAAGTACTAATTACGCTAATGGATTAGGAATTGGGAGGGTTGGATTTAGAGGAAGTGAACCCGCATTTGCGTGGAGGGAGAGTGGAAAACCATTTTGGAAAAACCACGCCCAGTTCACCCGATCGAGATTCGAACCTCGATCTCCCCGTCCTCGGCGGTCGAGCGCAACACAACTAGCGCGTTAACCAATTACGCCAAAGAGGCGGGTAAATGAACATATTGTTATGCTAATAACGTGGTAAAAGGATTTCAAACAAACCTAAGAATATACTATTTATCAAATAAAGTTGTATTAAAATTATTTTCCATATGATAAAAAAAAACGAGATTTTTAAGTTAAATTGTGCTGTATGTGATCTAATAATATATATATATATATATATATATATATATATATATAAATTATATAGACCTCCGAAATATCATTACGATATAGCTTGAATCGTGTATTTAAATAATTTTTTTCATAATAAATAATAATATTCTTTTTTACAAATTTATATATTTCCAGAGTTCTTTGTAAATAAACCCTATTGGCCTACCAATTCTTCATACTTTTTAAATGTGTATTCTTATAGGTTTAAAGTGAAAGTGAAGACTCATTGAACCAGAAAATTGTGATATAATTGATAAATATCTACATACAAATAATATAATCACCCTCCTACCAAATTAAATATATATATTATATATATATATATATATACACACAGAAAAATTGTATCAATAATTTATCTCCTACCAGCCCGTCACTAAACATCAATTTGCCCTTGTTTCGTGTTATGTGTCTTACTGGTCATACGGGATGTACGCGGGGGAAGGGGGGTGTGGATATATAGCGTACCGAAAGGTATTCATAGCCTAATTTGTTGAAAATCGCAAGTTTATAATATAAATTAACTGTAAAATCGGATTATTCACAATTTTCTAAAACAACTTGTAATTCTATTTCACACAAGGAGACTATCCTAAGACCACATAGTTATACTTTTTTTTTCCTGCGCTATGGACTCTGTCCACAGCTACCAGAAATCAGTATCTTACAAATAAAGTTGTGCCACACTTTTGCTAAAGGGCCATGATTGAGAATACATCATATAATCCTTGTATGTTAGTTATCATTCAGAAATTAGATTCAAGGTGACTTCAATAAATATAAGCGCAATCAGGGGCCATCTAGCAACAAATGTGTTACAATAATATTGGTCAGTAAGATGTATATATTATATATATATATATATATATATATAATATATACCTTTGGTAGGTGTGGACAAGATCGTATACGTCTGATGCTATGCCTTGACGTTGTAGCATATTATGAGACCTACAAGAAACATTTGTTCGCAACCATTAAAAAAGTTTTCAGAGTTTGTATTTTATTCGAATTATAATTTAAAGACAATGCCAAACAAGCGTTTATAGCAAAGCAATAGTGTTCTTAATTTTAAACTATTCACTAAACAAACATTTTTTTAATAATGAACATTATTAATGCCCACAAAACACACATTTAATTTGTCAACTGGTAAAATTAAGCTTGATCATTTGCAGTCACCATTAGTTTTATTTTATAAGTGCTTTATAGGTTTCATTCTCTCTCTGTCTCTTTCTCTCCATGCGTAAGTAGGCTCAACTCCTCTAAACTACACCTTCTTTCTTCCTACCCTCTTTAATATATTCCTCAAAAATGTAGTTATGTTTTCTTATTTATCTAGCTAAATAATTTAACTAAGCTAATATATTATATGTATTTCATAATTAATATTACTTTTAATTTTCCATCTAATATTACTATTTAGTCTTCTTGTAATAGAAACGCACCCTTTTTGCTCAATTATTTTCCTCTTTAGGTCGATACGCTCCCCTTTTGCCCAGTTATGTTCCCCTTTTCGTCAATACATATCCGCTTTTCCACTTTTCTTTACACCTTTGAAGTTGAAAACTTTTGTCAATTTGGTTCCCTTTTCAGTCGATACGTACAACTTTAACTCAACTCTTTATCCCTCACTTACCCCTTTTAAACAATTTTGTTTTCCTTTTAGTCGGTAAGCACCCCTTTGGCGCAATTTTGTTATCATTTGGTCAATACGTACCCTTTTTACTCAACACTGTACCATTTCAGTTGAGCGTGGACCCTTTTTGACCAGTTTTTTCGCCTTTTGGTTGAAATGTACCCCTTTTACACAATTCCGTACAACTTTTTTAGTTGAGGCTATAAACCATTTTTCCAGAAATAGATCTTTAAGTCATAAATAACCCTTTGTCTATCCCTGTATCAACATATCAAGCCAACATCCCAAAATATATTCTATAAATATATGCTTCCAAAATATATTCTATAAATATATGCTTCCAAAATATATTCTATAAATATATGCTTCCAAAAATATATTCTGAGTTATCACCCCCTATATTCCTGTCTCAATGGGGGGTTGAGTATTATTTCCCAAAATAGATTTTATATATATATATATATATATATATATATATATATATTTCTCAACATATATTCTGACGTCATCACATGACAATTTATGTCTTGATGGGTCGTGCTGCCAAGAGAGTTCTGGGATTGGGTCATATTTCCCAAAATAAGTTATTTAAATAGATATTTCTCAAAATAGATTCTGACGTCATCACCCATCTATTCTTGTCTCGGCGTGTCGTGCCAGCATTGAGATTTTGTCCTAAAATAGATTCGATAAATATCATCCAAGTGACCTGAAAGTCGATAAAGGTCAAATCTTGGTCAAGCATGACATCTCCTGGAAAAACCCGCCCAAAATAGCGTGACAACAAAGTAGGGTATGGGGTTAAAGGTAAAATCACGGCGTAAGTACCCAATCCCTACTACTAAGTGGATAATTAATATATTAATTTGGCTCCTATGAGATTGCATGAAATGTTTTATAAACAGGTTTAATCAACATTTGCTTCACTGTGACTTTCCATTTGTTCTACAAGTACACACTGAATAGTGAACTATCAGGAAAATATGGGTGGAGATATTTGTAAGTCACAATGAGTATTTTTTCTTGTGAGCAATGGTTTTTACTTGACAGATATTTTAGACAACTTATAATCGTTGGAGTAATCTTTCATCTGATAAATATAGTTTTGTTTTTCTGATTAACATTTAAGATATTTATTCCATGCGTACATTTTGGAGTAGCCTTACAGTTCCGTTCATAAACGCTATTTTTTTTAGCAATATATATATATTTAAGGCTGGGTACTCAAAAACTAACAAGATATATAGGAGCACAATTAGAAATGTATTAAAGAAAAAGGGGAAAAATACCCATTTTAAAATAAAGAACCAGAATTAGGAGGAATACAGTAATGATTGTGTGGGCAAACAAGCCAATATGTTAGCTGGTTAATTGGGTCTGGTGTGTTTGATGGGTGACCTTTATTATCTCTATACAGGAATGGGTGGTGTTTGTAATAAAATAAACTGCAACAATTTAATACTTGTATTTAATTAATATAATAAGTATGAGTATAGTGTTTATTAAAGTTTTTTTTCGCTTGATGTTGATTAGGTATGCGATAGGTAATGCGGAGCGGCCAACCCTGAAGAGCAAGGTTGGATGGCTTGACATGCTGGCTAATGACACTCATCAGTTCTATTACTCTAATAATACTGGAGGACCATCAATTAAGGTAAGGACACTAATCTGATATCAAAAGGTTGATTATATAAAAGATTCACTATGACCAGAGGACTATCTGCTTGAAAATATTCTTCTAGTAATATTTACTGGTACGATTAATCGATTTTATTTTATTTGACATATTTGAAAAATGGCTTTAACAGTTTGGTTAAAAAGGGGTATCTGATAAGTTTTTTAATATTTAGATAATTTACTTCTTTGTTTTTCTTTTAAAAAATTTTCATGGTTGATTTTTAAAGATTGAATTATTTTTTGTAAATAGCTAGATAATGTTTTGTTCATAATTAGTATATTGGCTCTATATTGCTTGATAAATTATAATGTACTTGTATGTTTATTTTTCTTAATTTATTGTTTAATTTAATGGTAGTTTAATTATGACAAATTTTAGAAAAATTCAAATATTTGAAAATGGCCTTGTAGATTTTTTCTAAATTTATATCAGGTTGTTTACTTTTACAATAAATGATAATTTAGTTTTTTCACAAATTAAAGAGAAAATTAAGGGTCCATTAAAAAACTGGTTTTTGAAAATTGAGATTTGTTAAAATTATTTGAACAATTCTGTTTAAAATTAGCCATTATTAGAAGAGTTATTATTATGACTAACAGGATAGTGTTTGTTTTTCTGAGGAAAAGGGTTGTTTACTAAAATCCTTTTTGTGAAAATTTGGTTCTAAGCCATTAAGACATTATTAATAAATTTTTGGGTATTATTAATATTTACAAATAATTTGATCAAACGATCTTTTCTTTATGTTTTAACTAGCGATGCTATGCATTTTACATGAATAAACATAAAAATTACTGATTAAAATTACTAAGAAATAAGTAGACAAATTAGGTCGAGAGCTGGGATACTCTGGAGGGAGGGGGGGATGTGTATATGTGACTTTATCTTACAGATTAATTTAAGAGCATTCTTACTACAATAATTTAAATAGTTATGTGCAGATAGCCTGGACATTTTGTAAGAAGTGACACAAAACCAAGTAGATATAGTCCATTGCATATACTGCAGAATACAGATAAAACCTAAAATATAGAGTGAACAAATATTCAATAAAAATAAAAAATTTAATGAGTTGCTCTTAAAAGTTAGAAAAAATTTAAATCCTACCCCATCTGTACAATAAGAACACACCAATATTGCATAATAAGTAACTTAATGAGTTGTTCAACTTCAGAAATAAATTACGAACTGACTACTCGATTAAACCAGTGGCAGTGATATGAAATTTAACTGAAATATAAAACACTGAATTGAGTTAAGAGTTTAGGCTAGCAATAGTAATAGTAATAATAATGATAACAGTAATAATAATATCTTCGATAAATTGCATATAAGCCCGTGGTCAAATAATATGTTATTTAATACTGACTTATTTAGTGTCCAAGAGGTGAATATATACAGAATAAATGTTATCCAAATCGTTAAAGAGGCAGAAATAAAATTGTTTCTTCAAGATGTCATAAATTTTCTTGAGACTTTATAAATGAAACAAAGAGTAGTAAATAAATTTAGCACATTTGATTGATGTTTATGGTTACTTAATATACATATTGAAAAAGAACGTCATTAAGAGTATGTAAATAGTGGCTCTAAGCTACCATAAAGAGAAATTCAAATATCTTCTAGATGCCTTTCATTTTTATACATTTTCTTGTTCTCCAGCTGTTATAGGACGTAGCCCCAGAAAACATCCTTCTACCTCCAAATTACATCCTGGCTACAGCCTTGTTTGAATGCCACGCCCTCCCCTCCAAAATATTACTATGGGTGCACCACTGGATTAAACTATTTATTTGGACTATTGATTTGTCAATCGTTTTTTAGTTAAGAGCAAGAAAAAATTTACTTGATTATATTTTTTCAGTCTCGCTACATCACAGCGTTATACTTTACGTTCAGTAGTTTGACCTCTGTGGGGTTTGGTAACGTGGCACCCAACACTGACGCCGAGAAGATCTTCACTATTTGTGTGATGCTTGTAGGATGTAAGTATCTGTGTCAAGTTGGTTTCGTTTAGGTCTCTAGGCTCCAGGTTGTATAGAAGTATTTGAGTGATTCTTGTTGAATCTAAGAATCTGCATGAAATTGGGTTGATCCAAGTATCTGTGTGAGGCACTATGATGCAAATATTTGCACAGTACTGTTAGAATATAAACTTATGTGTGATACAATTTTAATATACACTCCGTCTACCTTGAAAGGTATTAGTCTTACCTTGACAGATTGTACCATGGCCCTATACGATAATCTGAGCCATAGTAGAATCATGTAAGGTAAGCTGGCTACATTTCAGGGTTAACGAAGGGTGAGTATCTGAGTGGTACAGTTTGTTTAAAAGTATATTGTGTATGATGTTGTATGTAAATATATCTACATGATGAATTTTGGTGAAAATTATATGCGAGATAATACATGAAGGTAAATATCTAAGTAAGCTACTTATTTAAAAACATCCTAAGGATGCTTGGTATGTAGAAGTAAGTGCATGCTGAGATTGAATCCAAACATTTTATTTATTCCCTTTGTTGGATTAATATGAATGATGGGAGTTTAATCTAAGTCTCTGCGAGATGCCAGATGAATATTTTTGAATTATTCTTCATGAATATAATAAGAATCAATAACAATCTATGTCCTTAGCCGAGTTAATAACTTGATTGTGACAACGTTGTAGACTATGTTAAAGTGAATGATTAAACAAGAGTATGACGACTTAAGTGATTTATAAATTTATGTGATGAGCAAGAGGAAGTAGACTATGACACAGCTTTTCAATACAATACATCTTAATATAATTACTATCGGAATTTGGCATCGTTCTATAACAATTCGGTTCAAGGGAAGACCTTATCAGTGGCGTGTCATGAAGTGTCGCCAGGGTAAGCAGCATTAGTTAAACTGTACCTTTGAATAGTTCACACCCTTTAGTAGAAAACTCACATGTGAGGCATGAAGAGCAGAGGCATATTGGTCAAATAGGGCCCAAGTTGTAGAGAACATATCACAGGTAGATTAACAAAGTCTGTTTCCCTTGCAACCCTCTACGACACGCCACTGGGCCTAATTAGAACATAATTGATTAATTATATGCCAGAACCGACTGTTTCTTCCAAAACATATTTATAGAAAATACACAATATACAGAACTCCATACATTGTTTGAGAGGACAATTCATTTTATAACTCTCTTTTAATGTTTATAAACCTAAACCTCTCATAGAGACTGTTTTAAGTGTTTATTAGAAACTCCACCTCGATCTGCCTGTAATCGTCAGTCTAGCCTACTGCGAGAGTAGCGCGTTAGAGTATGCGGCCAACGAAGCGGATCTAAGATTTAATAGTCTTCGAACTTTAACACTAGCATATACATCTAATTTCCCTTTAACTATATTTTAATATATTTCTGATCCAATTTTTAGCGCTGATGTATGCCAGTATATTTGGCAACGTTTCGGCAATAATTCAACGATTGTATTCGGGTACAGCACGCTATCACACCCAGATGTTAAGAGTGCGGGAATTCATCAGATTTCATCAAATTCCTAATCCACTAAGACAAAGGCTTGAAGAATATTTCCAGGTAATTTAGTAATATAATGATTTTCATCAGCTAAGAAAGTAAATATTCAAAGTACATACTGATGTATATAATACATAATATGTATTATATATATATCAGTATATATACATATATAATACATATATACAGTGTATTAATCCAAAATATTTTAGAATTAGTAGAGAATTAAATCTAATGGCACCTAAAGATTATTTTGTTTCAAATTTGGTTTTATCATTAAAAATTATTTGCATCAAACTAATTTAAATATCCCAGATGTTAAAATTTAACAAAATAGCCGTTGTTACATATCTTAATAAACAAAATTTAGTTTTGAGATGTTTAAATTAATTTAGTAAGAATAACACAATATAATATATTGCCAACAATTTAATTCAAAAGACAATTCTTAATCATAAAATATCTTAATATTTTGTTTTGTGATAATACAATTATTTTGCAACGTAGTTTTTATTGGCTCTTGGCCTCTTGCCAATAAATTCTGGAAAAATAATTTAGTGAAATCTGTGAAACGATAAACTATGTTTGACAATTATTATTGATCTTTTTTTTTCCTGGCCCTACCAAGATCGAATTATTGTTATTGTCAAAAAAAATTAAGTTCGAGATTTTGAAAAGTGTTGACGTTTCATGACGCCCTGAAACTGAAAAGGTGGCTTTCGCGATGCCTTCTGACAATTTATATTTCATACTAGAGTCAAAACTGTTTTAACGATCGAGTTAAGACTTGGTATCTACGGCTTTCAAGGCCGTAGTCAGAGGGGGGTTTTCGGGGTTCAAACCCTCCCCCCCGAAATTTTATGAACAAAATATATATGGCTTTATTTATGGTTCAAACAATATCAAAATTAAGGTACAAGTACAAATTAGGGGGCTGTGTTACCATAAAAAGCACTTCAGAGAGCTTCCAGAGGTGTTTAATATTTAGAATTGTTCCTATTTTTCGGCGGTTAGGGGGTTATGTTACCATAAAGAAACACTTTAGAGAACTTCTATAGCTATTTAATATTTGTAATTTGTCCTAGCCTTCGGCAGTTAATGGGTTATGTTACCATAAAAAACACTTTAGAGAGCTTCTAGAGCCGTTTAATAATTAGAATTTGTCCTAGCCCCCGATAGTTAGGGGGTTGTGTTGCCATAAAAAAAACACTTCAGGTAGCTTCTAGAACAGTTTTTTATTTAGAATTTTTTCTATCCTCCGTCAAACCCCCCCTGAAATTATTGGCTGGCTACGGCCTTGACGGCATTCATTAAACTCCACCAATAATTTTTGGAATAGATATCTAACCTTAAAATTAACGAATTTTTAAGAAAACTCGTTAACTGGTGGATAAAAATAATGTGGGAAGATCCACAATACATGCAATGTATGACAGCGGACAGTCAGTGCAACAGTGGCCGTGGTGTGATCAAACGTGCAAGATAAAACATGTTAAGCTAATAGGTCCCATCAATACGAGATGTCATTAGATGAAAATTTCTTATAAATTTAGATATAAAAAAATTTAATATTTTCAAAAAATTGTTAAACAAAAAATAAATAGTTCGAGCAGTTGGGTTATCAAAGAAATTTCCCCAAAAAATGGTTGGTCAGTTTAGTTCCAACCAAATTTATTCTTTGTTTAGTGATTATTTGTAAAATATACAAGTGTTATGTCTTTCCTTGTTTTTACATCTAGCACGCCTGGACTTATACAAACGGTATCGATATGAACAGTGTCTTGAAAGGTTTTCCTGAGTGCCTCCAAGCAGACATTTGCCTACATCTCAACAGGAACCTATTAAGTAACTGTTCAGCCTTCAATGGTGCCTCACCAGGATGCTTGAGGTGAGATTTAAAATAAATACACTATTTTATTTAAATTAAGATTTTCTCTCTAATTTTATTAACTAATTAGAATTTCAATACATTCTGGGAGTCCCTCTTATCCTATAAAAAAGAATTCACTTGTTATTGGCATAGCCTTAGCCTCAAAAATTTTGTCCTACCACCTATATTGCCCATATTTTATTTATGCCCAACACATACGAGTTTGGGTTTGCTGCAGCAATATACTGTATATATAACGGCTGTATATAAAATAATACTATCAGAACTATCAACTTTTTGGTGATCAGGCTCATGAACATTTATATTTAATTTGGTCTTTTCCAAAAATGTTATTTTAATGAATTACGGTAAATCTTATAAATGGTGTTGAGATTAAGGTGTTATTAAATAAATCAAATTTAGCCTTTTTTTCTATACTTATGTATAATTTGAAATGGGTACTTGAGTTATCTTATTTGGAGCTTCACAAATATTTCCTCTACTCAATCATTATCTAACCTTCATAAAACCATTACTATAAGCGGAATCTCATCTAAAGGTGTTTCCAGAGATCATTCCCATATTCTGAGCCGTAAAGATTTATTTTGCTCTTAATACAAATACAACTTTAAAACTCAATAGTGTTCAGTAAAAAAATGTCAAAATAGTCCAAATAATATTTATTGATTCAGGTATAAATGCATTGCTAGGCCTAACGGGATCTTGTGCAGGTCGCTTGGGATCAGTAATGCCATTGTAAATTTAACGTCTCTCAATAGTGTGTGGGTGGATTTCTTTGATGTCAAATTAAATGCATTTTTGCCTGGATTTTGGGTCTAGCTCTGTTTCAAATTCGTTTCAATTAATTGTGGCTAGCCATAGGATATATATGTGTAATATTAAATTGACTTTATTTGTAATTTCAATGTCGAGTGAGACCCAAACAACAGGGCTAGTTTCCTATGGTTGAATAGCTGTATGGGAAAGGTAGGAAGTTATTCTTAGAAACTAACAACATATTACTTAACATTGGAAAAGTTGGCTAGGTCCCTTATGTCCCTGTTGTCAAATTGATTTTTATTTTATTTATCTTCAAAATGAAATATTATTGGAACCTTTAGACATTTAGAATGATAGTCATCTACAGTTTATCTAGATTTCAAAACGATTGACCCTGAACTTTTCGGCCAGCGGTGAAGACTCACAAATAATGATAATAATTAAAAATACAATATTTAGGAAATAATTACCTGACCTTTGATAGGCCTATATTAAAAATATTTCTGAAATAAATTAAAGTCAAATAACTTATTCCTGGACGCAATTTTAAAATTTCTGACGATTAGTAGCAAATCTGCACTTTGGGATGGAGACAATTAAATATGTATAGTTGACTTGCTAGAGCATAGGTGCCTGTTTCGAATTACATTTTTATTCAAGAGGTTTCAATTCAAAACCATGTTCCAGAGCTCTGTCACTGAAGTTCAAAACCACTCATGCGCCGCCAGGGGATACATTGGTTCACAGAGGGGATGTGCTTACTTCTCTATATTTTATCGCAAGAGGCTCCATTGAAATCCTCAAAGATGACATCGTAATGGCCATCTTAGGTAAATATGTTTAATTTATTAACAATTCAAAAATATCCAATCATTTATTAATGCTATAAAGTTTATAGCTTTTATTTTATTTCTAATATTACGTGGTAATTATTAATATGCTACCTTAATCAAAAGCTTCTTTTATAGATTTAATAATTTATTGTTTTTTATGCTCGGTGTTTTTAATTCTGATATTAGTGCTGTAATCGGGTGACAACTGGTAGACTGTGTACAAACTGAACAGGTAGTATACGGTTATAAAACCTTATAGATAAATTGAATATAATTTCTTGGCCATGAAAATCCCTCCTTTAAAATTGAAATCTAATACATTTTATTCTTATTTCTTTTATTGTAATAAAATGAGTAATTTCAGGTATTTTAAAAATGTAGTTTGGATTTAGTCTCTATTTTTGTGCTATTGGCAGTTAAAATACTATAAATCTGTTAGTTTTTCAAATGTTTACTCACACATTTTCGTATCCCCCATACCCCCGAGTTTGCCAAACTTTTATTCTATAAGAATATGTATAAAACTTATTTTCATTAAATGTTCCATTTGACCGGTTCTTATACCATACTCATCATTTTTAAATCAAATTTATTGAAATTTGGTAACCTGGTGGTCCAGGGGTAAGGTGTCAGTCTTCGGTGCCGGGGGTCCAGGCTTCAATCCTCAGTCCCGGCACAGATTTATCTTATTGCCAAAACCTTCCTTCACCTCTGACAAGACGTGTATTAATCACAACTTGTTAATGTGTGGAATGCCAGGCCTCCACCGTGGTTTGGATCCTACCTTAAGCTGTAGGTCCTCCATTTCATCCCAAAATCACCCTACCATTACACATTAACGTTAGTGCGTATATTATTATTAGCACGCGTCTTACTACCCGTTCGGGTTGTACGCACTTACGCTAATATGTAATGGTAGGGTGTTTGTGAGATGAAATGGAGGACCTACAGTTTAACGTGGAATCCGAACCACGGTAGAGGCCTGGCATTCCTCACATTCACAAGTTGTGATTAATACACGTCTTGTTAGAGGTGAAGGAAGGGTTTGGGCAATCAGATAAATATGTGCCGGGACCGAGGATTGAACCCCGGACCACCAGCACAGAAGTCCGACACCTTACCCCTAGACCACCAGGTCACCGTTAGTGCGTATAGCCCGAACGGTTAGTAAGATGCGGTAATAATAATAATAATAATAATAATAATAATAATAATAATAATAATAATGTATAGACATTTATCTTCATAAACGCAAGTACCGTACCTTTTTAGGTGTGTCAGTTTGATAGGGCAATTAATGCCTTCCCTCTATCATTTCACCTAATAATGGTGAAAGTGGCCCCTACTGAGGGATTGTTCGGTAAGTGAAATTTGCCTAACCTAGTATTAGAATTTATTTGAAATGAGAAAATGTATGAATTAATATACATAGTAAAAATTTAATTTATTTTCTTCTTGTTGGTACTAGTAAATAATGTATAGTCAGAACATTATAAACTTTTAGCCTGACACCTTTAACTACTAGGTCATTGAGTGATTTCGTGTCAAAAATAAATAGATGGTGCTAATAATTTAAAATCCTTGCCAGCCAGTGTTTTTTTTTTATCGTCATTGTTCGATAACCTCATGTCTTCTTTGCTGTCCAGGTAAAGATGATATTTTTGGTGAGAACCCGTGTACGCATTCAACTCTGGGTAAATCTTCGTGTAATGTTCGTGCCCTGACCTACTGTGATCTTCATAAAATACAACGCGATGATCTCCTGGACGTCTTGGATCTCTACCCAGAATTTTATCAAACGTTCACCAACAACTTGGAAATTACGTTTAATATGAGAGATGTTAGTATATTTTATAACTGGTACTGATCTTAGTTTAGATTATTAATTGGTTCTAATTAAAACCGATGTGTTTGACATACTCATGCAAAACTTATGTTTAGTCTTCAAACTTTGTGTATATTTAGTAATTATATAGAAGGTTTATCAAACAGATTAATCCTTTACAATTTAATGACCATGCCACTGGATGGGGAAAGGGGAAGTAAATAACCATTTAATATAGTAAAAGTTGTAATATGTTTGGAAAAAGATTCTTGTAGGAAGAAGTTTACTAAGTTCAAAGTTGATTGTGGTTTCATATTTACATCACGATATTTTGTTTAATTCTTACTCTTGATTAACTGGGGAAGCTACGTTGTATCACCTTGGGATGGCCTCCATTCCGATATTTCTAAAACAAAAAACCCGTGTAAAAATATGGCATTACATACAAAAATGGTGGACCTCAAATCTCCATTTGTATTTTATAAGTACAGAAGGAGCAAAAGGTCAAATTATTATAAGTTTGGTAAAGGTCAGCATGTTAGACTATTCTTAAGGTGCTACAAGTTTACTACAGTGTAGCAAAATTATTATGTTAAAATACATTTAATGTTACCCTATCTTTATTTCGTTCTTATTTTATTTTATATGCCCTTTTTATGGCAGTAATACCTTTTATGAATTACCATTATCTTATAAATATCAAAACACCTGCATAATTGGTAAATTTTATTGATTAAATTTCATAAAATTATCAATTATATTTTAAGAATATTGTTGAGAGTACATAATTATACTAACATTAATTTTAAATTAATTCTAAATAATATGACCTCTTTTAATAAACTAGTTCCAAAACTACGTTAAATAGTAAGAAAAAATATTTTAAATCAACACTTTCCGTTTACCAATATTAAAAATATTTTTTATCTAATAAAAACTATTTCAAAATTTACTCTTTACATGTGATTTTTCTATTTATCTAAACAACCAAAAGTATGGACACCGTTTCAAACTGTATGGTCTGGATACTATTTGCGCCATTTCTACTCTCGTATAGTCAAATGATCCAATAATTAGACTTTACGCTAAAAATATTATCCTGGGCCTCGAGAAAATAATAACTATAATATATTAACAATATCAATTCATTATAAACAAAATAAGGTCATTTGAATAGTAGTGTCAAGTCATGGTGTTTTATAATCAAAATGTAATACTTTATCCCTCCTCATAACAACTAAAAGAACGAAACTCTGATATTAATCCCAGTTGGATTAGAGTTAGTAGTGCTATTAGTTTTGAATATATTACGCGCTAGTATTACCACTTGTTTATTATGCTGCCTGTTTTTAATTTATCACCCGCCTCGGTGGCGTGGTTGACTAACGCGCTAGTCGTGTTGAGCTCGACCACCGAGGACGGGGAGATCGAGGTTCGAATCTCGGTCGGGTGAACTGGGGGTGGTTTTTCCTAAATGGTTTTCCACTCTCCCTCCACGCAAATGCGGGTTCACTTCCTTTAAATTCAACCCTCCCAATTCCTAATCCATTAGCGTAATTAGTACTTAAGCGAATAACCCGAACGGGTAGTAAGACGCGGTGCTAAATATTATTTAATTTATCATAATATAAAGATGGTACTAGATTTGTGAAAAGTTCAATCCCAGAATTATTGTTATTATCTTTCTTCTAACACAATAAAGTGGGTCTTACATTGTTGTCTTTACCTGAGATTTCAGCTTTTGCTCAAACTTGATGTTTAGATGATGGTCATAACATTAACCTCGAGGATATTCTGCTTGTATCTAATTTTTTTTTAACTTTTATGTATGCTGTGTTGTTCTTCAAATTAACGGAAAATGACCTGGCGGTCTAGGTGTAAGATGTCGGACTTCTGTGTTGGTGGTCCGGGGTTCAATCCTCTGTCCCAGAACAGATTTGTCTGATTGCCAAACCATTCCTTCCCCTCTGACAAGACGTGTATTAATCACAACTTGTGAATGTGTGGGATGCCAGGCCTCCACCGTGGTTTGGATTCCACGTTAAACTGTAGGTCCTCCATTTCATCTCACAATCACCCTACCATTACACATTAGAGTAAGTGCGTACAACCCGAACGGATAGTAAGACGTGATACCAATAATAAAATTAATAATAATAAATGAGTAGTGGACACTTAAGTGTGCTGGGTTCTGAACCTGTGTGACATAAGACTGTCATCGAACAGGTCGGACCGCAAACTAGCGATTGTTTTGGACACTACTGTTCCAGCTAAATTGTTGGATGATTATTTGGTTAATGTGGGTGATGTTGTGGGATCACATAATATTCGTTATGCGTCTAGCATAGCACTCGTCCCACTATGTCGGGCCGATAAAAATGTCGGAGGTGCTACTGACTGTACTTTTTATATGGAACTGTTCACACATATTCCAACCCGATAAAAGTGTCGGGGTCGACACTTTTACCAGACAGTATGTCACTTTTATTTATTTATTTATTTTGCTATTTATTGGCCTGGCATCTTACAAATTTTTAAATCCAGGCCATTTTATTCACAAAGTTTTCATAAATCTCCCTATATAATCTGTTCTATCCATTTTGTATGTCACTGCAGAGACCTGATAAAAAGTCCGTGTTGGAAGTTAATCGCCTGTAGGATTTTATTGCGTTGTTCACACTTGTGACGACTAGCAGTGCCGACCACCCTCAGTAGTAGACAGACGCACACGCAGATATGACCTTGATTACCAATTATTTGTTATTTTATGTGTTTATTTGTTAACTTTCTATCATGCTGGTTGAAATAAATCCCGAAATTTTAATCCTAGTTGCTTGAAATGTTCTTAGAGAAAATATTTCAACAAGGATTTGGTTCACCCAATATATATTTTTTTCACTTGCTTCCATCTTTTATTATAAAAGTACCACATTACAACCAGCTCTTCGTCACAGTCCAATGCAGCCATGGAGTCAACTGTACTGGACTGAATTGGCAACAGTTATGAACAGAGGGCTCCGACAGCCGGTAGACGGCAAAAGTATCGGTCCAATATAGTGTGGACAGAGAGATCCGACAACCGGTAGACGGCAAAAGTGTCGGTCCGATATAGTGTGAACAGAGAGCTCCGACAGCCGGTAGACGGCAAAAGTGTCGGTCCGATATAGTGTGGACAGAGAGCTTCGACAGCCGGTAGACGGCAAAAGTATCGGTCCAATATAATGTGGACAGAGAGATCCGACAACCGGTAGACGGCAAAAGTGTCGGTCCGATATAGTGTGAACAGAGAGCTCCGACAGCCGATAGACGGCAAAAGTATCGGTCCAATATAGTGTGAACAGAAAGCCCCTACAGCCGGTAGACGGCAAAAGTGTTGGTCCGATATAGTGTGGACAGAGAGCTCCGACAGCCGGTAGACGGCAAAAGTGTCGGTCAGACATAGTGTGGACAGAGAGATCCGAAAGCCGGTAGACGGCAAAGGTGTCGGTCCGATATAGTGTGAACAGAGAGCTCCGACAGCCGGTAGACGGCAAAAGTGTCGGTCAGACATAGTGGGAACGGACCCTTAGCCGGTGGACGAGTGTGTTTTTTTTATGGCAAATGTAGAGAGTTTTAATATTGTTTTATTATTATTTTTATTTCGCAACGCATCTTACTACTCGTTCAGGTTATTCACTTATTTATTAATAACGCTAATGGTTTTAGGGATTAGGAAGGTTATATTAATAGGAAGTGTACCCACATTTGCATGCATGGAGATTGGAAAACCATTTTGGGAAAACCACCCTCAGTACACCCGACAGAGATTTGAACCTCGATCTCCCCATCATCGGCAGTCTAACCTACTCCAAGAGTAACGCATTAGACCACGCGGTCACCGAAACGGGTTGGATTCCTAATAAAATGTTAAAAAATGGGGGAGGAACCATAGACAATATTTTATTCTCAATTCAAAGATTTGCTATGACATCTACTAAAGTAGTGTTGTACAATATCACACCAGCTATTACAAATTATGTGTTAACGAAATTGTCAAAATAAGGTAAAATTACAAGTGAGACGAAGGAAATTAAAATCATCTCTAGATTACCACAGTTTTTTCATGTCTCATTGCGTAGACTTATTGTACATTCTCTAATAAATAAGACTCACTTCCTTCACATATTAATTTGAAAATATATAATATTCCATGGCGAATATATTTGTCCATTGATGGCTACAATTGTTTTCGCTGCTCTCTTCTCAGACACGTGGCAAGGAATTGTACACAAAACGTGTTGGAGACCGAGATGTCAAGTAAGCCTTGACGAAACACTACCTTTAGTTAGTGAAGTTGTCGCTGGCACTTGCAAAATAAATGACCTGTTGACTTATGGCATGGGCAGCGCTGAACCTGCTAAAACTGTTAGTTCTCAACCATTATTATTATTATTATTATTATTATTATTATTATTATTATTATTATTATTATTATTATTATTATTATTATTATTATTAGCACCGCGTCTTACTACCCGTTCGGGTTATTGCACTTACGATAATGTGTAATGGTAGGGTGATTGTGAGATGAAATGGAGGACCTACAGTTTAACGTGGAATCCAAACCACGGTGGAGGCCTGGCATGCCACACATTCACAAGTTGTGATTAATACATGTCTTGTCAGAGGTGAAGGAAGGGTTTGGCAATCAGATAAATCTGTGCCGGGACCGAGGATTGAATCCCGGACCACTAGCACAGAAGTCCGACATCTTACCCCTAGACCACCAGGTAACCTAAGTGCTCAATCAATTAATGTGCATTTGTTGACTATGTACATCCACTTTTCACATTCTCCCTGTCCCTAAACATCATCCTCAGTCAATTTAATAGAAAAAAAAGTGTGGTCTCGGACAGTTCTCTAGTCTTTGGGAGTGTGGTAAATGATAGCGTACTACAAAGTGCTCAAAAGTCACCTGATAAAGTGAATGACTCTCCTATGGATAAGGACAGTATCAGGGATTTATAATACCACCTAGCGGTATCAGTTCTATTGGCGGAAAAAGGTATATTAATGTTCTTGATGAGTCATTGGATGTTATCAAGGATGATATAAAGCGTCAAGTGCTAGAACATAATGATGATTCTGATGATCAGTGGTATTTTGTGTCAAAATTAAGTCGACGCGTTTTGCGTTTGATAAGCACACTGCAAGAAGCTTGTTATTAAGTTTCGAAAGTTATTAGTGATAAATTATTACAACAGACCAATATGTTTATGTTTTTCTTATTTTTTAATGATTTGTGCTTTCACTATCAATGCACGCGGAATACACAGTGGGGCAAACAATACAAATTTTGTTTGTTCAAAACATCTAAGAGTAGATATACTGTGCTTACAGGAAGATAACTTGAGTTCACCACCTACGTCATATACCCTTTGTGGATTTTACCTTTCATATTGCCCCTTCAATTCAAGATAGCTTTTAAGTACTAATTGAAATTTGATCATCCTTAGACCATGACGTTATAAGACACACTGTACTGAAACCGGGTTTAATGCGCATTATGTAGTGTTAGGAATGTTTATTAAATTTATCTTTTGTTAATATATATGTCTCATGATAATGTCCATACCATACTTGTGTTTGGGGGTTTGGCACGATAATTATAGTACCTTGTTTTCTTAGATGTTTCTGGCCGGTGATTGGAACGTATGACTCTACCAGAAAACCAGATTATTTGTCCTGAGACTATACTAGCGCTTAGGCAGGCCCTTCAGCGCCTCGTTTCACTGAATAAATTATCTGATGAATGGAAAAATGTCATCCTTATGAAAGAAGTTTTACATATACGTATGCCCATAAAAATTTGTCTCGTTCACGGTTAAACCACATTTATGTAAATCCTATTTTGATTTATTCTGTTGTACAGTAAAAAATGGTTTCATCTTTTTCTGGCCACTCTGGGTGTATTTGTATGATGCAAGTTCTTGCGAAAAAGCTTAGACAGGCGGATGGAATATTCAAAACACCATTGTTAGAGAGTGGAAATTTCAAATTAACTATCAATAATATTGCCAGATTTTTCAGAACATGTTTACAATAGTAGTAAACCTATTGATGTGGTCGGACGAGTTTAAGTCAGAAGTACGCGAAGTTTCTATGCGATTCTCTGTGGACAGGCTCAAAATTGTTAAAGCTTAAATAAGCGAATTGGAATCTATGGCACAACACATTCAATTTAAGGGTAATTTGGAGTAAGCTAAAAATGACTTTCTTTGTTTTTGTGAAGCAGATATTAGAAATTATACAGTCATAATAAAACAAAAGTTATAAAACCCTTATTATATGATGATCAATCTAATAAGATATGGATCATTTAGGTAATTGTTTAGGAAAAATTTCATACATTCGCGTCTATAGAGTAGGGGAAAGCAATTCTTTTTTAACATTCTTGTGAAAACCCTATTTAATTCGACATACTTCCCAACTTACTCATTGCAGGTGATTTTCTGCAGTGACTTCTAAAATATGGATTAATATAGTAGTAATTATTATACTAATAATAGTAAACACCCATAATATACAATTATTAGCATAAAATAAACTATATGTATTGCCATAAATGATATTAACATTGTATAACTTGATAAGTTTTTAATATAAAAATGTCAATCAGTTTCAAACGGGTAACAATCAGGGAACTACGCATTGCATAAGACTTGTACTGCAATTTATGAGTGAAACATCTTAAGAGACCCAGATAAAGACATACAGTCAGTCAGACAGACAGACAGAGAGACGGCATCTTGAAAACCACCATTTTGGTTTCAAGGGGTGGTCGAAATTTATTAAAATATCAAGTTTGATATTATTTTACGATCACAATACTTCTCTCTCCAAGGGGTCAAGAGAAAGTAAAACAGAAATATAATTCATCATTGAACAATAGAAATAACACTCTTACTATCTAAATATTTTCATACAGGACTAACTGTGTGAAGATACTATTTTAATTACTTAAATTCAAATATGAACAGATTAAACAGGGCAATTCGTAATTGTATACAATAAAGGGTGCAGGGGAATCTACACTGAAAAAGAAATTAAAAGTCTTATAACAACATCTTGTGGGACCGCTTCGTTATCGAAATATAGAAACATTGAGGAGTAGCATTGTACAATGTACATGCGCCAATTGGCGTACCGGAGTAATAGAGCGTCACACTCAGTAATTACTTGCTAGGATTGAAAGTGGCCAGTAAAATGGCGGATCAATACACAAAATAGGAATGACCGAAATATTCTTATATTCAGTGAGGCACGGCATAATTCCACTGCCGCTGCTTGTGCGTAAGCTGAATGTTTTCATGTATGATGACACCCAAATCCAAAGACATTTATGGCAATGAATTGTTGCCTGAGGGAAACTGGCTTCTTTGCAAATGTGATGTTCAACATTGGAAGGCCACGACTTTACAGGACCGTTGCAGTGGAAGAGGCAATTATTAATTCTCTGAAACGTTCACCAGATAAAATAAGACGGAGATTAGCTGCACGTCATAACCTGTCACAGACATCCATGTGGAGAACAGTACTTGACAAATTACTGTACCCCTACTAACTGCAACTTGTGCAGGGGTTGAACCCAGATCTTGATTTAGAATGCCGTATGACATTCTGTAAGCGGCTACTGCACCACCACGCCACAGATCCACAATTCCTCAACAGACTACTAGCAATGGATGAAACAACAGTTGCCAAAAATGGCAGTGTCGATCTCCACGACCAGCACATTTGGGTGACACAAACCCAAATGCCATCCTGGAGGTCCATACGCAATAATAATTCTCCATTAACGTTTGGGCAGGAGTCATGGGTGATATTCTACATGAACAGTATGAAATGTTTTTATGACCAGGAGGTGAAAACTACTCACACTTTTTGCGGAACATTCTTTCCCAACTACTGGAGGACTTTCCGCTGGCAACGCGGCTGAACATTTAGCTGCTTCAAGATGGAGTCTCAGCACATTATAACCATGCAGTGACACGCCATTTGGACTTCTGTTTGTGTGACAACAGGAAGGGAATCGTGTGCTCCCAACTGCACAACACGAGAGGACATCTGTGGAATGCAATTGTGTATGCTGGAAATACGATCCAGGGTATGTCGCACACCTTCCAACGAACACGACAATCGGGATGAAGGAGGGCTGAACTGGGTTGTGAATGTAATGGTGGACACTTTGAACATCTCCTATGAACGTGCAATGTTCCACTACCCAGGTTTATAAAAAACTATACGACATTACGGTAGTCTCTCTCTGACCTATCTCTGTCAGCCTCTTGATAAAGAAGCGGTGACAGTAATATGATGTTATAATACTTTTAGTTAATTTTTCATTGTAGATTACACTGTACCAATTCCTTGTATACAATTACAAATCACGCTGTATTTGTAAATGGAGCCTTCTTTCTCCCTTATTTGAATATTGTTTGAGTTTAATTAAAAGATAATTAATACCACAAGATACATTCCCTTGACGTTATCAATAAATGCAAGAATAATAAAATATTATAATTGAAGAAAATTAAATTAATTTTATATTATCATTGTAGAATATATCCAAAAGAAAAAATCTATATATTTAGTAAATAAAGTAAAAACTACTAAAAATAATGTTAAATCATTTTATATTAAAGTCTACACCATTCCCAGCCAATACAAAAGCACTTAGTTTTTCAGTTCAGTCATAACGACATAAAAATCTCTACATATCGATCATAGGCTTGTCATTGTTCCCTTTGGCTGCATAATTCCACATTTTATCGCTAATTCTGTTAGTCACTTGTATATTATGTGCTTAATCACCTGTTACTATGGCTTATGCCAAGGGAATGAAAAAAATACGAGTGATGGCCATCTGTATTTTTCTGTTAAATCTTCCCAGAAATGGATGACAACGGTAATCACGGCTCTTCACAACTGATTATTCCAATATAACAGATTCCGGAAAAACTCTTATCCCTACTTTAGTGATTAGTCCATGATAAGTATTGTAAATGTTTAAAAATACTGTCACATATTTGAGATGTTGTGTTGGCCAGGAGGAGCTTGCGGGTGTCGATCCCCGGACCACAAGGCACCGACCTGGTGTGCCGTCTCGTTCAAGCTCATATGATAGAGATTCAGAAGTCAGAAAATATGTGTACAGACCACCAAGACTTCGAGGGCCTCATCCCCGTCACTTTAACAAGGGGAATCTCCAAGATAGAGGTGGAGATAGTCGAGGCTCTAGCGATGAAGGATCAGACATGTAAGTATCTTTGCCTGTCTCCATAAATATGGGGGTTAGAGTATTTAATATTTGTTCTATGAGACCCTATTCTATCCTGCCTGTATACTTCAATTAGTGAATGGGCATAATATTCAAATATGTGTATTTATGTATAGTATTAATAGATCCACACAATAACTGGTGATAGATATATGTGTTAAGTGACAAGGTTGAATTCAATACTATTACATAGGTTAATTAAATAGAAAAGTTTTCAACACAAAGAAAGATACAAGTACAATCTAGAAATTTGATCAAGGAGCTAATAGTCCCCAACAAAGGTTATTCTGACAATAATCGCCTTGAATCTCTAATAGGTGGTAGCCAACTCTATATAAAAATACTTTAGGTCTCTCAGACTCTGAGAGAACCAATAATTAAGATACTACATAATTATATGTATTGAAGATTATTCTTAATTTTAAAAAACATACCTACTTAACATATACATACATTTGTTTATTTAGTGGATGGACCTTAGAAAACGGGACTGAACATTATTTGGAACTTTATTTATTCTACTTTCTATTGTGGCCATCCGTATATCTTGAACTGCAGACCAAAGACACTTTTGTATACTACTGTACCAACATGATTTAAACTCTTTTTAAACCGAGAAAAAACTGATACATACTATTATAGTGTGCAATAGATATAATTGGTGTACAGTGCCTTATCACTTAACTGTATACAATTAGTATATACCTCACGCATGCACGTACGGGTTGTATAGTGGCTGTATGGAAGTCAACGCAATTACTATTAAGAGCGTGATTTCGCATAACAAAATCAAACGAAGATGTATTACAGAAACCAACGCAAGTACTCTTAAGAGAGTGACTTCTTATAACAAACACAAACGAAAATGTATTACAGAAAGTGCCGCTTGGTATTTTAGTTTGCATTATAGGCAACACTGTCAAGAAGAGAAGCACGTACTATGCACAATATTAACAAGGCTGCTGGATGATGTCCCAATAGATGTGCGACAGGGGTTATGGTTTCAACAAGAAGAAATACCACTGCATTTTCGGGTACAAAACGGAGAGAGGTTTGACATTATATACCCATGGATGTTAATTAAGTGCTTAGAGGCCATTATGTAGCTTCTTCGGCTACATGACCTCAATCCACTAGATCTATTTCTAGGAAGACACCTGAAAGAATATGTGTAGACAGATTCTTCCATGGATATTTATCTGCCCGTAACGAAAATGTGTGCTGCTTTTACAACCGTAGATATCAGCATGTAGTCGCATATATAGGATAGCATAATAAATGGTGCACTGCTGCATGTCTCGGAATACATGGTGGTTGCTTAGAAAACCTATTAAAAACATGGGTTACCCTCTTGCTGTACCGACATATGTTATACATATTTTAACTGTGCATGTTAAGCCATTAATTATTTTGACTTTCAGAAATACCCCAGTTGAAGTAATATATGTTGAAAAGGAAGTCTTATAATAAGTACTTTGCTATATATTTTCAGCATGTTTTAATGTAGGAATAATATATCTGAAGATGAATTGTGCGAATTGGTTAATTCCGTTGTTTAGGGAGAATTAGCACTCAAATAGGATTTGCCAAGTACTACACCCTTGAGGTCAAGTGTTAAGCGACAATGATATTTTATTCTTTTCATCTAATAGATGATAACAAGAATTATGTATTAATTTCTTTTGTTTTAGGGAAAAGTCAGGTCATGGCATCTTAGAATTTTCAACTGAGAAAGCAGGCCGTGACGTCACTCCCCTCAATTTGGAGTTTGGTGAAGACGAAAAGCAACGTCATTCCAAAACAATCAACTCAATTGCAGGTTATACTATTTTACAATAGACTTGTCAATTATAATATAATAACAATTTTGGAAAACACTACACACACAATTATCAATTTTTTTTAAATGGTCTAAAATTAATTCAATATATTTTAATTTCCATTACCTTTATAAATATTTTTAGCTTTGTCAGTTTTTTGTGTGTATCTTATTTCGTTTGTGTGACGGGCACATAATATGATCGAATATTTTTCATGTCCCGGTTATATCGATTAGGATTGGTTGCAATCAGCCACCTTTGGTTTACGATAAATTGAAGTTTCTGAGAGGGTGTTTGGACAAGACTTTTTTTAAATATACAGTACTTTGATAATCCCATCTATGACAAGACATACAATTAAGCCTTATATATTAAAATAAATTCTACCAAGAGTTTTAAGAAAGCCTAAGGAGCTAATTATACGCGTTACCCTAAAATGTCAATGGTGACTCAGAGCCTTCTTATTAAATCTTATTTCATGAACACTAAGATTTAAAATTAAATCATGTGTAAGTGTTAAAATACTTTTATAAGCAGGTGACATTAGATTTAGATGGATGGGGAAGCAGCAAGGGCGTAGAATGAAGGAGGAGTTCCTGTGGGTTCGGACCAATCTGGGATTTGTTGGACCCTCTTAAAGGGAGGTCCACATATAACTACTTAATGTAATGGTTTTATACTTTTATTACAGTTTTGTTTGTATATGTCATCAACCAATTACTAATAAAATAATATTTTAATATTCACCTTCAAGATGCCGCTTGTAAGACTTTATTTCTCTACATTCAAAATGATATTGAGAAACAAAGTATTTTCCTGGAATGAGCTGAGTAAGTGGGTTCCATGAAAAGGACTCAAACATTTTTGGTATTACCCTAAGATCTTACTTGAGAAATTAACAAGAGAAAATATTGACTTAAATAAAATAACAACTCTTGGGCCCAGGCCCAAGATCCAGATCACAAATTTAAAATAAATGGTACGGCACACCGCACAGACTTTCTCTCTCTTTCTATAAACTCCTAAGATTTCTGAACGGAATAATGTACATTGTATCATCACCACTCCACATAAGAACACGCATAAAAAAATATACAATGATATAGAATCAATGAGAAAAGAGGCGCATCTTTGTCCACCTAAGAGCATTTCAAACAGTTTAATGTCTTCCACAAGGGTCAACACTTCGTATTAAAATTTCGATTTCTGGTTAAAATTTTAACATTTTATAAGGTGTTGCAGATCTTCAAGTCATCGCATTGATATTTAATTATTCATTTATACATTTTGACCAATAAAAAATGTAAATATTGACTATTGAGTCTAAGATGGAGATAGATCATTGCTATGCAAACATTTCTCCTAAGAGATTTAAGGAAAAATAACATACTTTTTTAGATACTTATATTTAATTACTCTATGGCATTGGAGAATTATTGCGTTAAGACTTAAGTAGTATATGTTTACAACTAAAGCTCACAAAATTGTATTAATATATTTGCAAATATCTCAGAAACTGCTGCTTTTATAAAAATATATGTCAAATAAATTTTTTTATTTCTGATAGTCCTACAATTTTGCAATGATAAGTTGTTTAGTTTCTCCAATAGTTGTGGAGATACGGAAATTAACGCTTCTGTAAAGTACCCTAAAAATCATTTTCATAGGAAAATGAAAATAGCCAGTTTATTTATAATCTTAATCAACGCCTAGATACGAATTTTAATCAAAATCGTTTGAGTAGAGTTTGAACAAACCAAATTTTTCTCTTTTCGCCCTTCAGTAAACTACCCTTAATTTTAAGTTTTTATAGACACACAGACAGACGGCATTGCAAAGACTATTTTTTAGGGTTCGGGGGGTCATGAGACGTCGACATCCATCAACATTTCAGGTTAGTTTTTTTTTACGGTCGCAATACTTAAACTTTAATGTCCAAAAAGTTAAAAAAATTCATATAATTGCGTATAGATTGAAAGTTATTGATTTTATAAAAATATGTTTCGGATAAAATATCTGTATTATAAATATATATACATATTTGTAATGCTAAGTAATTTCATATTTCAAATAGTTTCGGAGCTATTTAAAAAAATGTTAATTGACGCATCAGACCGGGGCCCTTAAAGCCATTTTGCCGAAATATTGAGGGTAGCCATTTTGTTTGGAATATTTGTTAATGTTCATAAATGAAATTTAATCAAAATCGTTGGAGCCGATTTTGAGAAAATCGACTTTTTCTCTTTTTGCCCTTCAGTAAACTACCCTTAATTTTAAGTTTTAATAGACACACAGACAGACGGCATTGCAAAGACTATTTTTTAGGGTTCGGGGGGTCATGAGACGTCGAAATCCATCAACATTTCAGGTTAGTTTTTTTTACGATCGCAATACTTAAGCTTTAATGTCCAAAAAGCTAAAAATATATATATAATTGCGTATAGATTAAAAATTATTAATTTTATAAAAATATTTTTCGAATAAAATATTTGTATTATAAATATATATACATATTTGTAATGCTAAGTAATTTCATATCTCAAATAGTTTCGGAGCTATTATAAAAAATGTTAATTTACGCATCAGACCGGAGCCCTTAAAGCGATTTTGCCGAAATATTGAGGGTAGCCATTTTGTTTGGAATATTTATTAATGTTCATAAATGAAATTTAATCAAAATCGTTAGAGCCGATTTTGAGAAAATCGACTTTTTTCTCTTTTTGCCCTTCAGTAAACTACCCTTAATTTTAGGGGTAGATATCCAATTCCAAAAACCCCTCGGGGCAACCCTATGAAAACCCTAGATATCAAGTTTCAGCTCAATCGGTAAAATAGTTTAGGCTCTAGTTGGAGGTACAGACAGACAGACAGACAGACAGACAGACAGACAGACAGACAGACAGACGGAAATTCAAAAACCACTTTTTCGGATTCAGGAAGTCATGAAACGTCAAAATTCATCAAAATCTCGAGTTCGATTTTTTTGACGATCACAATACTTTCTCTACCTGTAAGATAGAGAGAAAGTAAAAAGGTATACGATTAAACAAATGAATGACAACCATTAAAAGGCCTACCCATACTAAATAACAGTGCATGCCTAGCTAATCAACTGAGATTTACAATGGAGGAACTTTATGGCATTTGTCACAATTATATCATTGGTTCGGTCTAGTCTTGTCCTTAATTTTGAAGGGTTTGGAAATATTACGGAGTCTATTATTTTTCTACTGAAAAAAATTTGACCTATAAAGAAAATCGGTAAGTAAATCAAGTTCATTTTAAATATCTCATCACATGCCTAACATTTCGGTGTCAAGTTATCTATTTATAATTTTACAATGCTTTCCTTTTTTAATTGACAGCATGGTTTTAAAATATGTACCAGCCAAAGTCAAGAATTGTTGTAGCATTCTGGGGGAGGGGAGATTCCTCCTCTGGAAAGAACATGTCCCTCTATGACTGGAATAAACTCTTTTCTCCAATGGAATAAATTTGCCTTCTTTAGACTTATCTCACTCAACTCTTGATATTCTTGAACATGGAGCTATATAAAACACCAAATATCTTCTATAGGAATTCATTTTTCAAAAATTTGTTGGAAGATAACAACTCAAAATAAATTCTAGAGGCATCCACTCATCAAAATTGCCCAAGGAAAATTATTTTTAATAACTTCTGAGAGCATCTAAGTTTTCCAAATTTGCTGGAAAATCTAAAGTTGATTAATATGAATTAGATTTTCACAAATAATTATATCTTTGCTAGTTAATGGTTAATTTATACTTGTATTCATCAATTCAATTATGACCACTTAATTCTTAATTTATGTATTATAAATGTATTATTCTTTTTTTGACTCTATAACTGAAATAAAATTGTTACATATAATACAAATATGATATTTATCTTAATTTGGATATTTAACGTAGATTAATCTATTTATTTTAAGTTAATTGAATATAATATATAAGTTTCCATTCCTTATTATCAGTCATAAAATTATTTTGTTTGTTTGGAACTTGATATACCTGGATTTTCAGAATCTGTAATTTCGTTATTAGAGTTATCGCGAATTTTTTTCATTATAACTTTTAATACATAATGATTTTCTTAGACCATGAAATATATATTGGTATCATTACTCCACAGAATGTTTGACCCTATACTTAGAAAGCACAAACATATATTTTTCTGTTAAGATCTCCTTTATTAGACCTTGACAATTTGCCTATACACAGTTACTGTTTTACTATCTTCTGTCTGATTAGAACAACAATTTTAATATTTCTATTTAGATTATGCTACTTTATAAATATTATAAATTCTCTCAGCTTTGGCCAAAGATTCTTAGGCATTTTCATTCTATCTCACTAATTTCATTGAGTCTCAATCGGGTGAAATAAGGTATTTTATCTTACACAGAAGCTGTTATACTACGAGTGATTTTATTTACATTATCTAATCGTTACAAGGTTATAATAAACATATTCATTCTTGTAAACTTTAAACATAATATCAAAAAACTTATTATGGCCTAAAATAATTTATTGTTTTTAATATTATATCCGTATATACTATATATATAAAATTCCGGTGTCCTGGTGTCATTTTTCAATATTCAGAATATGAAACTTTTATTAAGTTTAAAATTTCTTGGTAAATTAAGTTTAAAGATACACTTCCTAATAGTCAAGGCTTGATTAAAGAAATTACGCCAAAGGTGGACATAGTTGGGTTTCGCTAGTGTATCATGAAAAGTGTCACATTCTATGTTTCTTAGTTTTGGAACTATCCAAAATGGTGTTCACGGGATTAAAGGCGTAAATATTTCAAAATTCATTCATTTACGTTTAAAATTAGCCATTATGGACTCAACTATTTAGTACACAATGCAAAAGCTGACTAAAACCGAAATGTGTTTTCACTTAAATTTAAAAGCTAAGGGTGGTAACAAACAAAACAAAAGATAACAAAAAGAATCAATTTTATTGAACTCTAATAATTAACATTTAAATAGTCGGTTAAGTACTGTTGTTTGCGGCACACTGTTTTAGTGAGTATTTTTTTAGATTCCACACTTGTGTTTGTGCTTTTTACACCCTCAACTCCAAAATGTGCACACATTCAATAAACAGTCCTGACTAGAGATGTAAAAAAGTATCGATAATTTACTAATATCGATTTTTCCTTTCGATACTAGTTTTTTTTTACTCGATAATTTTTTTCTCTATACTTTTACTGATATTAGTACTCAGACTCCGATATCGGATCGGTATTGAAAGAAAAACTTTTTTTTTAATCTTCACTCATGATAGGATTAAAATAATGTTATTATAGGTGGATTGTGGAGGAAGAATAAATAGCATTATTTCTCAATTTCACTCA
This sequence comes from Timema podura, assembly GCA_033556935.1. Classification (NCBI taxonomy): domain Eukaryota; kingdom Metazoa; phylum Arthropoda; class Insecta; order Phasmatodea; family Timematidae; genus Timema; species Timema podura. Next base: position 69,131,212 of record JAVRXN010000010.1, on the reverse strand, counting down.
TTTTATGCATGATAAGCAAAAGAAACAACATTCAATCACTTTTTGCTCATCATAATAGCTGTTTTTTCATCTTTGTTTATCAATACAATGGCCTGATGGAGCGAACAGCCCTTCCTTTATCAATTAATACGGTCATCACAAAGTAAACAAAAGAAGCTCAGACAAAGCAGAAAAGTCTATATGCGTTTATTTAAACAAATGAAGCAGGACAGGATGTCATTTCTTCTATTTTTTGTCAATAGTTAATAATCTCTCTTGATAGAGTATATAAACGACGAATGTATTTAAAAAATGGCACGCCCAGAAGTGAATAGTTATGGAAGTTTTTAAAAAAGTTGGAAAGCGTAAAAGCATCTGGTAAAAACAAAATTTTGATACCGATACTTACTGTTATCGATACTTTTATTTCGATACTGGTAAGGTATCAATAATTTGTTCCGATACTTTTAATGAGTACAGTACCGATACTTTTATTTCGATACCACATCCCTAGTCCTGACAACCCCCAGCACCTCCTTCAATCACGTCTTAGGCATCTTCAACCTCTTTGGGTCGGGTGCAGTTGCTGCCTGCACATAACCTTTCTTCCCTTTTCCTTCCAAATTAATAGCTCATGAAGAGAATTGTAGTATTCAAGTCTTAATTTAAACACCAACAAAAAAAGTTTATATCCAAAGATTTACGATGCTATAATTATAGTTTTAATGTAAGTTTCAGTATTTAGTTTCACTAAAACTGAAGTTCACGGTTCATTATAAACAAAATTTTTATCATATTTTGAAATATATATAAACCGGAACAAACGTAGTTGCATGTTTACTAAGACCGAGTCTACAGATACAGAAATAACTCTTTTTCATGGTAGTAGAAAAAATCAAAAGAGAGCACACACCTAATTTTTTTTTAGTAGTAACTCAGGATTATTCCAAGTTTAAGCTTGGTATTATATTTGGTTTGGTGACACCCCGAGGGAGTAGTCTCTCAATCTTAAGTCCAAGGATATAAATATACATAGAAATGTGCACAATTTCAATTTTCCCAAAGCACAAATGCTAAGCTTTCCTTTTACATGTTCTGTGGTTTTTAAGTTATCCAAATATTTTATCGCGTGATTTAATGTGTCAAACCTGCAATATAATTTTAAGAGTAAGACCCGAGATATACCACCTAATAATTTCTTAGGTAAAAAATATATGCCAAATTTAAGGTTTTACTCTCGTTTTTTGAGTTTGCCAAAATGGTGGTCAAGTGGTCATAAGGCTTTAGGCCATAAAATCATTTTTTATGTAAAAAATGCCCAATTTTCCACTTTAATATTTCTTATAATTAGAATACAAATCATCAGATTTTTAATTTTAAAGGTTTGGAATTAAGCTATAGTGGCAGTCTAATGGCCAAGTGCCTTATGCTCTGAATATAATAAAAGTAAATAAAAATACGCTCAAGGTGCACATATAAAGGTATCCATAAGTACTTCAGCAAAGTTTCTTAGTCTTGAAGTTACATTGTTAATGCACAAATAAGGACTCTATTTTATTTATATTATTATTTCCTTTGTTACTCTGGAGCTCACGCTGCCTTTTAATGGGTTAATTCATCTATTTTAATGAATATTTACACATCTATAGGGTCAAATCAAATAAAGGTTTGGAATTTATCTACGTGAAATATTCCACTGTCAAAGAAACACGATTTACCTCATAATTTGAATACGAAACAACGAACCAAACCAAAATATAATATTTCTCTTTGGATTAAAGATAAACATGTATTCTGGAATTACTATTTAGACTTGCAGTTAATTTCAAAATCATGTTAGACAGTAGACACTCAAACACTATATTCAATAGTAAATTGTATACCAAACATAAATATATTGTTATCGGGATATAAGACTAAAGCTTTGAAAAACCATTTATATTAATTATTCGGTGTTGGGATGAAAACAGATATAACACCTATGTGTGACCTGATAACATAAGGAATACATAAGTGAAATTCCTGTAAAATCAATTAAGTGGTTTTAGAGAATTTCACAGACATACAACAAACGAACTCGCAAACAAGCCTCTTAATATAAGTGAGATATATTACCTGTTTTATTATTTACCAACCTTTGCCTACGGATAGTTAAAGTTCGATTGTTGAAATGTGTTTTCTCTCAACCTTTCTAGAGCTATCTGTGTACGGATTGACACATTTTGTTGTTTTTATCTCATTTTGTAATCTATAGACATATCTGCACCCAATAAGCTAATCTCTATTATAAAATTGGGTTTACAAATCCTCTCTAAATAATATCATTTTATATATAATTGCCTAAATATAATCTATTTTCTATGATCAAATTACTTATATTCATTCCTCTCTATACTATTCACTTAGTATTAGGTTACCTGTTAAAGATTAGCTAGGAACGGTGAGTAATATAAAAGGTTAATACAAATGCGGTTCATAAAAATCGATGTTAGCCACAAAGGAGCTAGTTCAGGAAGATCCTCCTTTTTACCGGCCCCTACTTATAGGGGCTATTACCAAAACTTTCTGAGTAGCTGCAATAGTTGCGTCATTGGAGGTCTGCATACGTTGGGTAGAAGTGGTAGCTGTGTACACAATTAAGCTATCTGTTAACACCAATAATATTAATTTTATGAATCAGGGGATCTAGGAAATGAGAGACCTAACCAAAGACCCTTCCCCTCCCTGGACATATTCAGATGGACTACTCGAACCCATAACGGTGTCTCCTGACGCTAAGAATTTTAATGCATTAAATATTACATTACCTCTCCTCTATGGTATGGATGCTGCAATATTAATCTCATCTCCTTGAAGCTAGTTCTAATATAGAGTTGATATGCTTTATGATCCTTATGGATACTATTTAAACTCTAATTACTATCATCATTATTTTATAGGATTTTTGGACTAAGATGAATATATTATGATATGTTTTTAATAAATGTATAATTTATTAAATATATATATATATATATATAAAAGGTCTCTTCCCTAAAGATATGAGCTGCCAAATGACTTTGAAAATTAATTTCCCACTCACAATTGGGTTTTTACCTGATAATTTGGGAGGTGTGAGTGATGAGCTCTCATCAGGACAGATCCAGAATAAAAAAGCGTTATCAAGTTCGCTAGGATACCTTTATGATGGTAGATTAATTTGGTTTCTTTAGAGGGAATGTAAAAGGGGCCATAATAAAACAAATATCCATGGCAAGCATTTCTAAGGATAGAGATTGTACGTATTATATTGTATGTTGTTATAAATTAATACAATTGTTGTATTTTAACATTAAAGAAGTACCTAATTATGATTGCATGTTATATTTTTGTAGTGTTAGTACTGAAATTTGGTGATTAATTAAACAAATATTAACTATCATATTTTAATGTATACGTGACTGACAAAAATTCATGGGATTTTTTGAATCAGCACATCAATTTAATCTAGAATAAGAAATTCATGCCCCGGAGGTAAAATGTCAAATAAGTTTATCTTAGACCAAATCTTGTTAATCAAGATATTACAAATAGTTTACAAAAAAAGTAATAGAATACCATATTTTATAATTGAAAACGATCCTGAACACCTTTAAGCTTGATTCATGTGCAAAAAAATAAGACTCAGACATTTTTATGTAACAAGCACACGTTTCACATGAGCTGGTTTCCGAATTCTTTGATTCAGACTCAAAAACTATCAAGATAAGTCCTACGAATCATAAACGCTGGTAATAAAGTTTATTTATAAGGGGACCACCCGCCTCGGTGGCTAACGCGCTAGTCGTGTTGAGCCCGACAGCCGAGGACGGGGAGATCTAGGTTCGAATCTCGGTCGGGTGAACTGGGGGTGGTTTTTCCTTAATGATTTTCCACTCTCCCTCCACGCAAATGCGGCTCACTTCCTCTATTCAACCTTCCCAATTCCTAATCCACTAGCGTAATTAGTACTTAAGTGTATAACCCAAATGGGTAGTAAGACGCGGTGCTTTAAGTAATAATAATAATAATAATTAATAATAATAATAATAATAATAAAAAGGGGACCAAATGATTTAAATTTGAATATCAAAACATTTAATCCAAATTCAAACACGTTTATACCTATAATTTACATCAATTTTAATAAATCTACATTATAAGAAATATGCAAAATCGAATATAAACCAAACAATATTCATACTACCGCAAATAAAATTTTTATGGAATGAAATTAACTCTTTCAGTGTGGAGAGACCTAGGCTCAATCTTAAATTATCACGTTATTCTATTCACCAGGGCTTAACATGAGTTTAAGAGATTACCACCACTACTTTTGATTTAACAATTTTCGGTTAGCGCTATCTTCCTGATATAAGTGTTGGTAAGATAAACGTGAGGCCTTCCTTCCAGATAGCATATTTAACGCCCACATTAACTTCAAATCATTATTATAATTCTAGGTTTCAAGAATCTTTGCATGTGCGTATTTGGTATACTAGGTACAGCACCGATCTACCACACCAACGGCATGAGTTCGATTTCCCTCTTATTTTAATTTATATTTACAAAATTTTAAAGAATTTTTTAACTAAAGCAAATGTAATTTGATGTATTTAAAGTTAACTTTCTGAATTGACTGATTATATATGCACATATAAACTAAATTAACACTAGAAAGACACAACACCTAACTCATGGCCGTTAATTCATCAAATTGTAGGGGAAACCCACATTTAACAAATTATAATAATTTTTTCAGCCATGCTAGGAGTCGACCCAGGACCCTTAGCTAAATAGACAAACACGCTACTAACTGAGCTAAGATGTCAGGATTCTTAAAGGAGCTACTGCCAGTTTTCCTCCAAGATTTTGTGTCAATTTTCTTCCTTTAATTTGATAGGTATATTTAATATAGTCAATAGCTGGGATTCCAACGTTTCATTAGGGCAAGTTTTTATAGAGTGGTTTGGAAGGTTATATTAGTCAGCTTACAATATATTGGTTTAAAGTAAGCCAATCAAAAGCTTTGTAAAAATCTAGTACGCCAAAAGCTTAACGATACGACCTAATGAAAGGAACCCATCCGTAAATGGAAGAGCACATCAAAAAAGTATTTTTAAACGTAATGCCAAGTTTAACCAACCGTCTTTCTTTACGAATAGTTAAGTTACGAGCACTTAAACGTGGCATTGTCAAATGGTTATATTCATCAATGGTTAAAGTAACTAATACATCGTACACAGCCCATCAAACACAAGTATGAACCGAGTTCGTACGATAGCATTGATTCCATATTATTTCTTAGCGCAAACGTTAACGCATGAACTAGAATCCATACCATCCTACTGAAGTAACTAGCACGTACACTCCGATTACAAGCAGTCTTACCTTGAAAGAATAGACTATGGCCCTATCTTATGAGCTACACCATAGTGGAACCATGGAAGGTAAGCTTGCTACTTTTCAGGTTAAATGATGGGTACATCGACCCAACTGAAGGAAATGGCCACTTTTCACATGGGCATTTAAAAGGTACCAGTTTTTTTTTATCGTAGCACGTGCAAGAGTTTATTATTTCTTCTTCATATAACAGGTTCAAGCATAAACTCACCAAAAACACGTTTGCTTGAAGTGTAACTAATTTAATTTATCAATATACAACTTAATCTTTTTTGTTGTGCTTTAACACATATAACACCAGATAATTGTTATTGTTTGTAAGTTTTTAGTGCTCGAGGCTGTATCCTTGAGAGAGATTTCATTTTTGAGAAAATTATGCTTATATACTAACAATTTTAATGTCCTGAAGCTCGGATATAAAGTGACAGCTGGGGAATTAATTTTAATTTTAAATATATTATGTGAGAGTGTCTAAGTTCTACGAGATGTATTTCCTTAAATTTTATATCAATTTGTTCTAAATAATTTTACCCGTATCAAGTTCTTTCTCGCCGGTTCCTTTAGCTTCAATAGTGCTTACGTACTAAAATATATTTTTAATATTACTCAAGCTTAGTAATTTTATCTTTATGATGGCTATGATATATTAGTTCCAACTTTATTTTTGTTGATTATATACGTTTATTTACGTGAAAACCTTTTTCCTAACAATTTTTTAAAACATTTTATAAATTATACTAAAATGCAAATATAAAACAGATACAAAATTGGAATTTACTTTATAAACAAAATTTTGAAAATAGAAAATCTTATTTTAACTTAGAATTTTCGTGGAGAGGATAAAATGAAATGATAAAACATAATTTCAATTAGTTTAGAAAAATTCATGATCCAGGGAAAGAACGTTCAACCTTCAACGTTTTTCAATGAAAAACAAAGCTTTTAGCAGTTTTTACAAGCGAGTAACTTTTTTTCAAGATTTGGTTTTTGGTGAATTTAATTAATGATCTTATAACTATCTCAAAAATGTATTTAGCCAAAATATAGATAAAGATAGGCATTTTTTTTGTTTTAGAAAACTAAAAATATGTTATAATAGGGACTGTAATTTAAACTTTTAGAGCAGGAGGAATTTATTTTTAGTGTGTTGCGGTTAGTATGAATATATACCACAGCTCAATTAACTTTTAGTGCACTTGATTTAGTGTGACCCGCAATAGCATTTTTCACATACCCATTTGTTCTCACTAAAGGAACTTAATATTTGCTTGGTGAATGCAGGCATGTTGTCCCAGCTGAAGCGGAGCTTCACAGACCTACGATTGCACCAAACTACGAGTCAGAGACTTCCTAAATACGATAGTAAAACTGGTAAGATCTGACTGGATAAACCTCAATGTACCACACCCTGCAAATTACCTTTCTGACTTTCCAATTTCCTTTGCTTTTTTATGTTGATACTCATGCTTGTTTACAGTGTGTGTTTGTTACCGTAAATGTATTTATTTATTTAAGATTTTTTTTTATTTGATAGTAAAATTTACTTTTCAGTGCATAGTAAACTAAAATAGAAGTTTTAAATAACTCTCAAAATATGTTCTATGTGAGAATTAATTTTAAATCAAAAATGGAAAACAGCCTTAAAGATTTAAAGTATGTGTAAAAGTTTTTTTTTATTCAAATAAGATATTCGATCAATTTAATCGAAGTTATCACAACATTATTCGAACTTTCAAATGTATCATTTTAATTTCATTTCTACAATCCATTCATAAATTTACTAACGATAGATTCACTGCGTCAGAGCCTGATGGACTCAATATCTAGGTGAAAATATTGAAAATAGACATAGTACTCTATTTAGAAAAATAAAATAAGTTTTAGTAAATTTAAAAAATTAAATTAAATTTTGCAATAAAAACCAATATTCATCAATCATTAATTTCACTATACATATTTATTACAATTAAAAACTAGCTTATAGCCCTTGACAAATTTTAAATTACGGATCCAGATCATTTTCATAGAGGGTTAATAATTATAAATAATATAGTTACTTACAATGTTAGATTTCAGTTTAAAGCCATTTAATAGTTTCTCATTCATATTTGATCTTATGTATGTTTAAAACCGTGGCCATCCTCTCCTTTTTTTTAAATATCAGATAATTTTTATAAATTATTTGGATTATCCCTCCTTCAACGATTTTTTGAAAAATGGTTCACTCTAGAAGTAATGATTAACCTTCGAATTGATCTATTTTTTAAAATTAGATTCTTTTATAGGCTATTTAAAGTGTTTATCACCTAGAAATTTTTGAAATTTGGATGCCCCTCGAAGTTATTTAGAGTGATTCTCACCTTAAATTTTTATGATAATTAGATACCTCTAGAACATAATCTTTGAAGTGCTCTTCCACCGATAAAATGATGAAAATTAAATTCTTTCTGAAAATTCAGAAATTGGAATTGTTTTCCCCAATTCCCCATTTTTGAAAATTGGAGGACTTTGAAAGCTATTTAGAGCTTTCCTCCACCAAATTTTTCTGCCAGTTAGATGCCTCTAGTCTAGTAGTTATTTGAAGCGGTCTTCTCCAGCAAATTTTTAACAATATAATACATCTAGAAGTCATTTGGAGTTTAATTAAAGCCATGTTTCAGCTTCATATTCGATATCAGAGGATTTGAAATATATCCATGGTGGATTTATTTCAGGGAAGGGGAAATTACTTCCAGGGGGGCAGAGTCCCCCACAGTTCCACCGCTCTGCTATCCACACATACTCTATATTCGGTATTCATGGATGAAATGCTCTCAGGCGATTATTAGTCTTCTTTGATGTGTGGTAGTATACCGTCTCTATGCGGAACAAGGTTCGTTACTCGCTATGCATACAAATATTCATACATGAAAACAAATATTTTTTTTCACACTTGCGTGAGTCATATCGAACATTGATTAAATGTGGACGAATAATGCACGTGTGGACTCGGCTTAAGCGGTGGCTACGCGTTAAAAGATTAAAAATTGTATAAAATTTATCTGTGTTGTATTTTCTTTCTAAAGTTTGAACTTTCATTTTTGTTTTTTTATTAATTTTCTAACTTTCACAGGGTTGTCAACTGACCTATGTAAAGGAAATATTTACTCTCCATTCCTACATGGAACGCCCTTTGTTTCAGGAAAATGGCGCTAGTGGGGGGGATGATCCAAGAAGGAAAGTTGAAGTGTATACATTTTTGAAGTAAACATAGATAGACTTTATTGACGGCCTTATCTTTGTCTATAAAAAGCAATTAAGTATTATTTTGATTGAAAGGAATTCAGTCGTGTCCTTAAAAAAATATAATTTAATTAATGGGTCAGTGTTTAATTTTAAATCCAAATTGAAGTTTAGGGATTATATCTAGTGTGTCACTTATTTAATATGAATAATTTATAATGATATTAAAAAAAACTTGTTGTGGGGATAAACCTAATGCCAAATATGAGATATTTTCATTGCTTAGGGAGTGTGATGCCCGTCGCCATTTTACATTTGTATGTTAAGTAACATAGTATTTTAATAGAGTGAAATACCATTTATAGAAATGGTTTATCTCTCGTTGGTCCCACACACGATGGGTTTGATTCTATCTAAATAAACAATATTATTATAAGTTTATATCAAAATTAATATATTAATTCACCACCACACAAACCTATACACACAAGTCTTATTTAAATTCACTTTTAATGCAAGGGCTATATAACAGTTGAACTTATTAAGAATACCGCCACGTCACTAAGCTAAAACCCTACATAACAGAGTAGAAACTCACATGCCGTGTCAGGGTTTGGCATCCACTTGTCTGGGGAACAATACCTATTGCAAGACTCCTCTAACCCATCATAGTTATTTCCTTTGAGCCTAGCCACGCATATTACATGCGCATTAGGACATTTAGGAACCAATGACCCCTTAGCCGCCATCGATCAAGTAAAATTAGAGTTTTAATCATTGAATTGTTTCTGGCATGTAATTAAAAGCAGATACTCGTTTAAAATCACATACAGAATAAAGTAATTTCGTTTACACAACAACCTATCCCTGAGCTTACTATGTTCCGACACTACGTCATCGGACGCCCAGTGTTTTCCATAAATCTCTGCGAGAGCTCCTGGCCGGCTCGCGGAAGGTTTTCTCGCGCGGGAAAAAAAAAAGTTCGGGTAGTGGACGTAGGGACCTAATATAATGTATGTAGGAGAGTCAAGAGTTGTTTTGTTAAGTGAAGAGGGTGAATTGACACCCCCGTCTGGTGGAGGAAAGTCAGTGCTGACCACTCTAGCTCATTTGGGCAACATTAAATTAAATGTTTTGTGTAAACTTGTGTTCTATTGAAATGAGTGTCTCTTGGTATCTAGAGTGGTATACAAAATGGTATCAGAACATGGTTGCAATATGGCACAACTACTATAACAATTGAATTATCTTTATTCACATGTTTATATAATAATTCTAGTGTGAGCTTCAAAATTGTTTAAAATAAGCCTAGGTCTGTTAACGAATTTTTGAACAAAAAGTTCTAATTGAAAATATATTATGTTTGTTTTAATTTCATTAATAAAACATACGGATTAGTAGTGGTTGGGGATTTATACTACAAAGTACAGAGATGATATTGTTACACTCAAAATCTTTAGTTACCCTTTAACCCTCTACCACCTTCCCACCTTAGGTCATTGACCTACTTTTAAAGTAATAGATTTTCCCCGGTGACGTCATTCACCCTACCATCAATCCTACCCTTGCTGATGTCATTATCTAGAGATGAGGTAATAAGAATGAAGTAATCCCCTCTCTTGTCGATGACGTCACATTTTAACTCTATTTATTATTTATTTTTGCCCATATTTGATCTTCTACCCCATTTGATAGGATGTTTTTTTTTTTTTTTTTTTAGCACCGCGTCTTACTACCCGTTCGGGTTATACGCTTAAGTACTAATTACGCTAATGGATTAGGAATTGGGAGGGTTGAATTTAGAGGAAGTGAACCCGCATTTGCGTGGAGGGAGATGGAAAACCATTTAGGAAAAACCACCCCCAGTTCACCCGACCGAGATTCGAACCTCGATCTCCCCGTCCTCGGCGGTCGAGCTCAACACGACTGGCGCGTTAGCCAACTACGCCACCGAGGCGGGTAATTAGGATGTTAAGGGTGACATTGGTTCGGTGTGTGTTCCAATTTTTTTTTTACCCTAATCGGTATATAGCTATTTGATTCGAGTCATAGTATTGTGTTTCTATTTTTACACCATTTGTTTCGGTTCCTGGCGGGAGGGTCACGGGTGGAGATGATATGGTGTGAACCCTAATGTTGCATCTTTCCACACAGGCCAGGGACCGACAGTAAATCTCCTCAACCCTGGAAGTGTGAGATCGTTTTGCTGAGTCACTGGGACCATTCATCTCCACCCATTTCTCCTCCACTCCTGGGGTTGTGAAGGACAAAGTCGCTTGGAACATTCTATCAGAGGCTGAATGACCGTGCTTGGGTGGTACTATTCTATGGCACACACTGGTTTTAACTAAACAAACGTTGTAACTCCTCCCTTTTCAGTGATGCCATCCTCTCACAGCAACCCAAGTTACTTGGGAATAATGGCCAAGGCTCAGTCGACATTAATAATTTAAATTTAAAAAACCGTTTGAATAAAATTGAGGTAGAGTACTCACATTTTGCTTGGAAAAATTAAGCCTAGTCCATCTGATAGGGATTTGAATCTCGATATCTGCATCAGATTATTGTATAATTTTTCAATCCCTTATCAAAATAATTTCACACCACCTATGTGCTCTAAAGTCAATTTCATATTACTCTACTCTGCTGCTGTTAACTTTTTTTTGTTAACTAAAACATAATAATATTTTTAGATTTTATTAAATAGACAAACAAATAACCTCCATGTTTAACATTAATTTGAGATACTGTACCAGAATTTGAGAAAGAGTGAGAAAATAGATAATAAATAACAAACAGTGGCCGGCACCCTCAATATTTCGGTTACCATTAAACCAGCTTCACAAAGTTCATGTTAGGGACCGTTTTAAAACGTGACCATATTTAGCGTAAACTGTTAATATAACCGTGATTTGATCAATTATTTAAGCAAAACAACACTGGGCAGGGACAACAGCGATTGTAACTTTATAACGTTCAATCGGGTGTAAACGATGAGGGGACACCCTTTTTCTGTGCCTATGAAAACCCCGAATTCCTTAATCTCGTTCATTTTTAAACTGATCTTCAAGAGAGGAAGGTACGCCACAAGACGAGTTTTGAGGAAGCTATTGAAGCTTTGCTGGACGCCGGTATGTAAAACAATTTATTTTCTTTTTGTTTAGCAGTAAAAACTTTAAATTAATCTTTCAATCGATATGCTTATAGTGCATGTGTAGCCTATACCAGTTTGCACTAGGAAGATGCGCCGGAAGGGGACATATTCCTTAGCCTCAGTGTTGCTGGGACACTTCATGGACGACGGCACATACTTGTGACGCTGCCGCCTCAAGTGGTAACTAGTGTGTTTTTTTACCACTTGAACATAATGTGTTCAGTTTTTTTCCAGCCATAAACAACATGTACTTATCTTATTCTAGACTTCTGAGATCGGCATGGGCTTGATGTCGGTTTAGTCACCACCCCGGCATGGTCCGGCATTGGGTGAGTGGAAACTTAGGTGGGCACACAACCGTCTGTTCCACTTCACTTTATAGTTGTGGTAGAGGACCTCGCAACCCCCTAACAGACAGCATATGGCCACTGACACTATCATCCATACGTGGGAGTGCCACGGTCAAAAATGAAGCCGTATATTATGACAATCTGTAGAGTAATGACGGGGCTATAATTATGTAAGTGGCATTTTTATTCTTCAATGAATAAATTATCTTATTGATTCTAGAAGTGAATTTTTTCACAGCAATTAATACGAGTTGCTTATTCAAGGGTATCGGTACTCATAATTGTGTATTGTGTATTTTCTGCAAGTAATTAGTGATTTATACTTTTTTTTTTGCAAACATATGTGTATAGTTAATTTTGAAAATTGCTATTATGGTTGTTTGATGAATGTTTGACATTAGATATAAATTCGTTTAAGGGCAGTTTGAAAAACTTAGATATTTAACGATTTAGTTTTAAATGGGTAATTGAATTTCTTAAAAAAAAAACAGATTACTGGAGATTAACTTTTTTGAAATTGGTTTTTGTGAAAGGAATCCACTAAAATGCATTGCCACAGGCCCACTGAATCCTCTAGTTGGCCCTCATAAACATAGTATTGTAACATTGACCCGCATCAGTGAGCACGTGGACTAAAAATTACATGTGAATCGATGATTTGAGTTCCAATCCCATCTGGGTGTAATGAATGTAGTTTTTACTTGATGGCTTCCCACTTTCTTCTAGCCCAAATAGGCTTGAATTTATTCTATTTCTACCTTACTCATTTCTACCCCATTAGCATAGGTAAAATATGTATATCCCAGACGGGTAGTAAGATTCACTGGGAAAAGTAAAATTTAATGGTAATGTTTAAAGATATTTTGTAATATTGTTCAGCCAACGTTAATATATTAAAAATATTATTTGCGCTGTAAAACAATTAAACAGAAATAATACCTCTAGGTAAAGAATAAAATAGTCAGGTCCCCAAAAGACTAACCTTATCAAATAATCATTAAATCTACTTTTATTGACTCAAACCCCAAGTTATGCTTTTAATGACTTTATATAATGTCTATTTAGACCACTTAAAACAGTCAAGCGACTCTTTGAAGATGTTGGCATCCCTATAACTATTATCAAAGTTTCTAAAATTTCTCTTCTGTGAGAAATAAGACCATAACTCGATCAAAAGACGTAGGCTCTGTTTGGACCATAAATACCTTTTCTGAGGGGACGGGTGAGTGAGAAGCCATTGGTATAGACTCACACGGCCATACGCAAAGCATTGTGAAGTACACTGAGAAACTGCTGTCCTTGAGTCCAAGCCTCTGCTACCATGTTTGATGTAACAAAAACAATTTATTATTTGAATGTTTTCATTACTTGCTATACAATGGGAGGTTTGAAGATTGCAACCTTTGAAGGAATAATAAAATTAAAAATAATTAGATATCCTGTTTACATACACATTGAGAAGTTCCATCTACTTCATGGGTTTGGTTTCGTATTAAAATCAGATTGTATGAGGTATCTGGAATGAAAGACGAGTACTACGTCTAACACAACACACCAAATCTTTGAACAGTTCAATTTTCAAAAGAACCTTATATGAGAGCTATTAATGTTACTAGATCTACTTTAACGAATTCATATATAAAGTCATGCTATCTGCAGCTGTCACTTTTGATAGATCTTAACGATACCTATAAAATAACGATAATAATAATTAAAATGGTTCTTCACTTATGAAAATGATATTTACGATTGAGTAACCGAATTATGGTATAATAATATTAAATGATTTAAAAACAAATTAAAAACTATTCAAAATTATCTTAAATTAGCTATCGAGAATTGTTTTAAGATATTATAATAGTAACTGATTCATAAAAATTTTAATAGTTAAATAATATTTATGACCGCGTCTTACTACCCGTTCGGGTTATACGCTTAAGTACTAATTACTCTAATGGATTTGGAATTGGGAGGGTTGAATTTAGATGAATGGAACCCACATTTGCGTGGAGGGAGAGTGGAAAACCATTTAGGAAAAACCACCCCCAGTTCACACGACCGAGATTTGAACCTCGATCTCCCCGTCCTCAGCAGTCAAGATCAACACAACTAGCGCGTTAGCCAACTACGCCACCGAGGCGGGTCTAATATTTAAACATTAAATAAAAAATATTAGAAAAATTTACTTGTGACTTATTTTATATCTTTCAATATTGGTACTAAGAAAAACTTATTGGTAGTTTATTGAAAACCTAAATTTGAGAATTTTAATTCAAGCTATAAAACATGATTCTCTCATGCCATTTATACTAACCTATAATTGAATAAATGTTTACGGACCCGTTTTATTTTAGCGTATTCGCAGATTTTTAAAAATAAAAGTTTATTCGCTGCTTTGTGCTGTGAGAAAATATATGATTTGTTGTACCGAGATTATTTATAAATCTCTTATGTTTAGTTAAATTTGATGTGGAAACCATGGCGCAGGCCCCATCCAAGTGATATCCCTCATCCTGGAGCCACCGAGAGATTAATAACAGATCCACCGCCACCTTAATTGACGCCACTCCTCCAAATTGGAGATACTGGTACAGGGTCAGTCTAAGTAATGACCATCCCTCGATACTTGGATTTGGCCATCACGAGACCATCATCCTCATACCAGCATGGAACTAGTGGCCCGGTAGATAAGGTAGGAGAAGTATTTCTAGAGGCACATCTCTCAGTACCGCCAAGGAGAAAATTAAACAATAGCGACTCTTCTTTTATACCTGTAGAGAAGTTATTGTACAGCTCGGCATCCCAGCAAGCGATCGTGACGCATTAAGCTGGAATGAGTTTTGATTGAAAGGCTACACAATCATGGTGTCAGTGCCGATGACTTTGTCAGCTTACTATGGAACATTAAGAATAACACAAAGTCACCAGCCTAACAACTTTAAAAATCATTGACTATTCAAGGTGTAAACTCAGCTCCCTGTTAGGATTCGGCATCCACTTGTCTGTGAAACAAACGACTCTTGTAATGTTCCTCTTACACATTATAGTTGTGTCCTTCGATCGTAGCCACACATAATACAGGCTCAGTGGGAGATCTAGGAACGGATGACCTTTTTTTCGCCATAGATCAATGTAATCACTGGATAGGTGGGAAAACCCCTCCGCCTTGGCCAACTTCCATTGGCGGGAGGAATTTTTTTCTCCTTCCGTTAGTGCTGGACGCTCACGTAGCCCCGTTAACCCCTATAAGAAGATTGGCGCTCTGCCTCAGGAATTACACTAAAAGGGCTTTCAACCTGAGTTGCCCAGCGGAGACCTGTGGTAGAGGCCTGACCAGCTTCCCCGTTAGATATTAGTTACCAACATCTTAGTGTGTGATGATTAAGGGGGCCTTCTCCCAATTCACTTCCATACAGAGACCTCGACGAAGATTAAGCATACCTTCGGATAAACCATCAAGAAATTGCCCAGGGGAGGCCACAAGGAGGAACTTTTCTAAGATTACCGGGCGATGAACATTCTGCTGACAAAGACTGGGGGTCTCTTGTCTGGTCCGAGTGACGGCAGTTGCCTCAATGGCAAGCATTCCTTAAAACCAATGAATTTTCAACCAATAACCTGTTGCTACCAGCCTTACTATTGAATATTGAATAATTTCCACTAAGTCACTAGACTGAAACCTTGTATAGGTAAGGGCTTTTCAAAGTGGAAAAACATATGCCTTTACAGGGTTTGACATCATTTTTCTTTTCTTGGGAACAAGCACTTCTTGCAACCCATCATAGATTTGTCCTTTGAGATAAGCCACTTAAATTAGATTCACAGCGGGAATTGAGGGAAAAATGACCTCATGGAAACCACCGATCTCTGTCATCCCCGGACATCTGGAAACTTCCACTTTAGCCCACCTTGCAAGATTCCATCAGTGGGAGGAATTGGCTCCTCCGTTCATGTGTGCTGGAATCACAATGGAGCTTTTACACAACCTAGGAAAAACACTGAAGAAGGGTTTAAATAGTTTGGCCCACTGAGAGTCAAACTTCTATAAATGAATCACCCTGAAGTGGAATTTTGCCTATGTCGTCCCATATGGGCTCTCAGAGGAGGTCAGGCACCTAGCTTTAGGAATCGCAGGTGCTGCTTTTAGCATAAGTTGGCCCTCATGGGACCTCGTAGAGGTTACCTGAACATCTTTCCTGGAAGATACTAGCTACCGACCGCTTAGTGTGGGCAAGTAGGTAGGGGAGCCCACTTCCCCCATTCACTCCCACAAAGAAACCAGGACAGAAATTTAGCCGTCCTTCAGGTTAAACCCTCTGGAGGTTGGTGCAAGGATGCTAGGATAACTTAAGCCACGTGTTGTAGATTAATACGGTTATTTGTTTTAATTAAGGAAACTTTATAACTTAAACCCAGCCATTTTAAGGATCCTTGCGGGAGTGCACGATATGCCACATAAAGCTGTAAAAACAAATTAATCATCACAATTAAAAAATGGCTTTAACACACTTAGCCTTGCCTGTTCTTTGACTGTTGCCAGAACTGTATATAATGTTAAACGAGAACAAGGATCCATGGACGTGAACTTATTTAGACAAGTTAAAGAGGGACGCAATAATCAAAATTAGAATGCAGAGAAACTATGCCGTAATGCCTGTGTGAATTTTTTGAAATGTGATTGGAATCATTGAACTGAAATAATATCAAACGTACCACTCTGAATGGTGTTCCAGCAACATTGGTAATAAATAGTACTCTATTAGGGAGCTAGCACTCCCAAGCTTTTTTTTAAGTGGTACTTGGATTTATATTTTCACGGCGATAAAAAGCCATTTATTTGGTTAAATTCTTAACAGCCACCTAAAATATTCTTATTTTTTCTGTGCATTCAACACAGAGCACCCACACAAATGTGGTAAAAAATAGTGTTCTATTAGGGAGCTAGCACTCTCAAGCTTCTTTTAAGGGGTACTTGAATTTAAATTTTCACAGACGATAAGCAAGGCCATATACTGTCATCAAATCCCTAACATCCACCTTCAATTATTATTAGTTTTCTCATGCCATTTAGCATAAAGCACGCGCACAAATATGAATCCACTTTGAAAAAGAGCAACAGTAAAATATTCTGCTGCGCAAGTCAATCTCCTCATATAATGACTGTGGGTGGTGGTTTGTAAACAAACCATATTACGATAACCACCAATGACCGGATTTTGTCAGGGTTAACTTGTCGATGTGTGATGCCAAAATCGTTTATGTAGCATATTTATTCTAATTAAATAATTAGATCAACTGAAGGCAGCCACATTTAACACTGACAAGCTCATTAGTACGAGTATATAATTACACTGATACATCAAAAAAAACTTGTCACAGATAATTGTGTTTGACCAAATGGTACATTCCTTTACCAGAGCGCAACGCCAACATAACAAACATGGGATGAAAGCTCACTATCATTATCAATACGTTACACCTCTACCACCTAAGCTATAAATCAATATAATCATGGACTATGAAATAACTTCTCTTTAGAAATTAAGTATCTCAATTGGTTTAATACACCTCCTGGTACGATTTTTCACATTTAAACTTAAGTCCGCACATTTTCACCAGCACTTCCAATCTCCTTGCGACTTCCTTCTCCGTGTTTATCATCCTCGGTCATGGTATCCTCTCATCTGAAGGTGATAACTTATCTTCTAACTGAAGATCTCAAATCCTCATGATTAGTTTTTTCCTTGCCGGTGATTCTGCGTCACCTACATTTGAACTCTGTATATCTATATTTGAACTTAGGCCTATAGTTATGTTTTCTCGTTCTCTTGATGGAGTCCACTTTGGAGATGTACATGCCTGCTCGATTTGTGATACCTCCTTATGGTAGAAATCACCCATCTTAAGCAATTGATCAGTATGTCTTTTCCATTTCATAGCACGATTAATGTCTGGCTGACATAAATAGGTCCTATTACACATTACTTTATCGATGCTGGCCGGTTGCCATCCTGGTTTCATAGGGTTCGTGTAGTCTCTTGTAAAATACTCTCTCTCCTTTTGAGAAATATATATCTCATTGACCTCGGAGATACTTGACCTGCCTCTGTCTTGCTTCCTCTATTTTATTCTCCTCAATCGGTCCAACCGACTACGCAGGATCCTTCCTAGAACCTCATTACTGGTAACTTCCCTGTTGTTAAATGAGGTGCATTCCTATAGGCAAATATGTATCGACTTATTAAGGTTGATATACTGCCTTTATCATTCTTCAGTTCCAACATAGCTTTGTCAATTGCGTTCTAAAAAGACTTAACTCCATTTTCTGCTATACTATTTTTCTGTGGATGATAAGGGGTGAGGTAATATGCTTAATTCCATTCATTTTTCAGAACCTTTCGAATTCCTCTGAAACCAGCTGTGATCCGTTATCTAAGATTAAACTTTAAATAGTTCAAATCTGGCAAAAATCTCCTTCAATTTATCTAAAGTGGCTTTGGAATCTATTTTATTACAATCCATCTCTATTACTTCTGGCCAACGTGCGAATGCGTCAATGAGTAAAAAAAATCTTACCTCTATAGGGGGGCTGGGAGTCTGGGGTTCAATCCTCGGTCCCGGCAGAGCTTTATCTGATTGCCAAACCCTTCCTTCACCTCTGACAAGACGTGTATTAATCACAGCTTGTGAATGTGTGGAGTGCCAGGCCTCCACCGTGTTTCGGATTCCACGTTAAACTGTAGGTCCTTCATTTCATCTCATAATCACCCTACACATTAGCGGAGTGCGTTAACCCGAATGGGTAGTAAGACACGGTGCTAATAGTAGGAGATCTATAAGGTCCCAAAAAATCTATGTGTACTCTTTCAAAAGGATTCTCTGCTTCTTCAAACTTAATTAAGCTTGCCTGCTCAGTTGAGCTCGCTTTTGATTGACATGGTAAACAATCTTTTACAAATTTCTCTATTTCCTTAGCAATATTTGGCCACCAAAAGTATTGCCTAGCAATAGACTTCTTTTTAGCCAGGCCCAAATATCCTCCGTGGATCTCTTCAAGCAGTTGATCTTTGAATTTTTCCGGTATAATTAACCGATAACCCACATAAGTAATCCATTGTCTATGTAAATTTCCTCAGATTTCTGGGCGAATTTCTGTAGAATTGGCTCCGTTGTGTTTGGCCACCCTGTTACCGTATAAAGGTAAACCTTGCTTAATACTGGATCTTGCCTTAACTGTTGTATACTCTCTTCAGCTCCAAGTGGTAACCTATCTTCAATTAAAGAATTAAAATAATCACCTCCCTCCTTGTTATCAACCACTACTTTCCTTGACAATCTGGAAAGGCCATCTGCTGCCTCATTATTAACATATTAAACATACTAAAGCACATAATCCAAAACCACTTTAAAATAGAGCTCATCTTTGCAATCTACCTGCTGTCATTTGGGTCATGCCTTTATTCTCTCAAAAAATAGCCAATAAGGGCTTATGATCTGTACTTATGATAAATGTAAGCCCGGCTGAATATTGATAAAATTCACGCAATAACCAACAAACAGCCAAAGCTTCTTCATCCAAAACTGAATAATATTTTTCTTTCTTTTTCAGTACCCTTGAGGCCTATGCTATAGGTTTTTCTTGTCTCCCAGGCTCCGCGTTCATTAAAACTGCTCCATTTCCATATTGTGAATCATCATATACCAATTTAATGACCGTCTTAGGATCAAAATGTGCCAGATTGCTGTCAAAAGCCATTTCGTTTTTAATATTTACAAAAGCATTTCAGCAGCTTCATTCCATTCAAACTAATCTGCATTCTGCACATCCTATAAAGGCTTTAGCAAATAGGATAATTTTTGTGAAAATCTACAATAATAATTCACCATACCTGTGAAAGCCATTACTTCCGTAATATCTGTTGGTGTCTTGGCTTATTCAATTGCTGTTACCATTTCAGGGTCCTTCCTTAATCCCGAACTACCATTGATGTGGCCTATGTATTTGATTTGACTTTGAAAAAACTTACATTTATCTAGATTCAATCCCACTTTCTCTAAACTATTAAGGACTGTCTTCAGATTTGCTAAATGTTCTTCGTTATTCTTACCCGTAACCACTAAATCATACAAAAAATTTATGACTCATGGTATTTCTAACAAAATCATTTCAATCGCTTTCTGAAAATGGCACAAACTGGCTTGGTCCCAAATGGAAGCCTGTTTATAAGATATATACCTGTGTGTACTCCACGCTTTAACAGGTATCGTGGCTCCTCTGAAAACTAAAGTTGGTTGTAGGCGGTTGAAAAATCTAACTAAGTAAACTTTTCTCATCCACTGACTGGGAAAACAGTTCTTCAATTCATGGTAGTAGGTGCTTGACATCTTCTAACACATTATTTATGGTAATTTTGTAATTTTTATTATTTATTATTTTGTTATTAGTCCCCTCCTTTTTTCAGAACTGGAACTAATGGTGTTCCTCATTAACTGGAATAATTATACATTTTCCTTCCATTTCTTCTAGCTGTTTACTTATTTCTTCGTTAAAAGACAACAGAACTGGTCTCGGCTTACAAAATACTGGCTAAACTCCCTTATCCACCTTCATTTCCACATTTTCTTACTTATAATACCCTAGGCTACTATCAAAAAGCTATGCATATTCCTGTAATATTAATTGCAAGGCCCAATCTGCATCTATTTGATTTACTTCCAACACTTGAAACCCTAGTGCATTCATCATATCAAGGCCTAGTAGCGGCCTGCACCCATATTTTACAACTATCAGCTTAAACATGACTTTTTTTTTTACCAATACAAATGTCCACTTCTATCTGTCCTTCTGGTTCTAAGATTCGTCCATCATATAATTTCAAGGACGTATCAGCCACCTTATGTTTAAAATGGCAAAATCTGCTCCCTATAGAGTTTCTTTGGCATCACCGATCTGCTGGCAACCAAATATATATCTCCGCTTTAACCGGTATACCCCTAATATGATATCCTTTTGAATTGGTTGACAAAATTTCGACGAAGCACTAAAAATCTCGTCATATACACAGTTTTCCGAGGCCTCTGCCTTCTTCTCAACATAATTGTGGCTAGTTGTGCTACTAGAGTTATCTTTTTGTTCTTTGCAAACTCTCGCCAAATGGCCTAATTTATGACATGCATTACATTTGTAATTTTTAAATTTACAATATTTTAAATATGTGCTCGGTACCGTCACAATGATTACACTTAGCTTCGCTACCTTGTGCCTCCCCGAGCTTTTTTTTTTACTATACATCTTGAAATTTTGAATTTTATGCCAATTGGCCTCTTGGCACGATGCCAACAAGTCTGTCTCCATTTTTTCTTGCCACCTCCAGGATTACAGGTAATTTCTGATTGTGTTCTTCCTCGTATACTCTATTAAATATAGGTCCTTTTATTAGTCCCGTGACTAACTTATTTTTCACTACCCAATCCAACTGCTGGCCAAACTGGCATGAACTCACCTTGCCCTTAATTCTCGTAGACAATTGATTCAATGTCTCAAATTCACTTTGTCTTAAATCAAAAAATTCTTTAGGTTCACGAAATATTTTGACCTGCTTTAAAAATTGCAGTTTCAAAATTTCACATAGTTCACTGTATGACTTTTGTCGAAAGGTAAAATTCGGTCACACAAGTCTGTCAAAATCGCATATGGCTCTTGTCCAATGCGTCATCACTGACACTTTCCTTTCGTCCGGAATACTGTTTGCGATGAAATGATGGTTAAGATAATCCTGATATATTTTTCCACTCACTCCCAACTCTAAGCTCCGCTAACGATCCAATCGTGGAAAAAAGTAACGTTCTTTGGTGCAATTTGATCTCCTTCACGCTCTCGTAACTGTAGCTCCAGCTGCGCCGCTTTGCTTCTATTCTCCTCATTTTCAACCTCAATTCTATCAGTCATTATTTGCTGGTCTATATATCTTTGTTGAGCCTCCTTTAATTTTAAAGCAAGTCCCTGCTCTCGTGACATTTTGTAACTTTTCACCTTGACTCATCAAAACTAATTAACCACACAATACAACCCAGGCTTGGCTGAAATAACTGCGCGTTTTTACACTCAAAACACAGTTACCATTAAACGGCAGCCATTCTTAATCCTCGTTGCCAAATATGTAGCATATTTATTCTAATTAAATAATTAGATCATCTGAAGGCAATCACATTTAACATTGACAAGCTCATTAGTACGACTACATAATTACACTGATACATCAAAAATCTTGTCACAGATGATACCAAGTGGTGTATTCTTTCACCAGAGCGCAATGCCAACATAACAAACTGGCATGAAAGGTTTCATTACTATACGTTGCAGCTTACGAGGTTTTCGAGTGATTTCTCATCTTGTAAAAGACAAATATTTAAACCGTTAATATCAATTTGTATAATATGTGTGACACATCATCTTTGTGGTCATTTATATAACATAAGCAGACCCCAGCCAAACATACCATTTAGTTTAGCGACTTCTTGTTTATATTAAAATTATTATGAATGCGAACCTGAAACGATGCTTCATGGTGCGGTCACTACTTATCTACACGAATTTAACCTTTGTGTCGTGCAGACGAGTTGTAATACTTGCCTCTAAGTTGAGAGAAATGACCCTCATTGCACATATTTTATCGGAGATAGGACTCGCGTATTTGAGCGTAACAACACAATGTCCCACTTTTAATTTCTTAAGACAACACGAATTAAAACGGTTCAATGACATCATCCTCATTGCCCAAAAGTCAAGAATTATGAATAAAAATAAATACTAAAATCCATGCTGAATGTAACGAAAGGGATTCCATAACTCTTAATTAATTGTAGGAAACTCACGCCAATGCATTACATCCCACTTCAATTTAACGAAACTTTGAAATTTCTACCAATGGCATTGTAAACAAATGCTCAAAACATTTGGCTTGGACGAGTCATTGACCATATAGTATTTTCCCCACTTTTTCATTTGTAAAGAAAATGTGGAACATAGGGTTCCTTTTAAAGAAAGGAGGATTATGGCATCTTTGAAATGTCAGTGGAGGGAAGGGTGCTATTTTGGGTGTAAAATGGAAGGCTGGTCAAGGAAAATTACATCTTTATTTCAACCATGAGTTGGAATTGAATTGCGTGAAAATGTATGGATCCTAAGGAAAGCCTGTATAAAGTTTATAGAAATGCTCATAGCAAAATCTAAAAAGGATCCCTTAGGGAAGCATATACGAGGCAGTTTTGCTTACCGCTTCCATAACATTAAGAAAGCTACCGTCAATATCATCCCTAAAGGAGGCAACCAGTGTGTAGACCAGAAGTAGCATGTCACTGTACAGTGGCTCAACTGGAAGTTCTTATATCGTGTAGTCTCTAACTTTCATGTGGGCAATGCCCCTGAGAAATATGTACCTGTGTTATGCGTAGATAAATTTATTAAAGCTGGGAGTACCACCATCTACCCGTTTTAGGGAGGTTATTGACATGGGTGCCACCTATGTAATCCGGTCAGCGTTAACGCTATTATTCAAGCGCCGTCACGAGACCTTTTAAAAGAATAGTGAAGCTACAATGGCCAGTGTAGAAAAGGTTAAAAATGCAGGATACATAATCAAATAAATGTGAGAGTGCATGTTTAAGGATATTAAACGCATCTATAAGGAATTGAAGCAATTTGTCTGCAGTACAAGTTTCACAATAAGGAGACCCTCAGTCCTAGGGACGCATTCTTTGGCGTGAATACAAATTATAATCATAAAGCTTTTACAAAGAAGCAGACAGACCTTTCTTATCGAGAGACAATCAAGTACTTGGACATGTAAGCGTATCCTTACGAATGCAAGAAAACTACCTTATAGACTACCAAAATATTCATTTGGAACCAAATTGTCCTTTTTTGTTCAAGAATAAGGAATAACCAAAATTACCGTGACGACTCCACGAGATTGATTCATATCCGTATTACCAATATGGATGCATAACCAACTTTGAATCTATTTATAAAAACTATCCGCTCTGCACATTGTCTAAACTCTTTTTGAACACACTATTTTTCCAGTGCAAACTTTCAACAACTTTATTATCTCCAGTCAAAATATATTTAGCTATTGTAAATTAAACTTTATATATATATATTTATATGTTTCAACTAACCATTTGCTTGTATATATTTAAACGGAAGGTGTTCATTTTCTATATATTTTTAAATTGATATTTTTTTAACTTGAACCTTTTGTTTTTAACAAATGATTTTTTTTTCTGAGATGTATAGTACCCAGACCACTGTTCCTGAAACGCTGAATAAACTGTTTAAATTATCTTGATTATGTAAATATTATAAAATATGTAAAAATTCTAAATATTGCTTATAGTGTAAATAAATATTCTAGTACTATTATACTTGTGTTTAATCGTCTACAGCTGAACAATCCCTCCTATCCTATAAATAAGTGGTCACTGAGTTGATAAATTGCGTCACAAATGTATGGTCAAGTTGAAACTTCAATTTTTGGCCCTCATCAGTGGCCCTCTGGCTTTGGAAATCACACTTTTTTGCCAAAATTATCCGTCAATAGGACACAATGTGCTGCGTTAAATTTGAATAGAACCACCTGGTCTTATGTCTTATAGCAAAAGAATTTAAAACAAGACCGGCCAAGGCTCCATATGATTTTCTGTAAGAACTTGCTGGAAATTGATGGCGGCTTTAATAACTCTCTACAGCTGATTATCCTACATGACCTGATGCTTGAAGTCAATAAAAGGGTCGTCGAACTTTTCAACAAAATCTCATCATTAAAACATTAGCGTCGTGTACCATACACTAAATAGGTAAATACCCAACAGGGTAAGGGAAAAGCGATATTTCCACGCCCACTATATTGTGGTATTTAAAAATATCATAAATAAAGCCTAGTTACAACATTTTACACTCCTTGTCTACCTTGAATATTCCTGTGTTTTACAGGTGGCCTCCAAAGATGCCCCAACTACTCCCCAAGGATATATTTTTCTTAATTTCAAGCAAGGAAAACAAAAATGCTATTCATATAGAACAAATATATTTCCCACAAGATTCGGATACAGTGTGTACCTATCCCTCTAAAATATTTTTTTCTAATGATGATTCAAATAATATTTTATAAGTTGCTCAAATAAAGGTTCATAGGTGTCTATGTGGAATTTTAATATAGATGGTGGTAAACAAATTAACTTTAGAATTTATATAAAAAAATATTATTTCTTTCATCATAATAATAAGTGGCAATTCTTGGGGACTTAAAATAAGTAACAATGAAAATTATACTCACTTACTTACTTACTTACTCTATCGCATTAGGAACTCGAAAGTTCATTACCGCACTCACAAAGGTACGCCACCTATCCCTATCTTGAGCTTGTTCTAACCAGTCTATCTCATTACACCCTCTCTCTCTCAGGTCTATCCAAATGTTATCCTCCCATCTGCGTCTGGGTCTTCCCAGAGGTCTTTTCCCATTGGGTTTGCCATTCAATACCTTGAACGCCGTTTTAAATACTCCCACTAGCACTGCATGACCTTCTCACCGTGATCGGTGAAATCTTATTACCCTAACAATGTCTGGTGATGAGTACAGGATATGCAGTTCACCATTATGTGGCCCCCTCCCCACTATCTTCATCCATTTTTGGACCAAATATCCTCCTAAGTACCTTTCTTTCCAACACCCTAAATTTATTTTCGTCATTTAAGTAATAGGTCATGTCTCGCGCCCATAGACGTGATAACTATACACATAACTTTATTTGAAAAGGGCCTTTAGTATTTTGTTGTGACTTCACCAATAGGAAAAAAAATCAATATAACACCAGGTAAAAATCTACCAATTATAAAATCTACTAGCAAATAGAGAAAATACATAGCATATATATAATATGTAATTAATGATATATAAATATATATACATAGTGTATATAACATATAATTCATATGAATATAAAATTATTAATATATATAGTTAATATATAATATATACGATTTATAAAATAAATATTATATATATCTGTATGTATATAATTGTATATATAAATTAATATGTATAAATGTATGTATGTATATATATAATCGATATATATTTAATTATTAGCAGGTCTATTGGAGTCATCTTAAAGGCTACAATAGACAAACTTAGATCACACCAAGGCCCTATAAATGCGTATCAAGCTTTCCCTATATGCACCCAATAGCAGCAGCAGCTAACTACTTTAAGCAAATTGAAGGCTTAGGCAAACTGCGCTTTCCGTTCTTTAATGTGTGGATTCCACGTGCCCCAGGAAACTTACGTTTGCTGAAACTGGTAAAAATTCGTGGTCCATTTAAATATTGGGGACTATTACTTGTCATTTATGG
This sequence comes from Timema podura, assembly GCA_033556935.1. NCBI lineage: Eukaryota > Metazoa > Arthropoda > Insecta > Phasmatodea > Timematidae > Timema > Timema podura. Next base: position 69,104,670 of record JAVRXN010000010.1, on the reverse strand, counting down.
GTGTATATGAATGTCGTCTTGGCTGCGGAGAAGCAATAGCTATTAAGTGATACTCACATCCATAGATTGTTGAAAGTTAGTTATATCTGCCATCCAGCTCTGTGTAGACTTGAAGAACTGCAAAAATTGCATAGTCATCCACGAAAAGGTATGAACGGACAGTTAAGCATACATCGCTAAAAAAAAATTCATTAAAATAGCGAACAACGTACAACTTAGCGTACTGCCCTTAGGCACCCCATTTTCTTGAATAAAATCATATGATAGGATTTTATTTAATCTTATATGGAAATGACTCTCTCACATAAAACTAGCTATACAAATTAAGAGGTTACCTCGGAACCCCCAATCATAAAGTGTTTCAATATCCCGTACTAACAGGTTGTGTTGTAAGCCTTCTCAAAATCAAAGAAGACAGCCAAACGTTACTGTTTTTAAATGAAGGCGTCATGCTCTGCCATCTCATGGCAAATAAGACGATCCACATTGTATCGCCTATGGTGAAAACCACATTGAGTATTAGATAGAAATTGCGAGATTCTAAAAATCAAATAAAGCGTTTATTGGCTATTATTTAAATAGTTTGCACACATATCTAATTAAGCCTATCGGTTTGTAGTTAGGTGGGTCTAATTAATCTTAGCCACTTTTATGTATAAGAATAACAGTTGTTTCCTCCATTGTGATGAAAACTGATGAGATTCCCAAACACTGTCATAGAGGTCCTAAAGAGAATGCCTGTTCAATAGGGGAAAGATAATTACCATTTCATAATGGACGTCGTCAGGGCTGGGAGATGTGCTGCCTTGGACAGGGTATAGGTCAATTCGTGACTCTGATCTAAGTCAAAAGTATGGCACTCCATGACTCACTTAGGTACTACGAATTTGTTAGAGTAGCTTGTAGTGCTGGAAACTGCAGCAAACTTTAAGCCCAATATATTGATGACTTCCAAAGAAGAGGAGACAAGCGAACCATTAATAATAAGTATAGGCATGGAAGTGGAACAATTAGATCTGAAAATAATTTTTCGTACACTATTCCAAACCTTATTAGTGGATGTGTAAAGTGTAAGGATCAACATATATTGTTTCCAAGACTCCATACGGCTTTCACGAAAAACACGGTGAGCTCAAGCACGTAAAATTCAAAATGATTCCAAAGTCGACCAAGTAGGACGTCGATGGAAGAGACGTACTGCCCTTCAACGAACATAAAAGGCCAACCGACACTCCTCATTCCACAAGGGAATGGTCAGTGGAGCTGATTCGGTTATGATTTAGAAATGGAAGGAAGCTTTCGCCACGTGATGACAGTCGAGGTAAGGTGTCCTGTCCTAACATTGACATAAGGAGAACAGGGCCTCTTAAATCAAGTAAGCTTGGAAAGCTTATCCCAGTTAGCACGTCTAAGCACCCAGTGAGGTAGCCTTCCTTCACTGGGAGGATCTTGGGTTGGTGTAGGAATAATGAGAAAATTGTCGTTGCAACAGAGGTCCGAGTGAACACCACAAAGGGAGTGAGCTGCAATTCCGCGGCTAAAAAAGGTTAAGTCGATGTCAGAAGATATACCATGGACCCTGGTGTTCAGTAGCACCAGATCATCCGAGATAATTATATCTTCTACCATTCTCCTATGGGATACAGTAAAATTAGACCTCTAGACGAGTTTATGATCATCAAAAATTGTAACGGGCTAAATTGGAGTAGCCCTGTTCGATTGGAATGTGTGAGAATGAACTGATGCAAGCAAAACAAAATATATTACTTTAATACTAGTGTCCCATACTAGACTAGTAACTTGTATTTGTTTTCTTTATTTACTCACTCCGCCGAGTTCTGCACCTAGCCCGAGGCCCCATTGGAAGGAGTGAAGACTGAAAACCACTCCCCGCTTGGAGCTCCGTTCTCGTTGAAATCAACAAACCGACTGATAGCGCCTCTACGGCTGTCAGCTCATGCAAGTCACGTTTCCAGACGTCTATCGAAGCTTCCCCCACCACTCATCGCTGGCTGTTCTGTCAGCGGGCCTTCAGTACTATATATTCATCGGTGAACTGGGTTAAAATATTCAATATCACTGCTGTACCAGCCGAGAAACCTTGCGTACACCGCTGGGCAACGAAGTATACGTTACACCAAGGGACTTGCCGTCTAGGACGATGGATCCACCACTCGATAGAAGGAAATAATAATGATGGTCGCACCGTACAAGAGATAACAGCTATAGCCAACCGCTTGGTCTAGAGTCTAGACCTAGGTCTTATCATTTCTATTATTATTTAGCAGGGTTAATAAACCCCAGGGTTAGGGTTATGCGTTTCCTGTCTTTTATTGTCAGGAGTTACTCTAGGGTTAAGTTAGGGTCAATGTTTTGGTTGTTATGTTAGGATACTTTAGGGTTAAGTCATGACCAATGTTTTTATTATTGTGTTGAGATAGGAGCGAACTTGGCTCCTGATCCCGCACGCGCCAAGCGCTTTTTCGGCACTACATTTTGGGTAGCCGTTCTAAGTGTTGTATCCCGCACCACATACTATGTAACCATTGTGGTATTTTTTAATGTGGTTCGCGGGCAAGCAACGGTTCAGGTACTAGTGAGGACCTGGGAAGTATGCCTTGTTAGGCACTTTTGTTTGTACTCTAACGTAGGTTATGGTGTTCAACCTGCGGGCCGGCCTTGTCCTTCAGACGCGGCTCGTGTTTTGCCTTTAGAGTTCAGTTGCTTTCCCCTCAGGAATATCTGACTCAGGTATCGATTCTGTCCCTCAGGTACTGGCCAGGTTTTCTGTATCACTGGCTTTCATTTTTTGCTGCACTCCTCTAAGGGTGCTCAACTTGTGGATCATTGCCGCCGACCCTGCTCGGCTCGCGAATTCTAGTGTTTTGTAAAGTTGTGTCTTCGCCCGCTGGGCGATGGGTTCTAGCCCAACCTATCAGGTGCTCATTATACCTGAACCCGACCTTACCCAAGGCTAAGGCCACCTGTGAGCACACGGGCAAGAACTGTTTTTAATACTTTGCTAAATTTTCATTTCATGTATCCTGTGATTGCTAGGCCTTAATAGTTGTTGTGTATACTATACAATATAATGACTTATCAACATTCTTTAATGGTACTTATTGAGACTATGTGCAAAACTATACCTTGTGTCAAACTATACTATGTGCAAAACTATACTATGTGCCTTATCTCATTAAATCATTCTACAATTGATTCCCTCGTTTGCAATTTATTATATATTTGTGTTTACATGTCCCCTTACTCCTTCCTTATCAAAAGGCTACTGTAATTGCCCCATTAAGTGAAACCAAGGAAGGGGGGCCGAGGCAAAATCACCCAATTTGATATAGGTTGTTGTATCAAGAGGGTCTTTAAGCTTCACTGGTCATCTGTTGGAAGTTAAATCCAGCATACTCTCACTCCAATAGAAAGGGAAGATATGGACAAATATCACTTGTAGTTCAAAAATAATATTAATAGATGTGTGATCTGCACAGGGTGGCCTAGCACGATTTAGCAGCCTCGTATGCATTATTTACTTCCACTAAAAAAATTCCTGAGGGCTGGGGATGTATGGCTGAGCCCTGGGCATGTGTAAATCTGCTCGGACAGCTTTAGCAAGAGTAGGAGTCGCAAAGGTGAGATTATGTGTATCGGTGTTTTTTTTTCTTGTTCATTCTCTTTTACTGTAATTTTCTAGACCTCGGTGACATGCTCAGAAAAAGGCTTCCACAGATATCCTTAATGCTCACGCAGTCCAGGTCAAAGCAAAAGACCACTCCATTGCAAACATTGAGTAGTCTGTGTGGTTATACTTTCATCCTTATGTGGGCCGAATTGTTTAACGGCATTTCATTTATTGCCATTTGTTGGAAGTCAGTCAGTAGTGTTATGATTAATAATCGTTTCTGCTAGAGATATCCGCTTCAGCTGCTACAATGATCACTCTTTCGAGGATAAATGAGCTGACACGTTTAAGGTTCCCACCGTCTTCTACTAAATACATCATCAGGAAGCTTGGCTGGGGGCTCACCACTTCCTGGACTTTTTTAAATATGGCTGTGTGGCCCTACCCATTTTCACCTCTTATCAACTTTACGGCCTTCTGTAATGACTACAGGGTTTAGCATTACGGTGCTAGTGGAGGTATTGATGGCATAGAGTTCCCAAGAGTACACATGAAAGGGTCAAATGTACCAGAGCCTTGTACAACGAGAAGTCCTGGTAATAGTTCTGTTAGGTTCTTTCAAGTTACGTTATTTTCTTCATACATTGATAAGAGAATAATTATAAATTTTAAAAAATAACTTTTTTTGTCCCCAAGATACAACTTTTATTGTTTATTTTATATGTTTCATTTTGGTTTATATTCTAGTATGGATGTTTAAAATCTTTGTGCTCTCACCCATGAGCATACCTATTTTCTTCTAGATCACCAAATTAACGGGGGTTTAAATACATAATAGAAAAAGTTGTAGCTCTGATCTAAATAATATAAAATCTTGCGTTACCAAAACAGGTTCAGTCATCTCACTTAACTATAAGTATTGATATAGTAATAATACAACTATAGTGTATCTCTATTATGTCTCTAAGTAGCTTTTAAACAATTATTGTTACATTGAAAGTTCTTCTTGTTTATTATCACTACAGTTACTTATTTACATTGTTTACAGCCCTCTATGTTTACCAAATTATTCAAATTACTCCGCGAGTAATGAAAGGTTGAAGTGCACTGATATAGACAATAATGAATTATTCCTACACATTTAAAAAACCAACATATTAATCAGACCCCAGAGTATTAATTGACAACTAATCAAATACTAAAATGTTGTATTTAACTTTTTTCAGATATGTGGCCCCTTCCAGGCTGGGGAAACTGGAATGATTTGTTCAATAGGCAGATCCTTTGAATATTGAGTCAAGTCTCACACAGGCTATCGATTGGAGGGGAGGAAGTGGTGCAGAATTTATATTTACTATTTTATTTTTCTTCTCATAAGCCTACTCGAGTATCAATACATTATATTTGTTTCAGACCTTGGTCAGGCCACGTCTCACCTTTCAAGACGGCGCATGTCAGAAAGGTGTGTATCTGCAACTGTGGCTGTCAGAGAAGATGTGGCAAAGCTCCATGATCTTCAAGTTACAGTCAGTCCTACAACCAGCCTCATCAACATACCCGTTGTTGCTCAACCTCTTCCAAACTCTGGCTTGAGTCACGCCACTGGTTCATCTTATTACATGACTCCTTCCCCTCCTACACATTCCATCCTCCCAATTCAAGCAGTATTAACCAAGAGATGTCCTGAAGAGGAGTCGGCGGGACACAGAACAAGGACTGACGCGAATGTTTATCAAAGGATAGACCAGCTTAGTAGGTAAACACACTCCCTACTAGTTAGTATCTATGGCCTACATAAATACTCTAGCGCTTAGCCCATATTGGTAAAATGGAAACTCAGAGGGCATGGTAATATCAACCGTATGCTTATAAACTAACATAATCTTAAAAACAATATCAATATCTGCTGTAAATAGCTATGTAAGTTTAAATTTTATTCAAAAGTTTTAAGTGTTAAATAAAATGGTATATGTCAAATCTAGGTCATGTTTGTAATAGGTATAGAATAGTAATTCTTATCATAATATGAGGACCAACGTAGGGGCTTTCAACTAAGATAAAAAAAATAGCTTTATTTGACTATTAAATACAAAAATGTGTCCTCTCCCTATGCCCCTGTGGTTGAGAGCACCCATTTTCCCACATATCTGAGAGCCTTTTTCACCCCCTCCCAACCATATTGCCTTGACTTATTTATTTAGAATTCTACAGGGGAGTTAGCCAACATGTGTTTTTAAAAGATTATAAGAACATTTTTGTGAGTGATTTTAAAAGAGGATTTGAATCTTATTATAAAGCCAGATCAATTATGATACAGAGGTTTTAGCCTTAGATCGATAATTTAGCCAAATATATTTGGGATGTAGACTAATGGTTGGCTCTAACCTAGGACTGATTTATTCATACTGAAATTAAAATTAAGATAAGCTAATTCTCACTATTCAGAGAATTGAGCTCAATAATTACGTAATCGAGCACAACTTTCTAGCTAATATAAGAAATAAATTTTTAGTTAAATGACACAAATTATGGTTTTCTAAGGTATTTGTTTTGATTACTATAATATATTGTTAGAATTTATAAAACAACTGCAACAGAATACCTAATATATTGAAGGTTAAAGGCAATATGTTTCGTGTAGAAATATCACAGGTTAATCAAAAAATTTGTTGAGAGAATCATTTTCAAATGGCCGAAGAGCAATTTTGAGGAACTGCTAGTCCTCACTAGATAATTTCATTATGTCAATATCCAAACACATCTGTTAGTTTGCTTTGCCACATGTATTTTTTTATATTGTTCATTATTCATATTCACAACTTTTTTAACATTCAGTAATAACTAAAAGTAAATAAAATGTGTTCCACAATTGTCATTAAAACCGGGTGGTTGGTCGGGGGGAGGGATTTCACCCTTATAAAGAAATTCACACTTCAGGAATAGATCCCCCTCCCCCCCTTGATTCATCTCACTCGCTTCTGAATACTATCGAATATGAAATTAAAATATGATCTTGCATCAAACTCCAAATAACTTCTAGAGGGATAGGCTTCCAATTTTCCATCATTTGCAAGGAAAGGACCAATCCAAATAGTTTATAGAGTCTTTAGGTAAATATCATTTTAGATAGCTTCTAAAGGCATTCAATTAAACAAAAAATATGCGTGAAGGCCACTCTAAACAGCTTTAGAGGCATCTAATTTTCAAAATATTTCCATGAAAGGACCACTCCAATTATCTTCTAAATGCATCCCATTTTAAAAATATTTCCACGTGAAGGCCACTATAAATATATTCAAGAAGTATTGGACTTTAATAGACTTTTAATATGTTGTAAATCATATAATTCTGAGTCAATCCTGAAATTTTATGCTTTCTTATAGTTTTTTCCCACTTTAAAATAATTTATTAATACTTATGGACGTTTTGAACTTTGAGGTCTTCTGCCATAAATGCCAGGACTTGAACTTTTAGGAACTTTTTATGTGTTGTTAAGTATGTAACTCTGAGTAAATCCTGACATTTTCAACGTTCTTCTAATTTTTGCCCGCTTTAAAATAATTTTTAGGTATTTATGGACTTTATAACTTCGGGGTCTTCTAAAAAATAAGCCAAGCCTCGGACTTTAGGAGACTTTTGATATGTTGTATGGCATGTAATTCTGAGATCCTGAAATTTTCAGCTTTCTCCGGATTTTGTCCGGTTTTGCATGTTTTTTTCGACAAAATTCCTGGACTAATAGCATTTAATTTTCAAAAACTCACCGAATGATGACCACTTCAAATAACTTATAGAAACACGCTTTGGTGGCTGCATGGTCTAAGGCACTACTCTCAAATTAGATTAGACATCTGGTAACTGGAAGATCGTGGTTTGATCCCGGTCAGGTTTACTGAAGGTAGTTTTCTTAAATGGTTTCTCACTCTCTCTCTCTCTCTCATCTCTCTCTCTCTCTCTCTCTCTCTCTCTCTCCACGTAAATACAGGTACACTTCCTCTAAATTCATCCTTGCTCATCCCTAGCTCATTAGTGTAATTATTACGTAAGCGTTTAACCCGAATGGATGGTAAAACTCGGAGCTAAATAAAAGAACACTTCTAGGATAATTCATATTTCCAATATCTTCTCTAAAAGATATTGTTTGATCCTTACCACTCATTGGTTATTTTATTTTTAGTGCCGGAGCTATTATTTGCGTGGGCAAATTTTGCCTTCTTAGGATGTGTAAGTTATAATTTGTAATTTATAAAACATTACTTGCAAAAATACTTTTTGAAGGTTATTGTTTTTTATATAATGGACATTTATGGACTAACTTAGCTAGTTTACCATTGTTTGTATTGGTAGTTTATATATGTGAAAATATTGGTACATAGGTGATGTTTCTTGTTCTTTGCCAAACACGATGACCTTATTTCTACAGGGGAGATTTTTATTTTACATTAATGACCCTATAGGTTTGTCCTTATAGCTTACTCTATTAAGTGTATGTCTGATTTTATTTGCGATTTAAAGCTATTTGTTATAATTTAACCGGCATACTTGTCATATTGAAGCTATCGTCTATTCTTCATTTTACAGGTTTGATATTATTTGCATAAAGGAGACAGTCATAATTATATTCCACATAATTATATCGCTACTCTATCAAAGTTTTCTTTTTTTCTTTAATAGGGCTATCTGACTTTATTATCCCACTTGAATTTACATCTGTTCTTTAACTAGGCTATTTTTGTCAATGTTCTTATTTTTGAAAATGCAATTCTTTTTAGGGTGTGTTTTCAAGGTATAAGTTAATAATCCTTTTCCTGTCTTTTGATTGTACGATTTTAATTATTTAAACCATTATTGGCAGACATACGTGTTCCCAAACAGTGACATAACCTTCAAAGCATGCATTCAAATGGAAAGGAAAAGGTTCTTATCAACATTTAGGATATAACTCAAATAGTCCTAGGATAAATATTTCTTTAAACCAGTGTTGTTGCAATGCAAATCAATCGGTTTAATTTGCATATTCTCAAGCACATCCCCAAAAGACACAATGAAAGGCCTAGCAAACATGTTAGTTGATTTTTAATTTTCTTTGAGTCCATTAATATTAACTTAAATTCTTCTTTCCCTTTGGCTAATGGAGAAGCATACTTCTCAGAACAATACCACTTTGAGAGTTTTGGGAAGTGAGTCAAACCTTTTTTATGGAGTTGAATTTCCCATAATATAAATTTGTTTTGAAAATATTATATGTTGTCATCAATATTGTGTACTAAGTTATCTTTTACTTGCATTCGTGTGTTCAGATCATTAATATGTTTCTTAATGTCGGTCAAGAAACCAAAATCACTCCATCACTCCGGATCATTGAATGGAGGCACAGGTTTTCCTTTACTTTCCATAAATGTTTTTATGGCTCCCTTCAGGTTAAAGAAACTTTCCAACATTTTCTCTCTGGAAAGCCAACGAGAATCAGAATAATCAACATCCCCATACTCCGAATTTATCTCGGACAAAATTTTTTGAAAATTCGATGGTCTGAGTCCTCTGAATCTGATAAAGTCCATGACTTTTATGATGAACTTAATCATTTAATCGGTACTTAATTAGTTTGCACATAAGTTCTAATATTGGATAATACAGTGATACTGCAGTAAAGATAAGTTGTCTTCGCTTTTCTTTTTCAAAGCAACAAGTCTTTCATGTTTACCAACCATAGCCGGTGCTTTGTCTGTTATTACTACAGATGGATTTGCAAACTTAAGAATAACTCCATAAGCCTACCTTCAATCTTTCAGGTATGTCACAACCTTTCGTAGCTCCTTTCATAGGATAAAGGCTCACCATCTCTTCTTTAACCTCAAAATTATTTTTAATACCACGGATGAAAATCTCTAACTGTGCTGTATCACTTATATCCGTAATTTAATTAATAGCAACGGAGTAAAAACTGAACTTGGAAACACGATCTTTAAGAAAATTTTCTAGATCCCTTGCCAACTCTTCAATTATTCTGGAAACCGTTACTCCTAACATGCTGACGTTGGGATTTATTTTATTTTGAGATGATCATAATACAGCTGCAGCTGATTCCATGCATACTTTTATAAATTCGCTATCTGAGAAAGATTTTGATTTAGAAAGCATTATTTGCTATACTATAAAGCTTAGTTTCACACCGGATTCACTTTCTATATTTTGTCTCTTAAATTAAAATTGCTGGATTTATAGGTGTTTCTTTAAATCGTCCACGTTATCAATCCACAACTGACCTCAAACATAGTCGAATTTTGCGGCATGCATAGTTACATAATTTTATTTTAAGTTGTATGCTCTCAAGACAGCCACCGAATTATAATACATCAAACACACCGGTTTCTGGCGAAATTAAAAAAATATAAATATATATATATGTATCCACTTCTCTTGGAAAAACACGGAACTCTTCTCTAGCTTTAAGCTTTATACTTGTGTTAGCCGCCATTCTAACGCACTACAGATGAAACTATGACTTGGGACGTGGTGACGTCCAAGGTGTATCAACGGTGATGAGCAAACGCAAACACTCCTATGCTCAAACGACCCCGAAATAGTTCTCCCTCCTTTATCTACTACAGTAATCATTTACTTGTTCAAGGTACATTTGTATAAAAACGCAATATTTTTCTTCATGTAATAAAACAATTTTTGTAATAATATAATGTAAGTAGATAAATAAAATACATATTTATTTTATTAGTTAATAATGTAAAATATAAATCTATATTTTGTACTTCTTTCTCTTGAAATAATTATACATTTTTCGTGAACCAGCGCACGGCAAAAAATTTTACGGCAGTCCACAAGAGGTTAAATAGCCCCTGCCTTAGAACATGTTTAACATTAATAGCGCATTGAAAACTCCGTTTTATAATTTACAGAGCAAGACTAAGTTCAATATATTATTTATCTTTGGCTATGTTTACCATTATGACTAACACTATTATAATATCAGAGCTTTCATTTTTTCTTTACTCCAGGGATTAGAAATAATTAATGAATGAGAGGTATTTTTTTGGTTTTCTACTATATAGGTATCATCTTATTAGAATAATAAACAAATACATGTCATGATATAAGATGTCTGTATTCATTCGGAAATCGGAACTATCGATTTTTCTAAACCAGAACAATATCTGAACTCAAAGGATTATGGATGCTATTTTGATATTTACTCAGTTCTTGTCTTGTTATCATATACACGCTAATGTACGATTATGTTTTAATGGATATTTCCGATTTCATTATTTTATTGGAGCGTGTTCCTCAACAAATATATTTCATACTATTAGGATATTTAATCTATTCACTGATATTTACCAAACATGTTAGACCTTGTTTATTTATCAGAGAAAATAATATTTTCTTGAATAAAGAACATGTTTGATATAATTAGTTTATGAGAACAGTATTAAATTAATCACAACTTGTGAATGTGAGGAATGCCAGGCCTCCACCGTGGTTCGGATTCCACGTTAAACTGTAGGTCCTCCATTTTCATCTCACAATCACTCTACCATTACACATTAGCGTAAGTGCGTATAACCCGAACGGGTAGTAAGACGCGGTGCTAATAATAATAACAGTATTAAAAAGGATTTATATTTATTTTATGACGTATAAAATGCATTGAGTACTCGATAATGAGTCAAAGAGAGGGTATGCTTTTTATTTACAGGAATCTACAATGCCTTATCAATAATTAGTTAATATTAATATTAATTGATTCAACTCAATGGCGCAGGAACGTTTTTATTTGGGAGGGGGGTAAAATAATCATGTACTTTTATAGCTGATCACATTTTTAAGATTTATTAAAGACTAGGGAAATGTAATACAGCTGTCCCTCACACTACGTGATTGGTTCTGATAAATAATCGCATAACACGAAAACACGTACAGGGAATTGATTTTAACATGGGTGAGATAAGGATTGGTCCAAATGAAAAAAGTAAATAAAGACCTATAACTTGTAAATGAATGCAATTTTTATTAATTTATCTAACTAGTACTATACTATAGGTAGCCTACATATATTGTAAATCTTCAATCCCCGAAATTTTTAAAAAAATTATCTAATTAATACAATGCTACAGGTACACTTATTGTTAATCTTCAATCGCATGATAAATGAACTGGATCTGGCAAATCAAGATTATCACTCTCTTGCGCTCTTGACGACCCTTGGATGGCAGGCTCTTGCTCTCCTGAAGGCCCTGGGACGGTGAGCTCTTGCTTTCTTGAAGGTCCTGGGATGGTAAGCTCTTGCTCTCTCTAAGGCCCTGGGATAGTAGGCTCTTGCTCTCTTGAAGGCCCTGGGACGGTGGATCTTGCTTTCTTGAAGGCCCTGGGACGATGGCTCTTGCTATCTTGAAGGACCTGGGACGGTAAGCTGTTGCTATCTCGAAGGCTCTGGGTGAGCTCTTGCTCTCTTGAATGTCCTGGGGCGGTAATCTCTTGCTCTCTCTAAGGCCCTGGGATGGTAGACTCTTGCTCTTTTGAAGGCCTTGAAGGCCCTGGGATGGTAGGCTCTTACTCTCTTGAAGGCCCTGGGATGGTAGGCTCTTGGTCTTTTGAAGGCCCTGGGATGGTGGCTCTTGCTATCTTGAAGGCCCTGGGACAATGGCTCTTGCTCTCTTGAAGGCTCCTGGATGGTAGGCTCTTGCTCTCTTGAAGGCCCTGGGATGGTAGGCTCTTACTCTCTTGAAGGCCCTGGGATGGTAGGCTCTTGCTCTCTTGAAGGCCCTGGGACGGTGGCTCTTGCTCTCTTGAAGCCCTTGGGACAATTGCTCTTGCTCTCTTGAAGGCCCTGGGACAATGGCTCTTAGTCTCTTGAAGGCTCTGGGACAATTGCTCTTGCTCTCTTGAAGGCTCCTGGATGGTAGGCTCTTGCTATCTTGAAGGCCCTGGGACAGTAAGCTCTTGCTCTCTTGACGGCCCTGGGACGGTAAGCTCTTGCTCTTTTGATGGCCCTTGGATGGTAAACTCTTGCTCTCTTGACGGCCCTTGGACGGCAAGCTCTTGCTCTCCTGAAGGCTCTGAGAATAAAACTCTTGCTCTCCTGAAGGCTTTGGGATGGTAAGCTTTTGGTCTCTTGACGGCAGGATCTTGCTCTCTTGAAGGTCCTGGGACGGTAAGCTCTTGCTCTATTGAAGAACCTTGGATGGTAGGTTCTTGTTCTCTTGAAGGCTCTGGGATGGTAAGCTCTTGCTCTCTTGAAGGATCTGGGACGGTAAGCTCTTGCTCTCTTGAAGGCTCTGGGACTGTAAGATCTTACTCTCTGGAAGGCCATGGGATGGTAAGCTCCTGCTCTGTTGAAGAACCTTGGATGGTAGGTTCTGGTTCTCTTGAAGGCTCTGGGATGGTAAGCTCTTGCTCTGTTGAAGAACCTTGGATATTAGGTTTTTGTTCTCTTGAAGGCTCTGGGACTGTAAGATCTTACTCTCTGGAAGGCCATGGGATGGTAAGCTCCTGCTCTCTTGAAGGCTCTTGCTCGACATCTCCTTCTGTCGTGAAGGTCCTGTGTCATTAGACTGAAGATTTTCAACTTTTTTGATTAAATGGTTAAGACTCAGCTGATGGGCAGCATTCCTCCTCTCTCTATAGAGTTATCTGTAGCAAGCCAAATAACTCAATCTCTCTGGCAACTTTGGCGCTTCTACTCATGTAGCCATTTATTTCGTTGAAGTTGTTTGATAAGCTCAACACCATAGGGCTCTTCCTGTTCATTCTTTATGCCACTCTCCATTTCTTGAAGATCTTTATTGGTGAGTTCTTTTGAGTGGGGTTGGAGCAATTCATCCACATTTATCTGGTCTATGTCCTCAAATCCAACATCTTGCTATGTCAACTATGTCATGTCTTGAATTGGAAAGCTCGTATTCAGGATCAAAATCATGAGAATAAGAAACTTCTGGCGAAATATTTTTCCAAATTCCCTTCATACAGACTGTTTAACTTCTGCCCATGTCTCTCTAATGTTGTCAATACCACCCCCTAAAAACAAAGCTGTACAGCAAATATCTTTGTCCTCACTCGAATGTGCGCGCACAAGGTCACACCAGCACCGCACAGGGTGACTGCGAAACTACAGTCAACCATTCCTTATTATTTATTTATTTTTAATCGCGTTATAGAAAAAATGCGTAAAGTTAGATCACGTATAATTAGGGATACCTGTATTTAACAGTCCCATCGTGCATTTTTCTCATTTATTTTAGTCATGTCAAAAATTATACTTAATACACACAAAATTAATTAAGAAAAATTATATCTGATGCGGCTCAGCAAAAAAATTTGAAACACTGAAAATTAAAGTAGGTTTACATACACCTTGCTCTATATTTGTTACCAGCTATAAAACCACTAACTAGTTTTGCAAATTTCAAGTTTGATGAGCCTCTCAGGGTATTCATTAATCAGACACAGGTGATTTAGTCTATGTTACCTCATCGTGGAGCGAAGATTTTTTTATTTGTATAAGTATTGAAAAACTTCGTTTTGCAGTAGCTGATGTAGCTGGTATCAATATCAGAGTTTCCAAAATTTCTTCACTTTGTGCTCCAAGCACATTTTATTTTTATTATGTTACCTTAGTGTGAACTTTGTATCTTGCCTCAACAAGATCAGTTACACTATCTAAAAGTTTTACTATATTATTTTTGGGGGTAAAAATTATACTTTTTACCCTCCTATACTTTTTTTTTGGGGGGGGGGGGGTAAAATTTACTCCCTACCCCCAGTTCCTGCGCCACTGATTCAACTATTGTTCACACAGCTTTTATTTTAGAACCCTTGCTATTAAGTGAATATTAAGAATGATATAATACCTTGTGATCGCAGATAAAAGCATTAAATTACCTTTATCACTCAGTAGTGAATTATTGTATAAAGCTGTTGTGCTATGAACATTCTATATTGAGTCACGTATGCATTTTTAAAAGGTATACCTTTTGTTTGGTTGTAGCTGAAATGAAAGTGTCACTACTTAATGCGATGATATAAAAGTTTTCCTTTTAGTCGTAACGTCTATTATGCTTCAAGCAGTCTTATTGAATGGATTTTCACTGTGTTGCATTATATTGATGCCTAGAACCCTCATTGGGGAATGATTATCAAATATTTCTGGTTACTTTGTAGTTGAATTAGGTTCCTAAAATACTAGGTATTAGGCTAATTTCAGACAACTGCAATGATGATTTAGTTCAAAATTATATTATTTTTAATACGTTCCTTGTTTCCGTCTTCAGGTTGTAACTATAGTTTGTAATTTCATCAGAGGCAAAATATTTAACACTAATAGTGGGTAAATGAAAAAAATAATATTTTTTTTCATTTGAAAATCCTGAATTATTTTATATTGGAGAATATAAATGTATGCCTTGTGGTGCAAGACTGGCATAATGTCCAGTTCAACTTAGGAAAATTAAAATAAAGGTTTATCACCATTTTGGGTGACAGCCAATTATTTCCTGCCTGGAGCACTTGTTATTAGTGTGAATATAAAAGTTTGCTGTTTGACTATAAACTGCAGAAATATTTAGGACAATTGGTATTAAAATGAAATAATGTAGTTTAGACGCCTTAAATTTCCCCAGTGACGATTATATAGACAATTCAAAAGCTGTAGTTGTTTTTACACACATTTGATTTGCTTGGAAATCTCGGTATCAAATACATTTGTTTAACTTGTGTTTTCAGACAGTTACAACGCCTGGAACAATCTGTTGTGAGTGATGTACGTCTCATCCTCACAATCCTTCAGCAACAACAGCAACAACAGCAGCACATGCAGAGTTCGCAGTCTTCAGGGTCCTCCATGATGCCTGATTACAGAGAGGTTAACGTTCAATTATTATAGTCAAGATTGTATTTACAAAATGTTGTGATTTTTAATTTGAGACCAAAATTCTGAATAATTTCATAAACTAAATATATCAATAATAGGAAGGATAGATAGTCTAAAATCATAAGGCAGTCTACTCGCAATGATATAGTTATTGATATAGAGGTTGAGATTAGAAACAAACCTTTTATTTTGGGAAGTGATTTAAAACAGGTAATTTTAAATGTGGATTTCAAATCCTCTTCAATTTGATGTCAGTTCATAACTTCCAAAATATCGTCCTCATTACTATCCATTAGCTTCAGAAATTAATGACCAATGATTCTGAGAAATTAATTTAAAAGAAACACATTCTTCTGAATAGTATGAAAAGAGAGTCATTCCTGTGTCATTTCTATGCCTTTATACATTTCTGGCACACAAAACTGTTATCAATCCTCAACGTAGCAATACTTGGTTGTAGCACAAAAATAATAATGTCAAGGATGCCGTTAAAGTTGAGATTTATGATATTAGTTTCTCATATATATATATTAGTTTCTATATATAATATATATATATATTATATAAGGAACTAATATTATTATATATAAGAAACTATTATATATATATATATTATATATAAGAAACTAATATATATTATTATTTATATTATATTATATATTATTTATATTATTATTATTATTATTATTATTATATTATATATTATTTATATTATATATTATTATATATTATGATATTATATTATATATTATATATATTATAATATAATATATTAATAATATATATAATAATAATTTTATATATATATAAAATGAGAAGGACAAAGGTTTAACAAATACCTTTTATGCTAATTATAGTTAAAAAGGAAATGTATTAGATCCGAAATCAAAGAGATTTATATCTAAAGCAATTTCTAGCTATATTCATTAAATATTAGTTTAAAATATATCTAAATTGATAGTAAATTGTATCAAATACTTTTATTCAAATCATCATTTAAATGATCAAATGCAAATTAATCAAATAGCGCAAGTCTTTACAAGTAAGAACGTATTTAAAATTGGTTGTGGATATTAACAATTTTACTGGACTAAAATGAAAGCAATAAGAAATTTAAAGTATTTACAATAACCAAAAATTATAGGTCTCATTAGTAATAATTATATAAATGTAATCATACGAAATGAATTAACATAGTTTATATCAAAATATAAATGTTATTAAATGGCTATATTATAAACTATCGTGGCTATGATTGAAAAATTTTAAATGATAACATACATAATATTTTAATTTTTAAGCCTGTCTACGATAAGTTGATTGTAACAATACTACCCAACCTAACGAAACTGAACCTTGGTAGATGCATGGAAGGTCATGTTTTTTTAGGTTTTGTTACCTACCAAAAATGTATCATTTTGTCAGTTAAGTTTATTAAGAATGGATAAAGTGATTTTAAACCAAAATCATTATATTTGTATTAAATAAATAAAAAAATATTTATTTATTATGTTTTTGTAAATACTGTGTGACTTTTCGGTGTCCTGATTTGATTCTTTACCTACTTTAACACTTACGTTTGTAAAGCTGCGCACCTTTTAAAAGGCCACGTGCGGTTGGCCATGTTTAAAAAATGGGCTTAGGCAGATAAATACTAACCCTATCCGAGGATTGGCTCTGTGACTTATTAATAGTCATTGAGAACGCTAGGTTGACTGAGAAATGCCTCCATCTCAAAATAAAGAGGATGTCAGTGTTTACGTAAAGGTTCCAAATCTATTCTTGGTATCAAACATGTATTCCCTTGAGATGACCTTGTTAAAATATTGCATGGGCTAGATTTGTAGCCAACTTTTTTACTGCTAGGCGGGGTCCATTGCAGATGCCCTGTTTGTTATATAAATTCCTAAAGAGCATTATTAAGATGCCTCTTTTTAAGTTTTATCTTGTGTGGCATCATTTCCGAAGGTGTAAAACTATTTAAAAATTCTACTGGATAGTTTTATGTTTCCTGCTCATCCTCACAGTTGACTAAATAAACAATAATGTAACAACTGACCTCTTCTTCGAAAATACTCAATACCTCTCATTAATCAGAGCAACTTCCTTACTACGTGGATACACAATGCAGCATTAGAGAATTTTAAAATATCGGTTAGGCTCAAACTATTCCCAAATTCTTAATTAATTATCAAGTCGTGTGCAATATTTCCCCAGTTTATGGGTTATGGGTTAATGTTTAGTTTCAAAGATTGATTAAAAGAATTGTTGGTTGCCATATTGGTTTTTGGTTTAGAAGTTTTATGAAGAGTGAAGCTGGTTGTTGCACATCATATTTCTCTTTAGTTTTGATATATTTCTGTCCACACGAATTATTCGAAGACTTCCAAACATCGTAGAAATCTAAAATTTGCTATGCTGATAAATCTTAAGAAAATGCTCTAGAAAAGTCCTAAAACCAACAATGTAATATGGTGGATTCAAAATAGTTTCCTTCATAATGGTAAAATATATATTATTAAATAGAAACACATTATAATTAACCATGTAACACCATTATTAATTAACGTCTATTAAGAGTTTTAAATTTTTATTGATTGTTTAACTATCATTATTTATTTACCACAATTTAGTATATATATTTATATATATATATATATATATATATATATTATAATAATATATATATATAATATATAAAATATATATATAAAATCAGCTCTGATTTTACCTCCAAACAAAGTTACTACTATTATAAAATTTTAAATAAATATTCATCTTGAGCTATTGTATAAAAGTGAAAACAACACAATCCAATAAAAACTAGTGGCGCACAGAAATTATAATGCCGTATTAGATTTAGCAGCATCAAAAAATTCCTTACAACTTATCAAAAAAGGAGAATGTATGTTACATCTAGTGAGAAACGGGGGAACTATATCAATGAGGAACCTACCAGCAGTGTGTCATAGATTCGTCTACTTCAGAATTCCTTACAACTTATAAAAAAAAAGAGAATGCAAGCTACATCTAGCGAGAAACGGGGGAACTATATCGATGAGAAACCTACCAGCACCGTAAAGTTTCGGATGGACATCTCGAAGATTTGCAAATCTCTCTTCCAAGTAGTACTATGTTTTATCAACTCACCAAAGGTTCGCTACTGTAGTAGCTAGGGCAGTCACCCACCAACCCCCTCTAACCCACTCCTATATTTCCCCACAACCCCTTTCATAGTGTCCATGCATTCCACCGCTACTCCAAGCCTCCTCCTCCACAACCACCACCCCTAATGCATTCTACTTATTGCTTACTACTCAACAAAAGACAAGCCAACACCGATATACTCTCCAAGGAGTGTCGCCGAGTTTTGAGCTGCATCTCGGGGTTTTATAAAATGACGTCCATATTCAAAGGGCAGGGGCTCGAAACCCTGTCAAAGTATAAATTTTCTGAGTTACCTTAGGAAATCTATTACTGTATAAATATATAAAAATATATTTTCTTCCCCCTATTTAAAAATACATAGCCCTTTATTTTTGTTTTTTCAGTGACATAATTTTTACGTTCGCTACTTACGATAGTTATTTAAATACGTGGTATAGGGATGGAAGGTTTAAAATAAGTGCACCACCATTTGTTTGAACAGAAGATAGATAAAAACAAAGTAAAAACCCCACTTTGTTCTAGGTGACAGGCTGTTAAAAAAATTGGAACTATCTTAAAAAAATTATGAGCCAGAAAAAGTGGCTAAAGTTGACGAAAAATTGTAATATTTTGAATTTTATCTCAATTAAATAAAATGTACATACTGTACGCCTACTCCACTTTACAAATACTGTTCACTTTTTTCGAACACTTTACTTAAAAGAATATTGTATTCTAAGATTTAAAAAAAAATCTGGATTAAATAAAAGTCGGTAAAACAGGTTTCAATATAAAATAGTTAATTTATTATTATTATTATTATTATTAATATTATTATTATAAAAATGATTATAAACTATATAGAACTTTTTCTTTTTTATTGTTACGTTCAGTACAAGGGTTATGTGCGGCTTGATTTAAAAAAAAATATTTACTTAGCACTGATTCTTACAATAATAATTTAGGAATAATGAATATTTAATTGAGAGGAAGTGCACCCGAATTTCCGTTGTTCCCTTCCGTTCCCTTTTTAACAACCTGTATATAGATGTGTGTGTGTGTGTGTGTGTGTGTAGTTTATTTTAAAATAATGAAGTCTTAAATTAAAATAATCTTATAAGTATTTTCAGGGGACGGAAATAATAGCTTTGACACACATGCTCTCTTCCCTTAAATTAAATTCCTGGATGAGCCACTAAATCTTAATATCTTCAAAATTAATCCTGCTATAAGTAAGAAACGGTCTTGTTTGTCTGTAAAACATGAATAAAACTATTTAGAGAAAGCATGGTCACCTCGTATTACAAAAACAATGTTTCAAAATTAGGTTTTATCTAATCAAGAAATACTGTTCATGCAAATTATTTTATAAGCTAAATAGAATCAAGCCTACTCTATAAAAAAACTTTTAACAAAGGTTATGGCAATACATCACAGGGAACATTTTCAATAACTCAGGTTTGGAGATAATTGTAGTAACAAAGTGACAGACAATAATTAGCGTCAAGCCAAGGGTTTTACCTTAACAGGATATAAATGGGGTGAGGGAAGGGGGAGTAGCTGGGCTTAAAAAACACATGGAATGATAGATAATGCCAAAAAGGGGTTGAGAGGAAAGGAAAAGGTGCTTCCGATGACAGACCCATCTAGCATTAAACACTGCATTTTTCAACAGTTTAGACATGATTTAAATTGAAAATATCAAATTTTGTAAGAATTATTGTACTATAAATATTCGTCGTGTATGATATAACATTATCTTATTCTTTATAATAATATGATAACTTCAAAACTATACTCTTGTATTTCATGTTTTGTTTAGTTTTAATTTAATTGAAATTACGTCTTATTATGAAAAAGTAAATATTAACTTGTAAATTTTTATTAATATACTTAATTTTAAATTTACAATTTAAATATAATACAAAAAACCGCATGTTGTTATTACCCATAGTTTCTGAGAAATAGGCTGTACAACATTATCGTTCTTATATAGCAGGTGTACATCCGAATCTTAAGGATTGAGAACAGGCAAATCGTCGGGGGACCTATTCAAAGAAACATAAATAAGCATGAGCCTGTGAAAACATCCGTAGGCGTAAAATTATACTAGTAGATCCTCATAGGGAAGTGACGGGATTAAGAATATTTTTCATAAAAGAGAATATAGAGCCAAATAAACCTTCTTCTCCTCTGCTATACCCACCAAGAAGTAGTGGCCACTTGCAGCTTGCCCGTCGCCCTGATACTCCAGAACACTGCTAGAACATACTCGGTGTACATTCCGTCAGAGTCTGTATGATACA
The DNA here is from genome assembly GCA_033556935.1 of Timema podura. Lineage (NCBI taxonomy): Eukaryota > Metazoa > Arthropoda > Insecta > Phasmatodea > Timematidae > Timema > Timema podura. Next base: position 69,083,705 of record JAVRXN010000010.1, on the reverse strand, counting down.
ACTATAATAACAAAACATGTGACCGACACAAAACATACATAGGGTAAATTAGTGGCTAATTAAGAAACAAAAAGAGTCAGGATTAGGTTATCTTGACTCAATCTGAACCACATTAATTTTGTCAGATTAAATTCTATAAATGAATAATGCAACTGGTTACCAACACAAATGTCTCTTAATCTTAATCCTAACTTCCTGACGGATTAAGAATGTACAGTACATTGTATATTATAAGAACTAAAGTGTTATCTAGGCCTGTTACCGTATTGTCTTCTAACGTTTAATTTATTAATTAGGAACTATGAACATTGTTGTGTTTGAATATATAATTTACTCAAATTCGTTTGAAAGGATTTCGAGAAAATCAATTTTTCTTTTTTTTTTTTTTACCTTTCATTAAACTACCCTTAAATTTAGGGTTGGATGAATAATTCCAAAAATCCCTCGGGGGAACCTTATGAAAACTATAGACACCAAGTTTTGGTACAATTGGTAGAATAGTTTTGGCTCTAGTCCGAGGTACAGATAAACGATATCATGAAAACCACTTTTTCGGCTTCAGGGGGGCATGAAACGTCTACATTTTATCAAAATTTTGATTTTGATTTTTTGACGATCACAATATTTTCTCTCCGAGGGATCAAAAAAAGTAAAAGACTGTAATCGCTCTATTGAAGTTATTTATGTTAATATTTAATGTGTTATCTAATATAGCTCCTGAGACATATTAGTAAGTCTAGATCCCTCCTAATTAAATATTGGCTGATTGATTAAATAATCAAAATATTGTTGATCACAATACATTACTAAATAAAGAACATTATAAATTTTACGAAGAAAGAAACACACGGGTAATAAAAGAAAAGGAAAATACCAAACATAAAAATAAGTATGCGTGCCATAACCCTCCCTCCTGGTATTTAATTAAACTAGCAAAAATTTTATTAATATTAAAGTTTCTTCTTATGGTTATTTAACCATTGAAAGTATATAAATAAATAAATGTAAAGCGAAACTTTACTACTTCAATATATCTAATATTGGTAGTAGTTTTTTTAAATTGATAGAGCACGATAGCCTTTAAAAGAATTTTTTTTTTAATTAACTTTCCAAACGTTAAAATAAATATTCTATTATTGTGAATATTTTTTTTCCAGTCCTCCTCTGAATATGGCATCAGATCTGGAAAGTCGTCCAGGGATACACCACCTCATGTACAAAGGAGTTACAGTGCGTCACAGGACAGTCCTTCCAATTTCAGGTACAAACGACGTTATATTACTATCCCCTGCATAGGCATAGTAATATTTACAAATTGTTGAGATGATTGATTCATCATAGTTATAAATTATGATCGTATATAGACTGTTTTTGAGGAAAAACAGATCTATTCTACTTTAGAAACTAACCATAAATTTAATTAATAGGCATACAAATGCTCATAACTTAAAATGAAGCAAGAACATATTTTCTTTAGATTATAATGATCTGACTAGGTTGATTAAAATGTTTAATTCCTATGCATTAAATTACTAATTTTTTTATAATATTTTAGTTGATCTTGATTATGAAATAGTTGGAATATTTTTTGTATTATCAGAAAGGGAAACTAAATCATAAAATGTAAGAGCAAAATATATTAAGTTCAATCATGTCAGTATCAAAATCCTACTTGTTTGCTTTAAGTGCAGTAAACCTGTATCAAATTGCCATAATATTGCGATTAAGTAATACTATCCCGGGTAAGGTAGCCTATTATATGAAATCTTTGACAAAGGTTGTTTGAATAGTTAATGTCTCAGCAGTGGCGCAGGAACTGGGGGGTACGGGGGTAAATTTTACCCCCCTAAAAATTGAGGTGGGTAAAAAGTATCTTTTTACTCCCAACCCCGCCAGTAATATAATAAAACTTTTAGATAATGTAAAGGTCTTGTTGAATCAGATACAAAGTTCACACTAAGGTAACATAGTAAAAAAAAAAGTCCTTGGAGCACACACTGAAAACTCTGATAGTGATACCAGCTACATCAGCTACTGCAGAAAGAGGTTTTTCAATGATTGTACGAAAAAAAACCTATCTTCGCTCCTCGATAAGGCAACTTAGACTAAATCACCTTTATCTGCTGAATGCATACCCTGAGAGGCTCAACAAACTTGAAAATTGCAAAATTAGTTATTGATTTTATAGCTAGTAGCGAATATAGGGCAAAGGTTTATGGAAACCTATTTTCATTTTCAATGTTTCATAATTTTTAACTAAGCCACATCAGATATAATTTTTCTTAATTTGTTTTGTGTGTATTAATTATAATGTTTGGAATGATTAAAATAAATGAGAAAATGCACAATCGGACCGTTAAATACAGGTATCCCACGTTATCCACGATATCACTTTACGCGTTTTCGCTATAACGCGGTTAAGAAATAATAAAAATAATGCATGGTCAGTATGGTTAGTAGTCACCCTGTGCGGTGATGGAGTGACCTTGTGCACGCACATTCCAGTGAGGACAATGATCTTTACTGTACAGTTTGGTGTTAAGGGGGGTGGTAATGACAACATTGGATATGCATGGACAGAAGTTAAACAGTCCTGTATGAATGGAGTTTGGAAAAATATTTGGCGTGATGTTTCTGCTTCTCATGATTTTGGTCCTGAACACGAGCTTTCCAATTAAAGACATGACATTGTTGACATAGCAAGATGTTGGATTTGAGGACGTAGACCAGGCAAATGTGGGTGGATTGCTCCAATCCCACTCAATAGAACTCGCCATTGAAGATCTTCTAGAAATGGAGAACGGCATAAAGGATGAAGAGGAAGAGCCCTATGTTGTTGAGCCTATTGAACAACTTTCAACAAAACAAATTGCTGAATTTTTTAGCACATTGACAGTGCAATTAGAATCATTGAAGAGAATGATCCTAACATGAGTAGGAGCGCCAAAGTTGCCAGAGAGATTGAGTTATTTGGCTTACTACAAAGCTCTCTTTATAGAGAGGAAGAATGCTGTCCGTCAGCTGAGTCTTGACCATTTCATCAAAAAGTTGAAAATCTTCAGTCTAACGACCCAGGGCATTCACGACAGCAAGAGCTGTCAGGCAAGAGCTGTCAGGCAAGAGTCTTCAATAGAGCAGGAGCTTACCATCCCAGCTGGGCCTTCCAAGAGCAAGAGCTTACAGTCCAAGGGACTTCAAGAGAGCAAGAGCTTACCATCCCAGGACCTTCAAGAGAGCAATAGCCTACCGTCCAAGGACCATAAAGAGAGAAAGAGCCTACTGTCCAAGGGCCGTCAAGATAGCTAGAGCTTACCGTCTCAAGGCCTTCAAGAGGTCAAGAATCTACCGTCCCAGGGCCTTCAAGAGAGCAAGATCCTACCATCCCAGGGCCTTCAAGAGAGCAAGAGCCTACCATCCCAGGGCCTTCAAGAGAGCAAGAGCCTACCATGCCAAGCCTTCAAGAGAGTAAGAGCCTACCATCCCAGGGCCTTCAAGAGAGCAAGAACCTACCATCCCAATCCTTCAAGAGAACAAGAGCTTACCATCCCAAGTCTTCAAGAGAACAAGAGCCTACCGTCCAAGGGCCATCAAGATAGCAAGAGCTTACCATCCCAAGGCCTTAAAGAGGGCAATAATCTACCGTCCCAGGGACTTCAAGAGAGCAAGAGCTTACCGTCCCAGGGCCTTCAATAGACCAAGAACCTACCGTCCCAGGGGCATTAAAAGAGCAAGAGCTAACAATTTCAGAGCCTTCGGGAGAACAGGAGCCTACTGTCCCAGGGCTTTCCAGATAACAAGATCTTAACAGTCCCAGGGCCTTCAAGAGCCTACCATCCAAGGGCCGTCAAGAGAGCAAGAGAGTTATAATCCACATTTCACAGATCCAGTTAATTTATCATGTGAATGAAGATTAACAGTAAGTGCACCTGTAGCATTGTATTAATTAGATAAATTTATTAAGAATTTCATTTGCTTACAAATTTCAGGGGATTTAAGATTGACAAAAGATGTAGGCTACCTATAGCATTGTACTAGTTAGTTAAATTAATAAAAATTGCATTCATTTACAAGTTTTAGGTTTTTTCCTTTTGGAGTAGGCCTAATTCCTATCTCACCCATGTTAAAAATCAATTCCCTTTATGCGTTTTCGTACTACGCGATTATTTATCAGAACCAATCACTCGCGTAGTGCGAGGGACAGCTGTATTACATTTTCCTGGTCTTTTTTTAATCTCAAAAATGTTATCCTCTATAAAACACATGATTATTTTTACCCTCCCAAATAAAAACGTTCCTGCGCCACTGTGTCTCAGCAGAATTTGTTCTATCATGTGAGTTCAGATTATGGAACTTCAACTTAATAAAAGTGAGCCTTACTAGATAAAAAAATGGTTGTGAGTTTTTGACCACTAATTTTGTACATGACGTTTAAAACAGTTTCTTATGACTAATAATATCTAATCAAACTAAGGCATCTTCAGTGACCTTCATAGGACTAACTGTACAGACATTTAGGAACACTCTTAAGAGATGTAATATTAAGCACACCATTGTACAGGTTTTATTTAGAAACGCGTCTTACTACCCGTTCGGTTTGTACGCTTAAGTACTAATTACGTTAATGGGCTAGGAATTGGGAAATTTGATTATAGAGACAGTGAACCCGCATTTGCGTGAAGGGAGAGTGGAAGAAATTTAGGACATTCCCCAGTTCACCCGAGCGAGATTCTAACCTCAATCTCTCCGTCCTCAGCAGTCTAGCTCAACACGAAACTAGCGCGTTAGCTAACTACGCCACCGACGTGGGTCACTGTATATGAAATAAAGAATAATCACTTGGGTCTTTATTTTTCTTTCCCACCACACACACACACACACACACACATGGCAATGTTACACATGCAGATGAAGATTTAGAAGTTAAATTAGTGTATGTTTAATTAATTACAACAAATACATTAATATAATGCTTGACTAGCATTAATGAGCTATACATATTGACACGACATGCTAAAAAATAAATTATCAATAAATTTATATGATACAAAAATAAAGTTACGGTATTCTTTATTTTAGGGGTGGATTCTGGGAGTTCATAAATTTGTTAAATTTTGTAAGTAATGATTTGACCTAAACAGTTGGTTTAGAAAGTGTACGTTAAATTTCTTTAGTGATAAAATATTAGATAAACAAAGTCTGGTAGTGTATTAAGAAAATAATACCTTAAAAATTATATTGATACACTTTTTGAGTAATTTGAAACTTTTTTGTATTTTTAATTCTCCACTTAGGTAACTCTTTTACATGAAACAGAAGACAACTGGTTTCATGTGCTGAATTCACTTTGCACTTGCTCATCAGAGATAGGAATGTATGGATTAATCCCAGCCGAGTGAACTAGGGATTTTGTTCTCATCTTACTATCGCTAATATGTTTTCCCTTTATTTAGAACAACCGTGTATACTTCTACCTAAATAGATGTCCATCAATAACTAAATGCAAGATTAAAAATTAAATCTTCTCCGCTGCCTCTTGTATTTGGACTGGTTTCACTTCCCAATCGTTACTGAATCTCAATCTTACCCTCACGCCTGCTTGTATATGAGTTTCACGATGGTTGAGGGCGACAGAAGGTCCAGGAGGACATATTAAATTGAAAAGAGGAAGCCAGGGATAATTTCCCCCTCTTTCATATTTATTTCCAATAATTTACATGTGCAAATCGTTTAAAAGGATGATCGAGTTGATGTAGTACGTGGAGGCCGCTTACAACTTTGGATGTTAAAGATCATAATTCGGGAGACTGCGTCTGCTGGGTTTCATTCCGAGGACACCCAGAAACTATCCAACAATACATCACGCAACAACCTCAATAGGTGCATGTGCAGCTGCCTGAGAAGAGGGATTAAGAACATCATACCCGTCCCCGAAAGCAGAACGTGCAGCACCGAGGCTATGTCGGTGTCTGGTATGAATCCCGCTGGCCATACCTCCTTATTGGTAAATAGTAGAACTACTAAAGAGGCCATCATCTCATCAACGATGATTTGTAGGGGCTGTCGTAGCTGCTGGACCTAGCTGTCCCTAGATTCCGGGATGGTACCCGTCAATGATGTCAGAGTGGTACCGGAGTAGACTGTTGTCCATGTCGCATTGGAGTTCCTCCATTTAGAGTGAGTCCAGATTGGTTCCACTAGGAGAGACAAGAATATACCACCGTTTTCATGGTAGGCCTGAGTGGTTGCATAACCAGGCCATTTCAGGGTGAGTCCTTACCATACCGAGTACTCAGATATGCAGTGTCTTTCCCTTACGTTGGCTAGTGATAATGTGGAAAGCGTAAATTCTTTGTAATGGATTCTATCTGGAAGCCTAAGTATCATTGTTAATGGCATGGTATCATAGTCTATTTGTCAGGATAAGTCACTAGTCCCAAATCTTCGGAGATGGCAAGAAATTCCTCGTAAGGATATCCTAAGAACAGGAAATCGTTTAGGTAGGCCTATTCTTTGAGACGACGAAGTCGTCACTTAACTTCTCGAACAAGCTCTTTGATGACCGACAACACAATAGATGGCAACAAGGTTTGCCCCATTTAAAGTCGACTATAATACTAAGCACTTGGTAGAACCCTCCAAGCAAATCTCGTTTGACCACGCACGAACCCTTCGGTATAGTCCAAAGCACTTTACCCACTGACGTGAGATTATGCTCTACGTAAACCCAGAAAGCATAGTTGACCCTGATAACCCCCTGCCCCTCCTCCCCAAACACTCTTACTATTTGTAACCAGGAAGAGAGGGAGGGCAAAGATACAAGGCTCAGCCACGAGTTGCCCCGTCGTCACCCAGTTGCTGCTTACCGCATCCATGAGGCCGCTAGGATTTGTCACTCTGAAGGCTCTAGGTTGGGCTCCATTTGTTAGGAGAAGTGCAGCCCCGACTATTCACGTCCAGAAGAGTCTGTTTCCAAGCTGGTTGTATATTGGCCTCGATGTAGAAACTGAGACTATGGTGTATATTATACATTTACCAAGCTTGATGTCTTCCAATGCTTTCATGTCCTGTAGGCTGGGTACGGCTAGAATCTAGGAGACACGGGCTTATGAGGCGTTTACTGGACTCTCCTTAGTCTCATCCCCTTCAGGAACAATGTGACCTGAATCCCAAGGAGGCCTCGCCCCAGCTCCTAAATCAATGAGGCAGCTGGGGGTGTTAAAGTTCTTTGTCCAATTTAGAACTGTTTCACCAAATTTTAATTATTTATTTATTATCATTGCAAATATTTACTTTAACTATAATCGTTAATTTTTACTTTCTCTCTAACTTACAGGTAGAGAAAGTATGGTGATCGTCAAAAAAATCGAACTCGAGATTTTGATGAATCTTGACGTTTCATGACTCCCTGAATCCGAAAAAGTGGTTTTTGAATTTCCGTCTGTCTGTCTGTCTGTCTGTCTGTACCTCCAACTAGAGCCTAAACTATTTTACCGATTGAGCTAAAACTTGATATCTAGGGTTTTCATAGGGTTGCCGAGAGGGGTTTTTGGAATTGGATATCTACCCCTAAAATTAATGGTAGTTTACTGAAGGGAGAAAAGAGAAAAAGTCGATTTTCTCAAAATTGGCTCAAACGATTTTGATTAAATTTCATTTATAAACATTAATAAATATTCCAAACAAAATGGCTACCCTCAATATTTCGGCAAAATGGATTTAAGGGCTCTGGTCTGATGCGTAAATTAACATTTTTTATAATAGCTCCGAAACTATTTGAGATATGAAATTACTTAGCATTACAAATATGTATATATATTAATAATACAAATATTTTATTCAAAATATATTTTTATAAAATCAGTAACTTTCAATCTATACGCAATTATATATATATATATATTATTTTAAATTTTTGGACATTAAAGTTTTAAGTATTGCGACCGTAAAAAAAAACTAACTTGAAATGTTGATGGATGTCGACGTCTCATGACCCCCCGAACCCTAAGAAATAGTCTTTGCAATGCCGTCTGTCTGTGTGTCTATTAAAACTTAAAATTAAGAGTAGTTTTATAAAGGGCGAAAAGAGAAAAAATAGGTTTTCTCAAAATCTGCTCAAATGATTTTGATTAAAATTCGTATCTAGGCGTTGATTAAGATTATAAATAAACTGGCTATTTTCATTTTCCTATGAAAATGATTTTTAGGGTACCTTACAGAAGCGTTAGTTTCCGTATCTCCACAACTATTAGAGAAACTAAACAACTTATCATTGCAAAATTGTAGAACTATTAGAAATAAAAAACTTTTATTTGACATATATTTTTATAAAAGCAACAGTTTCTGAGATATTTGCAAATATATTAATACAAATTTGTGAGCTTTAGTTGTAAACATATACTACTTAAGTCTTAACGCAATAATTATCCAATGCCATAGAGTAATTAAATATAAGTAAGTATCTAAAAAAAGTATGTTATTTTTCTTTAAAACTCTTAGGAGAAAACCCGCCTCGGTGGCGTAGTTGGCTAACGCGCAAGTCGTGTTGAGCTCGACCGCCGAGGACGGGGAGATCGAGGTTCGAATCTCGTTCGGGTGTACTGGGGGTGGTTTTTACTAAATGGTTTTCCACTCTCCCTCCATGCAAATGCGGGTTCACTTCCTCTAAATTCAACATTCCCAATTCCTAATCCATTAGTGTAATTAGTACTTAAAGCGTATAACCCGAACGGGTAGTAAGACGCGGTGCTAAATATTATTATTATTCTTAGGAGAAATGTTTGCACAGCAATGATCTATCTCCATTTTAGACTCAATAGTCAATATTTACATTTTTTATTGGTCAAAATGTATAAATGAATAATTAAATATCAATGCGATGACTTGAAGATGTGCAACACCTTATAAAATGTTAAAATTTTAACCAGAAATCGAAATTTTAATACGAAGTGTTGACCCTTGTAGACCCAATATTAATCTTTTTTATTGGTCCAAACATAAAAATGAGGTCATTAATTCTTTAAAAATAAATATATAGGATTTCAAACAGAAATTTTGATGAATCTTGACGTTTCATGAATCCCTGAATCCGAAAAAGTTGTTTTTGAACTTCCCTCTGCCTTTTTGTCTGTACCTTATAGGACACATTGACACATACAACTAATTTATATATTGTTACCCTTCTCGGTGCCGTAGTTGGCCAACGCGTTAGTTTCATACTGAGATAAACGCGCTAGTTTCATACTGAGCTTGACTGTCGAGGACGGGGAGATCAAGGTTTGAATCTAGGTCGTGTGAATTGGGGTTGTTTTTCATCAATGGTTTTCCATTCTCCACTCAAATGCGGGTTCAGTTCCTGTAAATTGATTCCTTAGATTTCTTTCTACTTCTCTCCATTCATCTCTAGTAATATAATTTTCATAAATTGGAACATGTAAAGCAGATCCGAGTTTCCAAGCTGTCAGCAAATGGTTCAAATACCATTTTATTAAGGTCTTTAAAACATTAAACTTTTTGAAATGCTCTTAGGTGGACAAAGATGCGCCTCTTTTCTCATTGATTCTATATCATTGTATATTATTTTATGCGTGTTCTTATGTGGTGTGGTGATGATACAATGTATATTTTTCCGTTCAGAAATCTTACGAGCTTATAGAAAGAAAGAGAAAGTCTAACTGAAACTTGGATGGGCTTACTTAGCCGCATGGGCATGCCTACAGCGAGGAGGGGGAGAGAGCACAGGTAGGCCATGCTCCCCCTGATGTTGCTTCAAATATTGTTTTTAAATGACACAAATAATATAAGAAATAATTATTTCGTGGGAGAAGGACGCATTGAACCCCTCTAAATTACGTCTATAAGCCCATAATTAAAAAATCAATGTGCGGATCACTTCAAACAAATTATAGAGGCATCGAATTTAGAAAAAATAAAAATCTGTGCTGGGTCCACTCCAAATGGATTTTAGAGGTGTCTTATATTTAAAAATAATCCTGGTGAAGATCACTTAAAATTAAAAGCTATCACGAGAGATGACCCTCACAAGTTTTTGAGTCGCCGGCACCGGCTGCAGCATTAGAATCTGGCCTATTCAAACATAGCTCGGGAAGGTACAAGTGTTTGTGTGTAAGATCGTAAACAAAACGTTGTTTTTACTATCAATCCAAGTTAAATATCCATTAGCTGTCTCGTTTGCTTTCTACTGCTAATATCCAATCTAGAAAAATAGTTTACATTGTGGGAGAGAAAACAGAAATGAATTTTCTGTGTGGAACCGAGGCTCAATGTGATCGGAGAACGGCAGCAACATTCAACCAAAGACACCAGGATGAAAACGTATCATATAGTTATGTTTTGGATCTCGTTTCAAAATTTAAAGAAACTGGATTTGTCGCAAGCTAAAAACGGACTGTGCATACGGTATTGAGTAAATTAACTCAAGTGGAAATTTTGGGCACTTTATGGGAAATCCCAAAAGTTCACTACAGGAAGTGTCTAAATCTTTTGGTGTATCAATTGGTTTGGTTCATAAGATATTAAAATTAAATAAGTCTATTCCATGTAAAATGGAGGATGTTCCTAATGGACGACTATAGTTTTGCGAAGAAATGCTAGAATTATTGAATGTGAATCCATTGTTATAAGAATGTATCTGCTTTTCTGACACGTACACTTTTTTCTTAAGTGGTTTGGTAAATAAACACAACTTTCATTATTGGAGCGATCAAAATCCTCATATTTTTAATGACGGGCACATACAATGGCCAGAAAAAATAATCGTTTGGGCAGGTATATTAGGTGACACAATTATTGGTCCGATATTTAATGACGGATATTTGACAAGGAAAAAATACTTGGAAATGCTTGAAGAAGTTTTTCATCCTCTCATAGTGCACGCCCTATAAAATCAACTAGACAGTCATGAAAACATGGAGATTTATGAAGATCTTTTACATTTTCAATAAGATGGAGCCCCCTCCCCCCCTCCACACCATACACTACTTGTTCGCCAATTGTTAGACAACAGATTAAATGGACAATGGATTGGTATAAGAGGACCAATTGAGTGCCCAGCAAGGTCACCTGATTTAACGCCCCTAGAATTTTTCCATGGGGACATTTGAATCGGCATTTGGAATAAGGAAATAAACGCCAAAAATTGAAAATCGAGTTTTCACCAGAATCGATATTTTGAAGGATAGGCACATCGATATAGTGCATAAAAGTAACTAAAACCAATTCGTAAAGGCTTGAAAAACAGGTCTGGAGTTTTCGTAAGTTGGAAGAAGGAAACAAATCCGGATATATTTCCTTCTTCTAACTGCTTCCTCGCAGGGCTATGGCTTGGCAGTAGGGGAAGGAAACAAATTCTGATTTACTTCCAACTACTACTTCGCAGAGTCAAGAGATGGCAGCAGGGTACAAAACTAGATTATTCCTGTCCATTTTCTTGTCCTAATTTAGTTTTTGAACAGTCTGATATCGTGATTGCGTGTTATTGTTTGCTGTTACTTTCAATAATTTATTCGATATAATGTCGTCAAGTTCATCAGGTTCAGAGAGTGATTATGAAGTGGCTTCATCATTCGGAAACAAGCGGAAAAAAGGAGTTCGCAATATACACAACTACAAACGTGAAGTACAGAAAAGGCAGCGTTTACATGGTCAACAATATGTCAGCACCTCCACAGGTAATACAATTCCTGAATAATCAAACACCAATGTTTCGTGTTCTTGTAAGCTTAAATGTACAGACAACTTCTCTCCTGAAGAAAAGAAATATTTTCTCGAATACTTATACGATGGACGAAGCAAAAATAAACAGGATGCATTCATAACAGGTATGATAGTATGTCATGATCCAAAACGCCGTCATTCAATGAGTGAAAACCCTAAAAAAAGACACAACGTTTTTGATTTCCTTGTCCTAAATATTACAAACAAAAGAATTTATATCTGTAGAAAAGCGTTTTCTGTTTTGTATGCAGTCAAAACCACAGTGCTTTTCCGTTTGACTACCTTAGTTGCTTCCGGAAAATCTCCAATTGACAAGCATGGAAAACACATGAATAGGGGTAACACGCTACCTCCAGAAATACTTGGTTCTATTGATAGCCATGTAAGAGAGTTTATGCTTCAGAAGTCTCACTACAGTAGCGAACAGATTCAATATCTGAGTGCTGAGATGTACATAAAAACTTTGCACCGCCTGTTCTGTGTGAAATATCCACAGTATGCCCTTTGTGTCAAATATGATTTTTATTGGAAATATTATAATGAAAACCATGGATATAGATTTGGGAGATTCCAAATTGATGTCTGCAGTACATGTGAGGAGTTGGAAACGAAGATCAAATCACCAGTTCTGAATGACATCGAGAAATGCGGCGCGATCGTCGACGAGCTAAGAAATTTTACTCAAAACAAAGAGAAGTGTTGGAAATGTGCAATGACTACAATGCGCATTCGACTACATGCAAAATCTCTCACTACCAAAAATCCCGGTGCAAGAGATGTTCTATTTGAGAAAGCTTTGGTTGTACGTTTTCTGTATGCACGATGTGAAAACAAGTTCAGCGAATCTCTATACATATCTAAAAGGTGTGGCTAGAAGAGGCCCTGATGAGGTATGTAGCCTACTTTGGTTGAAGATTCAGGATATGAGTCCTACTATTCGAGAACTACACATTTTTAGCGACACTTACGGTGGCTAAAATCGTAACAATACTCTTGTCCGTTTTCTACTTGCCTTGGTATCACTTGGTCGTTTTGATACAATCCACCAAAATTTTCCTGTTCGCGGACATTCTTTCCTACAGTGTGATAGGAACTTTGGTACCGCCAAGCGTAAAATTAGAAAAATGGACAAAATATACACTCCGAATGAGTACTGTGAGTTGATACAAATGGCTAGAGAATCGGGATATTCTGTGAGGAAGGTGTCTTCAGAACAAATCCTAAACTATAAGGATTAATGGTCAAAGTTTTTCAAAAAATCAACGAAGAGCAATGACAAACGTTCGCGATTTTGTATTTATAAATACCGGCACCTTCAATATTTATCTGTTGCGAAAGGTTCTGTAACAGCTTCAGAGTTCATTGATGGCATCGTCAAGATGAGATTTATCCTTCAAAATCCAAAATTATTGGATGAAATAACTCTTCCTACAGAGACTGCATACACGAGAAAAAATACCAATAAAAAAAAATATCCATGACGTAGAGAAAATCATCACCTACATATCCACAGAGAAGATAGATTTCTAAGAGGACTTAGTTACCTGGCCTACCACAAATGCAGCTGATGATGATGAATGAATTTTTTCATTTTTTTTTTCTAAAGTGAGTGCTTTGAACGTTAGTGAATGGTGAATCCTGACTACTGACTAATTCTATTGGGTCATAGTGGGGCAAAATGTATTTCATTAATACAAAGAAAAAGTGAAAAAGAAGATGACAACACCTACTTCAGAATATATTAAACAATCATTATTAATCCTAGATTTGATCAGATAGATTTTTTTTACTCTTTATTATTTGTGAATAACATTTGAAGGTTTTTATTGACTTTTTCCTTTATTTTTGTAATCACTTTTTCAATCAGTTGGAAGAAGGAAACATATCCACCAACTTATTATAATTTTACGAGTTAAAGTACAGAACCTGGAAAATATCTGAACACTGGAAATGGACCAGAATAATGTTCTGAATGTTCAGTAAAAAAATGGTTTTGGTTGAATCAAGAAAACATATGTTATACAGTTTTTATTAATTTCTCAAAAAACAGGTTTTTAGATTTACTTCATTCTTCCAAATGCCGATTCATTTAAAGTCCACTATTCATGGGACTAAGCCAGCAAATATCGAAGAGTTAAAAAAATAGGATTACAATGACAATGTAAAATTATTACAAAAGCAACCCTACGAAGAGTCAGAAGTGAATTCTAAAATAGACTATATCATTGCTTAGCTCAAAATGGAGAGCATTTCGGAAAACCCCTTTAAACTTAAAATTAAAAAAGCTTTTTTTCAATAATTATTTTACAAATACACATAAACGTAAAAAAAACACGTGTGCAAGCCCACAGCATACACACACACACACACACACACATACACACACACTTGTACCTCCCCGAGCTATATTTGAATAGGCCAAATTCTAATGCCGCGCCCGGTGCTGGCAACTCAGAAACGTGTGCGGCTCCTTTCTCGTGATAGCTTTTACTTTAAAAAACTTAAAACCAGCATTTTAAAATAGCACAAACTGATCTACAAGAATATATAATCAAAAGTTAGAGTGTCTAATATTAAAAAGATTAACGTGACCATAACGTCACCTTAGCAACACCACCCAAGATCATACTAGCCTTACCACCTTACTTCCCCCTTAGAACCAGTGGCGCAGGAACGTTTTTATTTGGGGGGGTAAAAATAATCATGTGTTTTATAGAGGATAACATTTTTGAGATTAAAAAAAGACCAGGAAAATGTAATACAGCTGTCCCTCGCACTACGCGGATGATTGGTTCTGATAAATAATCGCGTAGTACGAAAACGCATAAAGGGAATTGATTTTTAACATGGGTGAGATAGGAATTAGGCCTACTCCAAAAGGAAAAAACCTAAAACTTGTAAATGAATGCAATTTTTATTAATTTAACTAACTAGTACAATGCTATAGGTAGCCTACACCTTTTGTCAATCTTAAATCCCCTGAAATTTGTAAGCAAATGAAATTCTTAATAAATTTATCTAATTAATACAATGCTACAGGTGCACTTACTGTTAATCTTCATTCACATGATAAATTAACTGGATCTGTGAAATGTGGATTATAACTCTCTTGCTCTCTTGACGGCCCTTGGATGGTAGGCTCTTGAAGGCCCTGGGACTGTTAAGATCTTGTTATCTGGAAGGCCCTGGGACAGTAGGCTCCTGTTCTCCCGAAGGCTCTGAAATTGTTAGCTCTTGCTCTCTTAATGCCCCTGGGACGGTAGGTTCTTGGTCTATTGAAGGCCCTGGGACGGTAAGCTCTTGCTCTCTTGAAGTCCCTGGGACGGTAGATTATTGCCCTCTTTAAGGCCTTGGGATGGTAAGCTCTTGCTATCTTGATGGCCCTTGGACGGTAGGCTCTTGTTCTCTTGAAGACATGGGATGGTAAGCTCATGTTCTCTTGAAGGATTGGGATGGTAGGTTCTTGCTCTCTTGAAGGCCCTGGGATGGTAGGCTCTTACTCTCTTGAAGGCTTGGCATGGTAGGCTCTTGCTCTCTTGAAGGCCCTGGGATGGTAGGATCTTGCTCTCTTGAAGGCCCTGGGACGGTAGATTCTTGACCTCTTGAAGGCCTTGAGACGGTAAGCTCTAGCTATCTTGACGGCCCTTGGACAGTAGGCTCTTTCTCTCTTTATGGTCCTTGGACGGTAGGCTATTGCTCTCTTGAAGGTCCTGGGATGGTAAGCTCTTGCTCTCTTGAAGTCCCTTGGACTGTAAGCTCTTGCTCTTGGAAGGCCCAGCTGGGATGGTAAGCTCCTGTTCTATTGAAGACTCTTGCCTGACAGCTCTTGCCTGACAGCTCTTGCCTGACAGCTCTTGCTGTCGTGAATGCCCTGGGTCGTTAGACTGAAGATTTTCAACTTTTTGATGAAATGGTCAAGACTCAGCTGACGGACAGCATTCTTCCTCTCTATAAAGAGAGCTTTGTAGTAAGCCAAATAACTCAATCTCTCTGGCAACTTTGGCGCTCCTACTCATGTTAGGATCATTCTCTTCAATGATTCTAATTGCACTGTCAATGTGCTAAAAAATTCAGCAATTTGTTTTGTTGAAAGTTGTTCAATAGGCTCAACAACATAGGGCTCTTCCTCTTCATCCTTTATGCCGTTCTCCATTTCTAGAAGATCTTCAATGGCGAGTTCTATTGAGTGGGATTGGAGCAATCCACCCACATTTGCCTGGTCTACGTCCTCAAATCCAACATCTTGCTATGTCAACAATGTCATGTCTTTAATTGGAAAGCTCGTGTTCAGGACCAAAATCATGAGAAGCAGAAACATCACGCCAAATATTTTTCCAAACTCCATTCATACAGGACTGTTTAACTTCTGTCCATGCATATCCAATGTTGTCATTACCACCCCCCTTAACACCAAACTGTACAGTAAAGATCATTGTCCTCACTGGAATGTGCGTGCACAAGGTCACTCCATCACCGCACAGGGTGACTACTAACCATACTGACCATGCATTATTTTTATTATTTCTTAACCGCGTTATAGCGAAAACGCGTAAAGTGATATCGTGGATAACGTGGGATACCTGTATTTAACGGTCCGATTGTGCATTTTCTCATTTATTTTAATCATTCCAAACATTATAATTAATACACACAAAACAAATTAAGAAAAATTATATCTGATGTGGCTTAGTTAAAAATTATGAAACATTGAAAATGAAAATAGGTTTCCATAAACCTTTGCCCTATATTCGCTACTAGCTATAAAATCAATAACTAATTTTGCAATTTTCAAGTTTGTTGAGCCTCTCAGGGTATGCATTCAGCAGATAAAGGTGATTTAGTCTAAGTTGCCTTATCGAGGAGCGAAGATAGGTTTTTTTTCGTACAATCATTGAAAAACCTCTTTCTGCAGTAGCTGATGTAGCTGGTATCACTATCAGAGTTTTCAGTGTGTGCTCCAAGGACTTTTTTTTTTACTATGTTACCTTAGTGTGAACTTTGTATCTTGATTCAACAAGACCTTTACATTATCTAAAAGTTTTATTATATTATTGGCGGGGTTGGGGGTAAAAAGATACTTTTTACCCACCTCAATTTTTAGGGGGGGTAAAATTTACCCCCGTACCCCCCAGTTCCTGCGCCACTGCTTAGAACCAAACAAATTTGGTTTAAAATAAATTTTTCTGCAATGCGTTGTTTTTTAGATATTTTGGTGGACAATTTTCAAATGAACCCCCGTTATATAATTTGATAAGCCCATTTCCAGTAATTTAAATTATGAGAAACGGCTTAGCCGTTCTTGACAAACGAACATTCATTTTAAAGTTTAGGGGCACGGGATGTCATCAAAATTATTAGCCTCCAACTAAAACCCAACTTTCCTATATCATTTTCTATATTTTCTTTCTGTGTGGGCAGTGGCTCATCTGTATAACCATTCTTTGTTTACTTCACCATAGAAACTATGATTTGTGTAAGGTTTTAGAGCGGTAAATAAAATATTTCTCTTTGTTTAAAAATGATAAAAACTCAATTATTACTTGAGTTTGGTGCGACAAAAAGATAAAGAGCTGGAAGAGGAGTCGTTTTAAATTTCTCATCTGATGTGAAGGGGGATAATATATGTTTTGATTATAGATAACCTTTTCCAATTAAAAGTTAAGACAACATTTTGGTGCAATAATCTGCAACCATACGACATTGTAGATACATATTTGTGAATAGTATTTAATAACAGTTCAAAAATATGTTTCATATAAAGAGAACCATTGTTTAAAAATATGTATATATCAATGTAAATATCGATTTATTTTTAATTATTTCAATACTCAGAGAGCCTAAATTAACATTTGAGTAATATAATATTTCTTGCTTAGTTGTTTTATGATTTAGCATCTGATTTAATGTAATTTAAATGTTTTATTTTTTTTTATAAATGTTAGTGTTTTCTTAAGACTTTCTGAAACAATCGATTATATCAGTACAGGAATTATAAACTAATTTAAATATAGAACAGACACGCCACTCAGCCTTTTGGACTTCAATTCATCAATAAGAATGGGAAACCCACATCTCACCTATGAAAAATTATTTTACCATGCTTTAACGAAACTGGGACCTTTAACTCACTAGGTAGACACGCTAATTACTGAGTTAAGGGGATGGACTATTATATTTATTAACTTTATTATTTGGTCATAAATTTTGTAAATTAGATATAATAATTTTGAGGGTTTTAAAAAGAACACAGTATTCTTCCATCTGGTTAGAAAGTAGGATTTTTTCTATAAATGATATTAAATATTACAGAAAGTGTGAGATACCTTAAAAGCGTAATTGATAATAACCAGTGGTTACGTGTTTCAAACCCAGTGAGGTGGACTAAGGCCTTTAATTCCTGGTGCTACCTACCATCCTCTTTAAAGATAATTGATTTTAAAATCAAGCCTTTCTAGACATATCCCCTTAGATTATTTAATATAGCCGCTTAAGCATAAAACAGTGTCACAAAAACGTACCAATATATAGATAATGTTAATATTTATATTGAACCAACTGATTTAGAATAAATGCGTATAACATGAATAGGTAGTAGCACGCGGTACCATTAAAAAATAGAATAAATATACAGCAGAATAAATATAGTGCGTTAAATTTTCTACATTAAATAAACCAATGTGTTACCAACAATTTCATTATATGTATTTCATAGGCCTCCTACATCTGAAGACCTACATTCTTTTCATCAACATCCAACAGAAATGAGTCGGTCTCAACCAAATAGAGGGGGATTGGGTTGTGAACAAGGTTTGAATCGGACCACCCAGCAACGCTCTCAAGAACAAAACCAGCTGCATCATTTCTCCGTCCCTCTCCAAGTAGCTCCAAAACTACCTAACAAAATGCTTAATCAACCACAGCATTCAGCCACACGCATTCCACAACGAAGCCAGTCACAACCCACTAATCTTACACAGGTCAGTTGGTGTCGTTATTTGAGACCTCAATCATGTTGGTCATTGGTTTTTATTGTACGTGGCAAAGGACATCTGATTTTAAAATAACCATTCCTTACAATCCATTTATAAGTGGTTATTTGTTTTTCTTATTTGAAATTAGTATGGTTTGCACATACAACAAAACTACTTAGAAATATTTTATTATTAAGAGACGCTAGATAATATTTGGTACGTTATTTTTACAGCAAGAAAAGATTGGCACATTTCCTTTGAAAAGTAGCTGTGTTGGAAAAGTTAGTTTGTGTGGTCAACCAAAGAAACTTGTCCAATTGATACAAAAAAAGTTTTGGAAAATAGATTGTCTATATTGGAATTAATGTGAATGAAAGGGTTAAGGCATTGAGTTTAAGCTGATGATTGACTGCCCCTTAATGACTGGTTTAAATTCACTTGGGGTAGACTTATAAATGTAGTCTACACGTTGGGGAAAGAAGGCATAGTGTGAGGGTTTTAGTGCTAATTCAAATTGTGATTGCTGATGCTGATAAGCCTTTTTGAGTTTAGCTCTTGTTAAAACCATCATTAAATATGTTTGATTTTGTTGAAATTATCACCACTAATATGAATGAGTCACATCCGATCAAAAGGCTAGGTTATCTGCTTTCAAATACGGAGGATGACGCTTTCAAATATTGTAAATTGTTAAAATAGCTTGCATGATCCCTCTGAAGTGTGGTCGTTTATAATATATACAAATTAAAACTATTAAACTAGGTCCATCAGTCCCCATCTCTAAGCTGGCGTCATTCGTCTCCAATACAGACAGACAGTGAAGATGTTTGGTCTATGCATAATCATCCAACAGAACAGAGGCGCGATGAGCTTTCCTCCAGAGGAACAACTAGTGATGATGCCTGCTCTTGGGAATTAAGAGACAACCTAGCATCCAAACTTGAGGCACCTATTGCAAGACTGGAATCTTTAGATGAGCTGGACCAAGGACCGGTAAGTTTGTGAAACTCTTAACTATACATCTGTTCTATAAGTATAACTAGCAGCCCCCCCTTCACCACGATAAACCCTTCTAAAACCAAATGTACACATGACTTGATAATGGTTCACAATTCCATATTTAGTGCACACAGCTAAATTATCATATGAAACCATATTAGTATGAAATATTATCTCTGCATATATTATAATTAAACTCTGAAAATATATAATCAAACTTAATACCTCTTACATTACAGGTGAATTGACCAAGTCACTGCATTTGTTCTTTATTGTGAATGTCACGATTTAACAAATGTGACACTAATATGACAGGTTTTGAGAAAAGATTAAAAAAAAACCATGTGCTGAAATAATAAATCATATTCCTTTTTTTTTCTTCTAAGGACTCCTCTGATGGAAGCCGAAACATGCCATCTGCAGTACTAATTCAACAAACAGCTGGAGCCAAATCTTCTGATGTATAGATGTATCTGATATTTCATCTTAAGACGATTCATGTTTGGTGAACACGATCACAATTATTTTATCAATCTTATCATGATTTTTATTCACATTTAAAGATAAATTTCACTATCATGCTTTTGTGTTGTGACGATTATATGTAGTGATATGAGTATTTTGTTTGTATTTTTGATAGATGATTTATTTTAATCTATTTTTGTGTATCATTATACCTCTATCAAAATGTGATATATTCTACCCAGCTACAATTAAAAGGTTATTCACAGTTGTGGAGTTTAGAACCTTGTTTTTAATTTAATAAAACTAAGTATAAAAGTCCTTATATTTATTTATTTGCAAGTAGTTTTTTTTATAGCTAAGAAATGTTAAATGAACAATACCAGAGTAAGGGATGATAAAATGGTTTGTCTAGGAGGAATGAAATTGATAGTTTTGAGGTTTCAACACAAATTAGTTTCATAACTACTATATAACAACACAACTAAATATATAAGTGAGCGTAGAGGTTATATATATATTTTATATTTTAAATGAATTTAGATCATCTACGTTTATTTAAAAAAATAATTTATATCATAAATTCGTTCAAAAATTATTGCTTGTTATTTTTTAATGAGATTTAGTTAAATAAAATGTATTTATTTATGATTTGAATGTTAACATTTTAGTCTATTATGTAGCCTTATACTAAATTCAGAGATTATTATCAAAAGGTATGCTTTAATGAACACACATGCACGTAAGAAAACCAAAACCTTTCAATAAGTAGTTTGAAGGAAAAAGAAACCATTTTATTTATCCATCTAATTTTAAGGTAATGCTGTTTTTATTTTAATTGTTTTACTATAAGTATAATTATGTTAGTTTTGTATGTCTCCTATGTTAAATCTCTACGGTTGTTTATGAGGTATTAAACCTTACTTTTAATTAATGCATGGGGCTGTGTTATAATAATAAGATTTGTTTAAATGTTTTACCTTGATATCCAATAGCATCAACAATATTTTTTAGTGTATAATTTATAAATTCTTATTGTATTTTAATTTCGTTTATTACCAATAGCTATATATTGGTTTTACAAGATAATGTTATCCTTATTTAAGTTTTTATTGAAACGATCGATAATATTTGCAATATATGACTCTTCTACGTATCTAATTAAGAAAATTGAAATTTTCTAGCAGAGGACATTAAGAAGTAAGAAGCTGTTTTTCTACCTCTCAAAAAACCATTTCATATTATCTAACAGGTGGCACTATGGGAAATGAACCATTTCATCTCATATAACAGGTGACATTAAGTGAGAATGAGTCATTTCAACTTGTCTAACAGGCGACATTATTTTGGAACGTGGAATTTTGACTTGTATTACAAGTGACATTAAGTAGGTATGATGATTTTAAATTTGTCTAACATGTGACAGTAGGGATGAGGCATTTCAACTTGGCTAACAAGTCACATTAATTGAGAATGTGGCGTTTATACTTGTCCAATAGGTGACATTAATTGGGAATGTAATTTCCACTTGTATAAAAAGTGACTTTAAGTGGGAATGAGGCTTTTCAACTTGTCTAATAGGTTCAATAAAAGTGGAACGATAATTTTAAACCTTGTTAATAGGTTCAATTATGGGAAAAGCAGGCTTCTCAACGTGTACAACAGGTGGGATTAAATGTAAGGGAGACTTTTGTAATTGTCTAACGGGTAAAATAAAGTGAGTGCTACGCATTTCACCTTGTCTATCAGGTGAAATTAAAGAGTAATGAGTCATTTCAACTTATCTAGCAGGAGATATTAAAGGGTAATGAGTCATTTCAACTTATCCAACAGGTGATATTAAAGGGTAATGAGTCATTTCAACTTATCCAACAGGTGATATTAAAGGGTAATGAGTCATTTAAACTTATCCAACAGGTGATATTAAGGGAAATGAGTCATTTAAACTTATCTAACAGGCTACATTAAGCAATAATGTGACTTTTACACTTGTATAACAGGTGAAATTAAGGGGCAATAGGGAACATCAATTTCTCTTACAGGTGCCATTAAGGGTGAATGGGGCATTTAAACGTTAACAGTTGATATTAAGGGGGGGAAAGCATTTCCAGTGTTCTAAATTAAAGCATTAAGCGGAATGAGGCTTTTCAACTTGTTTAATAGGTGACGTATTGTGGTAACAAGGTATTTAAACTTGTGTAACAGGCAACAAATACTAAGTGGTAACGAGGCATTTCATCTTGTCTTATAGGTAAAATAAAGTGAGAATGAGGTTGTTTTTAACTTTTCTAACAGATTAAATTAATTGGTAATAAGGCCTTACAACTCGTCTAACATATGGAATTAAGTGGGGAACGCTTTTCAAATAGTCAAACAGATTACATTAATACATTTGAAAGATTTAGTTGTTTTAACTGGTTCAACATTAATATATTATGAGCCAGAAACAAATATTTTTTTTTAGAAAAGTTCTGTTTCTAATAGTTGCATATTTGTGCTTATTTTTAGAAGCTTTTATGTGAACCTAGATTTTATGGTCAACAATATAAATTCTCATTTCATCAGTTGGATAAAACATTGTAAATATGATGTATTTTCAAATGAAACTGTTTATCTTTGGTGTTAACTACTTGTCTTAGTAACTTCAAAACTAAGCCTGTCCCTTATGTTATTGTACTTTGAATAAGAGGGCCGTAATTTAATTATTGAAGAGGCCTTTCAAAACTAGATGTTTTGTTTAGTTGTCATACAATTCTAGCACTATTATGATGTAATTTATAAATAATACATACATGGATATTCTCCCCATCTAAAAATGTTAAAGTAAATTATTTTAATTAATGTGTTAGATTCTAAAATACTTTGCAAGGGTGCTTAACTTTGATATGTTGGCAGATATGACATGTTTTAGGACATGTATTCAATATTTATAAGCTTTATTTTATTTTAGATATGTTATAAAAATGAAAAAAATAAATTAAAATTGTTATTACTGTTGGGAACTTAAACAACATAGAACCCTTCAGGGTGTATAAATATCAAACCTAGATTCCTAAAAGGTGTTACCATAATCTTATTTTCAACGAAGTAGTTAATAGTCCTGTCCAAGGCCGTAGCCACGGGAAAATTTCAGGAGGTACAGGTACAGGGAGGTACAGTTCCTCAACTGCTACAGGCAAAGGAAAATTACTAACACTGAATGCCTCTAGAAGCTATCTGGAGTTTATTTTTATGGTAATAAGGGCATAGGTTAAAGACTTTAGGTGTTCTAAGTTTGTTTCAAATTTAGAAACTTAAAGCCTTTTCCCTCCAAATTCAAAAATGTACATTGAACCCTTATTAGATAAAAGTATGAGTGGTGGTATAGCTGAGGTAGTGGGAATGGCACCCTGAATGAGAATACCCCCTCCCTCAGAAGTAAAATTTCCCCCTCTAGATATATTTCACTCAAAATCTGAAGTAGGACCACTCTAATAATTTAAAGCATCCAATTGTCAAACGTTTGAAGGTGAAAGCCCTCCGGAAGTCTTTAGATTGGCAGGAAGTGAGTGAGGGATACTGTTAAATCCCTCAAAATATCTTTTTGGTAAATTACCCTCCTCACCACAAGACATATAAGGTTCCACCGTCATTGACCCAGCCTGGATGTTTATTTATAGATGATTTAGTTTTTCTCAAATAGATTTTTAGAGGTTTAAAAATTTGTGTTTTTAGAAAAGGTGGATTTACCCCCGATTCATAATCCAATATTGTATATTTTTCAAATAAAGGCATTGTTAACGCAACCAAGTGTATTGAAGACATTGACTCTTATATCTATGAGACACAGAGATAGTAAAAATGAAGACCAATCGCTGGCAGAATGAGGAGGAGGAGGAGGTTGGGATTATTTGTGCCCTGGGTAGTCAGCCCACTCCTCCAATAATCCTGTCAACAGTCAAAATCAGACAGAAACCAACTTTTTTGATAGTTTCAAAAGTTACTTAAAACCATTTTCATATATTCATACGTAAAGTCCTGTCATCTCCAGCAGTCACAATTGATGGATATTATTAATACCCATAAAATAAAACTAATAAAATAGTCAAATTATATCAATTTTGCCCCCCAAAAAAGTTTGAATTTTCTAAAAGGCTCTTGAAAACCAAAAGTAAACTAGATTATTTTGTTCGTTTATTAGAGACAATTGTGAGCGTATAACTCAAACGTATAGTGAGGAGCGGTGCTAAACAATATAAATAAATGGTACGGCGCACCGCAAAGACTTTCTCCCTCCTCCTATAAACTCGTGAGATTTCTGAACGGAATAATGTACATTGTATCATCACCACTCCACATAAGAACACGCATAAAATAATATACAATGATATAGAATCAATGAGAAAAGAGGCGCATCTTTGTCCACCTAAGAGCATTTCAAACAGTTTAATGTTTTAAAGACATTAATAAAATGGTATTTGAACCATTTGCTGACAGCTTGGAAACTCGGATCTGCTTTACATGTTCCAATTAATGAAAATTATATTACTAGAGATGAGTGGAGGGAAGTAGAAAGAAATCTAGGGAATCCTAAAAGTTATAAAAAAGATTAATATTGGGTCCACAAGGGTCAACACTTCGTATTAAAATTTCGATATCTGGTTAAAATTTTAACATTTTATAAGGTGTTGAACATCTTCAAGTAATCGCATTGCTATTTAATTATTCATTTATACATTTTTACCTATAAAAAATGTAAATATTGAATATTGAGTCTAAAATGGAGATAGATCATTGCTGTGCAAACATTTCTCCTAAGAGTTTTAAGGAAAAATAACATACTTTTTTTAGATACTTACTTATATTTAATTACTCTATGGCATTGGAGAATTATTGCGTTAAGACTGAAGTAGTATATATTTACAACTAAAGCTCACAAAATTGTATTGATATATTTGCAAGTATCTCAGAAACTGTTGCTTTTATAAAAATATATGTCAAATAAAAGTTTTTTATTTCTAATAGTCCTACAATTTTGCAATGATAAGTTGTTTAGTTTCTCAAATAGTTGTAGAGATACGGAAATTAACGCTTTTGTAAGGTACCATAAAAATTATCTTTATAAGAAAATGAAAATAGCCAGTTTATTTATAATCTTAATCAACGCCTAGATACGAATTTTAATCAAAATCGTTTGAGCAGATTTTGAAAAACCTATTTTTTCTCTTTTCGCCCTTAATAAAACTACTCTCAATTTTAAGTTTTGATAGAAACACAGACAGACGGCATTGCAAAGACTATTTCTTAGGGTTCGGGGGGTCATGAGACGTCGACACCCATCAACATTTCAGGTTAGTTTTTTTTACGGTCGCAATACTTAAACTTTAATGTCCAAAAAGTTAAAAAAATATTTATAATTGCGTATAGATAGAAAGTAATTGATTTTATAAAAATATATTTCGAATAAAATATTTGTATTATAAATATATATACATATTTGTAATGCTAAGTAATTTCATATTTCAAATAGTTTCGGAGCTATTATAAAAAATGTTAATTTACGCATCAGACCGGAGCCCTTAAAGCCATTTTGCCGAAATATTGAGAGAGTAGCCATTTTGTTTGGAATATTTATTAATGTTCATAAATGAAATTTATTCAAAATCGTTAGAACCGATTTTGAGAAAATCGACTTTTTCTCTTTTTGCCCATCAGTAAACTACCCTTAATTTTAGGGGTAGATACCCAATTTCAAAAACTCCTCGGGGAACCCTATGAAAACCCTAGATATCAAGTTTTAGCTCAATCGGTAAAATAGTTTAGGCTCTAGTTGGAGGTACAGACAGACAGATAGACAGACAGACGGAAATTCTAAACCACTTTTTCGGATTCAGGGAGTCATGAAACGTCAAGATTCATCAAAATCTCGAGTTTGATTTTTTTGACGATTACCATACTTTCTCTATCTGTAAGATAGAGAGAAAGTAAAAATTGCTAAATTTAGCATTCGGAATCAATAGATCAGTTTAACCTATACAATCACTAACTAATTAGCACTTGTCTTCACTACACATTAAATTAACAAAACTAAAGGCATTCACAAGTCAACAACAAGCTTATATCCAGGTATATGGTTCTTAATATACCGGCTGCCACTGTTTATATTTATTTTTTAACTACAACGAGTTGGGGATTCATAGTTATTCCCTCCTTCCCCGACTTATCATCTCCTAACAGCTCATTCTCCCTTCTTTGTCAACTACTTTGCGACGTGTCCTCGGAACTACAGTACAAATAGCTTCCAGCTCAAGGTTTTGTTTCTTAAACTCAAGGAATTACTAGTTTCCGCAGTTCTCCCCACACTCACGAATATTTATTATTTCCACTCTCAATATTTTAACTTAGTCTACCCAGGTTTGTTAGCTGAAAACAATCACAAACTATTTTTAAACATGTTCCCATACATTAGAATGGTAACAGCAAGCTAACTACTGTATTTTCTTGTTTGGTTCAAACACTAAACAAAGAGAAGTATTAATATTTTTTGTCATTTTTAGGGGAAAGAGGGGTTTGAATTCCCAAAACACCCCCCTGACTATGGTCTTGGTCCCTTCAAAAATACTTTGAAGAAGGTAATGTGTTTTATATATCCAGTCTGTAATCGAAAGATATGTCAATGTATCCATAAGAAACTAATTATGTATATATGCGTATGTCTGTATCATTTATAAAATTCTTAAATCAACTATATTTATCTATATTTATTAAATTTGTCATAATATTA
Source organism: Timema podura (assembly GCA_033556935.1). NCBI lineage: Eukaryota > Metazoa > Arthropoda > Insecta > Phasmatodea > Timematidae > Timema > Timema podura. The sequence goes on along the minus strand of JAVRXN010000010.1, from coordinate 69,056,777 downwards.
CATCTCTAAAAGATTAGTAATCTTTGTAAAAGCACATCAACAAGCTGTATTTTAGAAGGAGCGATTTAGAAGGTAATTTAAAGAAAACGTATTCGCATTAGGGCAGAAAGTGGATGAAATTAATCTCAATATAAATTGTATATGAACACTCCCAAGTGTCACCTGGCAGAGTGCCTAGCCTCAACCCGTTTTTGATCAGATATCTATCATAGGCGAAGAGATTGATGTGGGATAATTTTAGAAATGGCACCTGCATTTATCTAGAGGGTGGTTAATACTTTTCAATTTACTTCCTGGGTGGTAAGAATGTTACAGTTAGTAGATGAGGGTTTAGGAAGGTCAGGTCATCTCTGAGTCCATGCTGCAGGTAAATATTACTTATTTTAGTTAGTCTTGTTAGCTAAATATCTCAAGTTTTGCTGTTGAGGCCAGATATAGAACCTTACTAGTACAGCTATATACAGGATGGAAGGAAAGAGGACGCGGGTTGCTAATAATAAGTGCACCGAGTTTTCAATTGCACCATTGTTCAGAGTTTTTATTTTTCCAACTGAACAAAATATAAAATGGTTAATATGGGAATTGGTACATTAACCATTATAACTAAAGTTTAAAACCTTGGTTAAAATGCTTCACAGTTAATTAAATCTTACGAAAATAGTCTAAACAGGTAGTAAGACAAGCCAGGTGCTAAAAAAATTAATTTACTATTATTTTAAAACTTTCACATATTTATTTAAGGAGTACTTTTAACATATATAGTTCCTGAAATAAGCTCACTAATTTAAAACTTAACATATAATTTAATTGTTACTTTTAGTTGTATTTTTAATACATATAATTTTTATTTTAAAAAAATTTTTAATCTTATTTAAAACATATTTTTCAGCTAGATTTAGTATTAATTCAACACAATTTTAAATTGTTTCAATTCATTTACATATTATTTTAGGTGGTTACTCCTCAAACCAAAATGTTATTTAATTATTTATTATATTTTTAAAACAATGTTTTCTATGGATTATGGATTTAGTATTTTTTTGTTCCTGATAGTTTCATTAAGTGGAAATTTAAAAATACCATTTCTAAATTAATTATAACTATTAAATCCTGGTAGTAAAATAATCACTAATCTTAACGCATTTTAAAATATGTAACTAAAAACTAGATAAAATATTTCCACAGACCCAAATTAACAATTACTAGCTCTTGTGAACACACCTTTTGTGAAATTTGGGCTCAGTCGTCTCCAAACTTACTATCTCAGTACAAAGAAAATCAGACCCAAAACGGATTTGGAGATATGAAGTCTCTGAAAGTCATTAAACAAAAAATTAATACTTGGCCCATTATTAATAAGTCCTATGAGATGAATCCTACTGTTTTGCAACTTAATATCAAATAGAACCTTACCCAGCATTTATTATGGTATTGGAGAGATCAGAATAATATTTGTAAAATTTAATTAAATTACAGAAAATGTGATTGACATTAACAACAATTAACTTTTATTAATATCTAAATTTTCAAGGGTGTACCAATTTTAATCTATTTTTCAAACCATTCATATATATCTTCGTAAAATAATTTGGGCAATTTTTTATTTATATTTATCGTAGGTTATTTCTTATAGACAAAATGTTTAGTACTAATAATTGTTTTTAGATGAAACAATATTGTAAAAGTGATTTGGAGAAATAGTTGTTTGAGTGAAAGTAATATGGCAGTGTTAAAGGATATTCAGATTAGTGAAATGACTTTTGAAAATTAGAATAATTCCCCTAGCATTAAGAAACTGGTCAAAATGAAGCTAGAAAAGTTAATCATTAATTAAATATCGAGTAATGAACCAATGTAAGTTGATTCCATCAATATCGAATGCCATTTTAGACGATTATATGCACATTTGTACATTGAATTTCAAGGGCCAGCATTAGCCCATTTGGTATTATTTTAATGTACAGCTCTAACTATAGATATCCAAACCACAATGAAGAGTTAAATTTCTAGTGGAGCTTACTAGCAAAGTATTATAGAACTCAAAAATGTTTACGTTAAACTAAGATTACGTTGACATTAACCATCTCTACAAAATATTTAATTTTATCTCAAGCTTTTCAAAGCAAATATTAGATCATTTCGATTGACATAATACAAGGGCTCGTTTTCAGATCATTCAGAAAGATGTTTTAATATAATTTTGGTTTGGTCAAAAAGTTTCTTTCAAATTGTATTGTATATCTTAGGAACTAAAATCTTTCCCTTTTGTTATTCGCATAGTGTTACTTTAAATGATATCACAGTGATATCCATCGGATATGTTTGAAGTTAAGTGATACATGTTATTTAATTCAATTCACAGATCATTTGGAAACTAAATGCAAATCGTCATGTTTGTAAATATTGAGATGGTATTGAATAAAATATTAAAGAATCAATTTAAATATATCTACTGCTTTATGAAATTATGGGTAGCTTGAGCTATCAAATCATTCATAGCTAGAAGTATATCAGAAATAATAATGTGGAATCATACTAGTAACATATCTTTATATTATGTAGATGCTAATTTTTTTATATATTACAATAACACCTTTAGTTATGTTTATTTTTGATTAGGAAATTCGATACACGCTAGATAAAAATTAGGTTAGTTTACAAAGTGTTAAGATGGGATTTATGAATTAAAATTTTATACGAGACAGACCATAACAATAATATCTTACATGTTATAAATGAATAAGTGGCTAAAATAGTAATGTTATTAAATACAAAACATAAACAATTTGATAGTTAAATATATTTAACAGATATAATTTTAAAATAAGTTTAATGTGTCTAATAATTTAAAATTATTTGCGGAAAATTATTCAAGATTTCAATATTTTATTAGTAGTTTAGACATTCTTTGAACCACAAGATATATATCTATGTAAGAGTTTTATATTTTTTTCAACACATTTTCGTAGTTGATTGAAATGTTCACGTTTATACATTGTAATTATTTCATGTAAACTGTGATTACTCAAAATAAGCAAATTTTGTTTGTGTAAATGAACAATAATTGATACTTAATCTACCTAGTTCCGTTCCATTCAAATATAGAAAAGGAGAAATGTGTAAAAATATGTTTGCATGTTCTTTTATGTGATTAGTTTTTGAATGTTACTTTCAAGTTATAAATTTTATAATACTTTTTAAATTTATACGAAAACTAAATGTTGTATGTTCAAGGGATTTTAAAAAGTAATTATTTATATTCCTTATTTCTGAACGTGTATCACCTATTATTGGTAGAGCTAAAAAAAAGCTCTGTCCGACTAAGATATATCATGTTATGAAACACTTGATTTATATTACTAATTCAAACAAGTTTTGAAATATGTATTATCTGGTCTTATTAAACGGACATATTGCTCTGGTAGCAACGGTGAATACATATTATAGTTAAATAATATTGACACCTTATTCTGCACTTATATCAGTAAATCATTTCTAACAGTTACTTATAATTTTTGTTAAAACGTGGTTTAAGTGCCTCTATATGATACGTTTTAAATTTAAACATAGTATATGCACAGTTCATTTGTATGTTTTTTATTTAATTTTAAGTGTATTTGTATTTTTGCACTTGAATTCGCTTATGTAAGCTGAACACATTTTCAGAAAAAAGAAACATATTTGGTTAATGTATGAGTTAAAAAATACGCGATATATTCACAGTTTATTCAAATCACTGTCCTTTTCAACCATATTAATATGTGTTTATTTTCCTATGTCTAGAATGTGTAATGTCAAAAAAGTTTCATATTATGTTTAGTTTTAACGAATTATATTGTGGTTATATTAGAAACTAAAATAACAATTCGGTTTTCTACTTGCTTTAATACAAGCTCCTTACTTCTGAATTTGGTAAAATTTTACACTTTAATGATTTAATTTGTTTCGTTTAGGCAATGATTTAAGTATATCATTAGAATAAAAAGTTTTTCTAATCAAGTATAGTGTTATTTCTTCAGTGCACATGGTCGTTTATTGTTATATAATATTACAAATGACGAATTGTTTTTAAAGTATGTCTCACAATTTTTGTCATATTTATTTTATATAGAGAGTTATAATTTGTATTATAATATGTTTAAATCAAATCATAAATTAAACAAATATGAATTCACTTATTTGTATTTATTTAATACTCATTTAGTATGTTGGTGGATATGATGTATTAAAAAAAATAAGAATGTAGATATCATAAATGAATTTGGTACTCGCAGTTGAAGATGTGGCACAATATTTAAATCTATTTGGTTTGTGAATAACAGCTGTGAGACAGATCTTCTCTACACTCTTTCATTAGTCCAACACTAAATATGTATACTTTTTGTGTTCGATAATTACTTAAATCTTCCCCTTTATTTTAAATTAGAAAATATAATTAATTACAGGCTTATATGTATTTTCCAATTTCTCGGCTACATTTCATCTATGTTCTATCTTCCTCATTCCCCCTTCCCTTAAGTATAGTATAAAATTAATAGTGAGGATATATATTCAAGATGGGTAGTAATAATAACACATCGTGCCCCCCCAAAAAATATGTTGTCATAATACTCGGACCAAAAGTGTCTCTAAGAAGTTTCTCGTTCTATAGTATATAAAAATATGTGTGAGTAATAGTAAAACTAGAAATATTTTTTTAATATATAAAAATTATTAATTTTAGTGGCCTAAAGGTAAGTGAGAAGACTTAACTTATACCCATCCTTCGTCCTTAAGGGACAGGGGGAGGAAGTACAAAACAACAACAAAAATAAACAAGAAAATTGCAGAGTGACTCATATGAACAATGCACTATATATATATATATATATATATATATATATATATATATATATATATATAATAATATATATATTTATATATATATATTTATATATATATTTATATATATAATATATATATATATATATGTGTGTGTGTGAATTTTCTCCAGCCGGATCGCTCCACACACCTCAGATATCTAAAAAAGAATAGGAGTTAACTGGCAAGAGGTAATTTTTTTTAAATGTAACAACCTTGGTAATTTTTGGGTGGGATGGCACAAAGATACATCAGAGGAGAGCGATAGGAATTTAATTAAATTAAAAGAATAATATATGAGTTTTTACAATACAATATATGTTTCATAATAAGGATTATTAACTTTAATAATGCAACAAGGTATGTAAATTCAAAAAAAGTAAAATAATTATTACGGTTATAACCCTAAAGAGTAACACATGAAAATCTTCCGCTAAATTACACAAACCGGCAGAGCTTCATTTAATCTCTTTGATATATGCATATAAATTTAGTTAACAACGATTGCAATATATAATCATAATAAACATTTAAGATAGATCCCAAAGAAATGTAATAAACCAAGATTGCATCACTGACCCAGATGACCAATCTATATATATCAGTGGCGGCTCGTCACTTTAGAAGCTGGAGGGCACGGCCTGTTTAGTTCATAAATTATTTCTAAATAATATATTTAAAAGAAGACACAAATTTTGGAATATATTTTGTTAAATATGTATTTATTTAAACTCAAAAATTAATATCACAAACAACATCCAAAGATAAAAAAAAGATTAAACTCACCCCAAAGAACGTGGATCTGTTGTAGAAACTCTGCTATTGTGTAATGTGCATACATATATAGGTAATGGTTCAGGAATTGGGAAGGTTGAATATAGAGGAAGTAAAACCTTATTTACGTGAAGGAAGAGTGGAAAACCATTTGGGAACGACCACCTGAAGTTCACCCAAGTGAGTTTCAGACCTCGATCTCCCCGTCCTCGGCAATCTAGCTCAACACAAAACTAGCGCGATAGCTGACTACGCCACCTAGGTGGGTTATAGCATTCAAAACATATCCACGCATATAAATTACTTTTACACCTAATCACCACCCGAAATGAGGCACTTGTAATATCGGGGATGACCGCCTATGTGGTCTGGAGGTCAGAGTTCCTGGCAACAGGTCCAAGGGTCCAGGGTTTTAACCCCGACTCTTCCAGAAACTTTCTTTAAAGCGGTGGGTCTAGAACGGGTTCAAACTCAGCCTACTGAGGACAAATGAGGAGCTACTTGAATAAATAAGTAGCAGCTCTGGTCTAGAAAACTGAGATAAGTGGCCAGAGGACTCGTTGTGATGGCCGCATAACAACTTCTAGGCGTAAATGTTGGTACTATCATAATGACAGTGGTGGCCACTTTGTCGGTAAAGCTCGATTGCGGGCTCACGCCGTGGATCCATATCGGGGACTACAATTTTCGTTTCCCTCACTAAACAAATCGGCTGCTTGTGAGTTCAGCTGCGTCTGAACGGCCTTTTTCAACTCCTCGCTGTCATTGAAGCATTGTTCACCCTGAAAAAGTGACTGTCCCCAGGAAAAAGGTCGGAATTGTATGGCTGGTGATCCAATAAATTCCCAATTGAGTTTTTAATATTTTTTTTGAGGGGGGGATCTGCGTTATGTAGGCATACGTTGTCGTGCTGTAAGACGACGTCATTTGTCAGTATACCGCACCTTTTGTTCTGAATGGCCCTTCGAAATTTGTGTTGTTTCTCACAATACACTTTGGAATTGACCATGGCTTCTTGTGCAATAATGTCAGCAAGCAGCGCTCGTTTTCTGCCCGAAAAGAACGTTGTCATAAGATTCCTGGCAGTCAATGTATGCTTTAACTTCCTTGGTTTTTTCGTTGAATGAGTGTGCCCCCACAGCATAATCTCTTTTTTTTTCAACATTGAAGTAGGAAACACCAACGGTTACGATGTTATCATAGAATTAATATTCATCACGGTGGTATCACTCCAGGAAATTGAATGCTTAGGGATTGGGCCACTACCTTTGTTTTATGGTTGTACGTGATCATTTTCAGAACTCACCAAACACAAAGCTTGTGATAACCTATTCTGTCTGTGACAATTTTTTTTACAGCACATACGTGAAATTTGCTGAAAATTAAGTGAAAGCTTAGTTATTGCTAAGCACCAGTTTTCCCTAACTATTGTACACAAACTCTGCACATGTTAATTTGCTGGACAGATCGCTCTTCATCATGACCATTCGTTCAGAATATTTTTAATGTAGCATGTCATTTATATAATATGACATTTACAATCAAAATTCCAGACAGACACTTAAAACAAGATAACAAGTACTAATCTATTCCAATAAGAAGAAACAGGTGGTGACTCACTCTGAATTGATGTTGCCGGGAAACGCCCAAGCGTCGAGGAACATTGCCCCATCGCACCATTTCGGTATCGTGAGCATTTTCACGTCTTGATCGAAGGGCACACGTTGATTAAAAGAGAGATTCTTGTCTCGGCTCCTCACTTTTGCTGACAGCGCTAGTGAGAAGGTGGATTTATTTCGCAACTCTCCCCCCTTCTCCCCTTAGATCTCCATGTCCTGTCCATGTTTTATTGCTATATAAAAGATTGCCTGTGGATCACATTTTTGTATTCCATTGTATTTATTAACCGGAGGAGAAACTACTCCATACAACTTTAGCACCAAAGGCTACTGGTGGCCACGATGTGTCAAGTGTCGGACTACCACCGCGTCATAGAAGAAGCCTCTTCTTAGAATATTAAGTATCAAGTCAGAATGTCTGACGTTACTATCTATGTCCATCAGACATAGTTTCCGTATAGAATATTTTGCTTTATTTTCAATTTTAGAATGTTCTGTTTTATTTTCAATGTCGATTAGACATTGAGTGTCATGTCAGTTTATCTGACGTTGCTATTATGTCCATCAGACATAGTTTCATGTATTAGAATGTCTGGCTTTATTTTCTATATCCATCAGACATGGTTTATTTAGTCAGGATGTCTGACGTTATTGTCTATGCCCTTCAGACATATTTCCTTGGGTCAGATAATCTGACGATTATTTCCCTATGCCCATAAGACATAGTTTAAATATAAGGGCTCTAGGATCTACTTATGTATAGGACCAGGTGATTGAGTATAGTGAGTCCATGAATTAAATTTCCTTTTCTAAGTCTTTGACATTGTTATATTTTTATGACACCCTAAGCGATATGATCTCGTTTAGAATATCTTTATGGCAACAATCAATCATATAACATTTTCTTCTTGGACTTTGTTAGGTCAGTGACTAGTTGCAGTCACGATTACACCTTTGTTTGTGTAGCTATTTACGGTGCACAACCTGTGGGAGCACTGCTAGATTGAAGTAGTGGCCCGCTAGGATAATGCAATCTTTCGGCCCCTTCAGGCGCTATATTTATCTTAGTGTTCAAAGATAGTTAGTATTGGCTCTTATATGCCCTAGTAATGGGTATATGTATACATTTACTATTGAATGCTCTGGCAGTACTCATTAGGAAATGACCGGCCATAGTAAATTAATGTGTAGATGACTGATTGTTAGCCATCTATTATTTGTAAAATGTAAGCTCCTCTTATAGAATATTATTCTTTGGTTTTTCTTAACTCTCCTTGAGGGTTATTACAAGCAAGCTAGCTTAAATAATATTCTTCTTAGTAATTCTAAAAATATAGGATTTGATGCTATGTTTCTATTTTCAATTGTTTCACTATTTTTCATGATTAGACCTCTCAGGTATTAGTCTGGTATTTGCCTGTCTAGATTGTCTTTTTGTATATTGCCTAAAACTCAATTACCCTTTTTACTGTTGCCGAGTTGTGGCAGACGCTTCATCGTTCAAGTAAGAGCGAATATCCCTATTTCTAGAGTTATTAAACTGAACGAAATATTCTATCTAACCTCTGTCGGTTCTTTGTCTACAAAGTAATAATACCTATTTGTCCAACCTAATGTTTTCTTCTTTGATAACGGAAAACAGTTATCGTTAATTAGTGGAATTAAAATTCTGTCACTCATATGTAACTCTATATCTTTTTATTTGATTTTTAATAAACTTATTTGTTAAACATATATATTTTTGTGATGCATCATGTGTAACTTATTTAATTATGTAAAAGCTATTGTATCTTTTTCTACGTGATAGGAAAAGCAACGATACATAAACATCCTACATATACTATTTTAAACCTCATTCACTCATAATAATTGGTTCATAAACCTCGTGCAGTTGACGATTAATCTTGACACCACTCGTGTTTTTGAATGAACAAAGCGAATACATCTGGTGCGTCATTGATGATAGCACTCATTTAAATCACGCAATACACGATTGTTAAAAATGAGATAGGTATTGGATAATTTTACATTTCTGCTCATGCGGAATCTCCCATAAGCTGCTGAAAACTAAGTGGTCATTTCTTTCCTAACCACCCTCGTATAGTAAATTATGAATTACTTAATTGCAGATAAACAATAAAGATGTGCCTACTCTCAACTTTCAATGAACAGACTGCATATTTATTATATTTTTAAAAGTAAAAAGCAATTCGTGAATTTCTAAGGGAAGGAAGGCCTTAATTCCTTAACCAAAACACTGTATGCACAAATTGTTGCACATTTACAATAACGTTTAAAATACCACGACAATCCCTACAAAAAGCCTTTCTTTACAAATGGTTTTGTCTCCTTCCTACTCCATCAATCCCTCTATGTCAAAGTCACACTTAAGAATACACCTCAGCCATAATAGTGGTCACACAATTATTCAAATTGGATTGCCAGCGAAGGAAAGGTCGAGTTTCGAATATCCATCGATTGCACTTAAGTGGGTTTCCACAGGTGATATTATAACTGTGTTCCCATAACCTATACAAACTAATGTTGGCTCATTTATTCTTACTATTTTATTCATTCTTAAAGCAAATATGTAACTATTAAAACTTATGTTAAATCTTGTGAATTTAAAAAAAATCCCTTCTAAAAGTATGTCCAACCAGCAAATGTTTCTATGAAATTCCCTCTCTGAGCCCCTATAGGCCATGTTGTTAATGTTGTCTGCAATACCAGCTCTTTTAGGAACGCATGTTTTTTTTTGTTTTTTTTTTTTTTTAGATTTTTTTGTTTTAAGCTTCACATTCTGAGCCTCGAGAAAGGTTGGTGAAGAGGTTAGAAATCTTTCTTGACTCTGAAGAGAGAGGCAGGATTTCTCTAGTTGTTTATAATCCAAACTATTACTGGATCCATGATATAGTCAGTAGTTCATAGGTTCATCAAACTAGAGGTCCCGGGATTGATTCCAGGCTGGTAATATGGTATTTTTTCTGAAAGGGAAACTATCCCAATGGTCATCAGGGTTTTGTTAATTAGGCTTAAGTTAGAGTAACTGTTTCCACAGATTCGACACCCCTATATTCACCATCGGTAGTTAGCATGCTCTTTGAGCACATTATTTTTAGCTCTCCCCAACTAGGCAATACACTGAGGCGCTTTTTATTTATTTTCTTATTTCGTCATACCTCGGACTAGTTACGTAACTTGTTTTTCTGTTCCAAGGTCTTGTGTAATTTTGTAATTTGTCTTTCTGACCCAAGGACGTTTGTATTTTCGTAACTTGGGCTCGTTGGTTCCATCCCCCGGGGCCTGCTGGAGGTGTTTTTTAATTATTTCTAAATTTGTAATTTTTTTTTCTGACCCGTTTGTTCCAACGACGGACATAGCTAGGAATTTCTTTGGTTTCTCAATACCTAGTATTAATTTTGTAATTTATTTTTCTGACTCAGTTGTTCCAAGGAAGGACATCGTGAGGTATGTGATTACTTTGATATCTCAATACCTCGTAATAATTTGTTTTGCTAATTCCTGACCCAATACCTCAGGCAATATTTTTTTATATTTATTTTCAAAAGTAATCACTATTGAAAGTATTTGTGCCCCCCCCCCCCCTACTAGGCGGTATTACGAGAATGATGCATATAATCGTTTATACGCTTTTCAACAACATCCCTTAGATGGGTTAGTAAAATCGTTTTGATTTCACAGTCCAGCATGCAATAGTCCAAACCAGTTACTTGACGCGTATATTAGGTAGCGCCGATTAGATTCAGGTTTCTAATGTACGTTTCCATCGTAGGCTAATAGAGATTGACAAAATCCTCCGATCCGGCCAAACTGTCACATACATCTACGACGTGTGTGTCTATCAAATCGTTGTAATATCTGGCGACGGGTGTTGACCACATATCCCTCCGTTCTAATGCGACGTTGACGAGGTCCCACAACTCGCATAGAAGCGCCCAGGTCGGGGCGATATAGGCAACCCGTTTAAGTTTGGAGTCTGGTCTTTCATAGATGACAACCATTTGGTCCCTGCAAATACGTCTTAGGGAAATTTCGTGATTATTCAGGCTAGTTTTCTGAGGAGGTTGGGCCTTGTTGAAAAACTTCAAAATGATTGACTCTTAATTGCCCTGTTCTTGCCACTCTGTACAATTAAACACCACTCAGCTCCCGCCACATTTCTCCAGCCGGATAAAAGGCGTAAAGTTCTCCTTCTAAGGTACACGCATTTGAATAGAGAGAGAGAACAGGGGCCTTCTGTTATATTAACATTCTTTGTTTATTAAATGTATCAAATGGGTTTTTTCATGGCTGTTTACATCAATACTTTATGTACTAGAAGTTCTACCCTAATCATCATTATCCCAAAGAAGTATTAGGCCTGTGATTCTCAAAGGGGGAGTACGCTATGAAGAGGTGGAATTAAGGTACAGGTAGTGCCCAGATTGTACAGTTAGCAAGCACACTTATCTGCCTGAGTACTCACAGTATGATATTCATAATTTTGTTTGATATGTTTTTACTAATATATTTTTAAACTGTAAATACACACAAATAAATATACATGTTTTATTGTAGGCTATAGTAAGATTCTTGTAGGAAGAAACCTTTTGGAAACTTAAAGTTTTTAATAACATTTCAATCTAGTTTTAATATTATTTCAATTTTAAATATATTATCGATCTTATGAGGTCAACATTTATAGCATTTTAATCTGTAATTAGTATTATTTCAAAGGCAATGATATTATCTATCCAAAGTGATTGTTACAAATCACAGGGATTTTAATTATGAAATGTATAAAAATATTTTAGTAACAAACTATCCTAAAATATTGTATATATATAATGTGCATATAGCTCTAACAGGTAGAATGAATGTGAAACATACCAGCATTTGCTTAGAGGGAGAGTGGGAAATAATCTACGAATGCCACCATTCATTTGCTAGTGAGCAGTCATAGTACACCAACTCGCAATAAGCACACACATGCAGTGAGGAGGAGCGATGCCATTACGAGCGGAGTGGAGTGAAGCGTTGCCTAATTTATTGAAATATCTATTCATATTGTAAATATCTCAAATATATTTCCTAGTACCACGACCACTGGAAATACAAGAAATCTGTATATAAATTTTGCCAAACCAGACCTACAATTACCTGATTATTGATTGCAAATCCTAGTACCACGACGCAATAAACAAAACCTATAATTTGAAAATAACAAAACTTACAAGAAACCTGCAAATAAATATTATAAAAATTATTACGGTGTTTTTTATAATGTCTACACAACTGCCTATAATATTTGTTTAGGTTATTTTTAAATTAAAGTTACAATCAATATGGACAAGTTAAAACATCCGTTTTCTGCCATCATCAGTGGTCCTTCCTGCTGTGGCAAGTACACATTTTGTATCCGACTTTATCCATCATTTGAACACAATGTGTAACGTTAATTTTGATAAAATCACCTGGTATTATATCTTATGGCCACCAGGGCTCGAACATGACGATCATGTCATGTTCTGTAAGGGTTTGCCGGAAACGGATTACCTTCAAAATAACTCTCCGCAGCTTATTATCATAGACGAACTGATACGCGAAGCCGATGACGTTGTAGTCAATCTCTTCACTTAGGGGGCCACCATTGAAACATTATTTTTATATACCTGACACAAAACCTTTTCCACCAGGCCAAGGGGAAGAGAGCCATTTCCTTAAACGCCCACTACATCGTGCTGTTTAAAAATCCTAGCGATAAAGCCCAGATACAACACTTTGCCCAACAGGTCTACCCTGAAACCCCGTATATTACAAGAGGCCTATACAGACGCCACAAGTACTCCCCATGGGTATATTTTGCTTGATTTCAAAAAGATACACCTGAATGTTTCCGATATAGAACCCACACAAGTTTATATTGCTGCGTGTAACTATCACGCAAAGGCTATAAAAACACTGCTACGTCCCAATTACAAATCATTTCATGAACAAGAGACCCAGAGTTTTTAAGCAGGCCCCTCTTTTAAGGGCAATGCATCGCATGAACCCTAATCAAAGGGTGACCCTGCTAAAAACTGCAGACTAAGAACTTGTAGAGTTCTCTTTGCGATTGTGCTTACAACACTTTTAAAGGGAGGGCTCCCTTAAAAAACACACAATAAGGCCAAATTACGCATCATAAGCAGGTGTTGTGGAAACTGATCAAATGCGGATAAAGTTGGCAGAAAAAGAAACGACTACTCATCCAATAAGGAGGAGCGTTTCTGCCGTTACTTTTAGCCCCCTTAATCAGTGGTGTTCTAGGATAGTTATTTTAACAAGTAGATATGGAACACACTAAAAAGATGATATTGGTGTCCCCTGAAACATTACAACGTTACGAGCAACATCACCAACAAGAGGCATCAGCTACATATCTAGTGGTCTCAGAGATGGACAAAGAAATGGAGAAAATCCTCACTTCGAAACTCGACGACAAGTCTAAATGAACTTTATACCAACAAGTGATACAATGCTCTCTGCACTTTAGTCAGCACCTTCCACTGCCTGAAAATACCCCACAACCACCCCTGAAGATTTTGTTCTTCCCATCCTTGCAGTTCTCGATACTGTACCCTTACAGGTACGTAATAAAAAAATATGAACGTTTACTAGAACATTTATACTTCCCGAGGAGGTATCTCTTGGGACGCAAACGGGGAAGTGAGTATTCATGACACGCCCCTCCATGGATCCAATTTCGTGGATTTAGTCAACGATCTAGTCAGATCAAGAAGACACTGCGAGCTGACGGGGTGGCGAGAGTTTCTCATGGCGCTCCAAAAAAAAAACGTTCCGAAAGAATTTATTGTCAATCCGAAATGTTTGGCACCCCTTACAGATCTGACGCCCGTACCCAAACCACTTACACAAACGCAAAGCCCTAAGAAGAAATTAAAAAGGGTGGATGAAAACAGGTGGCTACCTTTCCACACTTGATGGACCGTTTAGCTGAAATATACTACGACCCTTCTCATCCTACAGGGTTTGAAGGTGCGGCATAGCTCATTAATGCGTCCAAGAATGATCCGGTCTTATTACGAGAATAGCTTCGTGCGCAGGACGCTTATACACTACACAAACCTGCGATAAAATAGTTTCCACGCAACAAGTATGTAGTGTTAAACATTGACGATCTCTGGCAAGCCGATCTTAACGATATGCGAAATCTCAGCAAATACAACGATGGTGCTGTGTACTTGCTCACAGTCAATGATGTGTTTAGCAAGATGGCATGGGTGAGAACGTTTCCTTCCAAGACTGGTGTGTCGTGAGCGACACCTTTCGGGACATTTTCAAACAAAGCGGCCTTAAACCTCTAAGTTTACAGATGGACAAGGGTACAGAGCTTACGTCACGCCTAGGCCGGCAATTTCTCGATAAAGAAGGCATGTATTAGTACACCACTCATAATCTAGACATGAAGGTGAGCATTGTAGAACGTTTTAATAGAACTCTAAAAGGACGCGTGTGGCGTTACTTTACCAAAAATAATATGTATCGCTATGTGGACGTCCTCCAGGACCTCGTTGACGTTTAAATCGCTACAAAACATTCAAGTATCAAGATGGCGCCCGCAGACCTTTTAGAAACCAATGTTTTTCAGGTCAGAGATAATCTGTACGGCAACAGGTGCCCAAACTCATGCAGTAAACCAAAACTCATAGTCGGTGACACGGTGACTATTAGCAAATCCAAAATTAAGTTTGAAACGGGTTACGAGAGTAATTGGAGCGAAGAATTTTTCAAAGTCAGCAGCATTGTGATTCAACAACCAATCATCTATAGGTTGACCGATCTTGACGGCGAGGAGTTGGAGGGGACTTTTTACGAACCCAAATTGCAAGGCGTCTGTCTTTCCGAGACTTTTAAAATTGATAAATTACTACGTGTCAAGGGTAAATGTTCCATAAAGAAAGTTTACGTGCAGTGAAAAGGTTATCCCACCAAGTTTAATTCGTGGATTCCTGCCGCCTCTCTACAATGAAGGAGCAGTTTTACCTCACTTTGTCGAGTGACAGCTCTATGGGATATTTCCCGAAAAATACCCTCGAGAAATTCACCACGCAACTACCTTACCGTCTCACACTCGATGGAAGTCACTCTCGCTGTATTCCAATATCCATGTTCATTCATCTCCGTACCCGAGGGCCAAAATATTATATGGTACAACTGGGTGGACGCTAACGGTGTGAAACAAATATTCAAGGATCACATCACGGATGGAAATTACAGCACAATCCACCACTTG
The DNA here is from genome assembly GCA_033556935.1 of Timema podura. Lineage (NCBI taxonomy): Eukaryota > Metazoa > Arthropoda > Insecta > Phasmatodea > Timematidae > Timema > Timema podura. Next base: position 69,041,228 of record JAVRXN010000010.1, on the reverse strand, counting down.
ATCAAAGCCCTAAACGATGTAGAGGCTTTTAAAGGGGAATCCGGAGTTTTATTCTAGTTTACAAACCCTAACAAAAAAGTTGACATTGTCTTTACTTCACCAAATAGTGTGTAAAGACACGTGCACACACACACACACACACACACACACACACACACACATTAGGAATATATATATAAGGGTTAGAAGAAACCTGCCTGAAATAGTAGGGTTATCTATGTCTTATGAGCTTCGAGATTTTTTCTACTTTTAGTTTTTGGAACCATCAGCCCCTCCCCCTATACCCTCAGTTTGAAGACCCCCATGGACATTTCAGTTTAATTTAAGTTAATAGGTCTTAAGAGATTCGAAAACTTTTGTTAGTTCGGTTTATTGAAAAAAAAATGAGGTTCTCCAATAGGAATTTTCAGTCACTAAGTATTTCTACATTCTTTTGGGTTAAAGCTACCTGGGTGCAATAATTCAGATTCTTAGATCCTCTGGGCTTTAAAATTTTATTGACTTTTGTTTTCTGGGAAACCCCTACATTTTGGGGCCCCCCAATTGGAGTTTTCTGTCAACAAGTATTCGTCCATCCTGACTGTAGATGAACCTTAGGCAGGGTTTGTGTAGTAGTTAAAAATGATTTATCTTTTGATTGAGTTAGGGTTGTCATAGTGGATTACAATAAAAATCATTGCCTGAAGGCAGTATTGGTGTAGTGGCGGACAGTTCTTTATCTGATACTTATATCTGAGCTTGTTTATTTTTTTATAATCTGACTGGCCCTAAATGCAGGGTTAGCATAGTAGTTTAAAATTTTGATCTTACACTTAAATAATTTGGTAGATGTTTAAAATATATACTACGGACTTAGGAAATTTTGTAATATTTTAGAATTCAGACTTTAGCCCTGGATAAAGTTTTGGTCTAGTATTTATAATACTTTCTCTCTACCTGGAGGAAGTGTTGTGCCCGGGAGTATTGAACTAAATTTGCGGTAGGGTGATATATTGGTTTTACATTTCTGTCTCCGATTCAGGATATGGTATTGGTTTAGTGCTTAAAACTCCTTATCATAACTTGGCAAAATGGTAAACTGGTATTAAATATGGACTCTGACCACGAAGTATATATGGTGTAGTTGTTTGCACTTAGTTCTGAGCAAGTGGGAAAAGATATTGGCGGCAATTGAATAAATCACACTAAAACACCCTCATTTTTGTGAATTTTTCCAAACTTAGCAATAACAATTAATCTTATGGATAGATCACTTTTTTCCTGATTGCCTCCTAAGAGACTCACAACCATCTCTGAAATATCTAAACGGAATCCTACACAACTGACACACTCCACATAACGTCTGAGATCAAATGAGCTTCTAAAACGGTTTCAACAAGTGTTGATAACTGCTTCGGTGGCTGCATTGGTCTAAGGCATCACTTTTATGCTAGCCTAGTTTGCTGATGACAGGAAGATTGGTGTTCAAATCCAGGTTGTGTGTACTGAGGGTGGTTTTTCTAAAATGGGTTTCCACTCTCCCTCCATGCTAGTGCTGATATATTTCCTTAAGTTCAAGCTTTCTAATCCCTAACTCATTAGCGTAATTAGTACATATTCGTATAACTTGAACAGATAGTTAGAGGCGGTACTACCAAAAAAAAATTCGTTAACATCTTTAAACCGGTACAAAATCCCTAAAAGTGTTTATCAACAACGTAAAAAAGAGCTTAGATGCGCACACACATTCATTTTCACATAATATATATCAACGTTATCAATTAAATTATCACATTAACATATTATGTATGACTTCGATGGCCGCGTGATCTAACGCACTACCCTCATGTTAGACTAGACTGCCGAAGACAGGAAGATCGGGTTTCAATCCCGGTCGGGTGCACTGAGTGTGTTTTAGCCTTAATGGTTTTCCACTCAAATGCTGGTGCACTTCTTATCAACTAAGCCTTCCTAATCCCTAAGCCATTAGTGCAATTGGTAGATAGGCGTATAGCACGAACGGGTAGTAAGACACGGTGATAAAAAAAAACTATGTCACTAACAATACCCGCACAAAATGATTGTTTATCATATCGAAACAGTCGTATGCAAAAAACATATCTTCATTCATATGAATTAAAATTTTTTCTATTTCTCTAAACTTTCACGTTTACATGCAGATATAAACACATATTTTTTTAAATACATTTGCATTCTAAATGAATGGGCCTTTTTTATAATCACCTACACAACAAACCCGAAATCCCTCTCTTGGGTCAATACCTCAATAAATTATTTAGCTAGCAGTTGGTCGACAATTTAGACAACGGTGGAGCCTCTGACGTCAACCAAAAAGAAAAAGAAATGTGCTCAGGTTTGGGTCTGCATAAGGTAGACCTTCTACACACACACACTTCCACTCATAATTACTAACGTGGGTGTTAAAGTTCCAATATAGCATGACATAATTTTTTTATAACATATTTGGTATTAAAATATAACTATAGTGAAAAACATTAACTCATCGTCTTGAGTACTAATACAAATAAGGCAGTCGTATGGAAGTAAAAAAGGGGTTAAGTTCATAGTATACTGTGTTACATTTATAAATGGACTAGAATGTGGCTCTAGCTTATTGTGATAGCTTAAATAGACAAGTTGTTATATTTGCTAATTACTGTTATAGCTTTATTCAAACATCATATTCTTTAACTTCAAATTTAAAAAAATGACACCTGGGAACGGGAATCGAACCCAGGACTTTTGGCTTAATACGATTTCATTGGCATACTAAACCAAAGGTCCCGGGTACGATTACCGTGTCCAGGTGCCATTGTAAAGAACATGATATTTTGATGCGGCGATAACCATAAATATCAAATATAATAGATAACCAAAAATATCAAATATAATAGCTTTACTATTTAATCCATCATGATATGCGCATTCGTAATTGTTATTGTACTGTACATTTGTCAGAATAAAACCTACCGAGCTGAAGGTGGCTGCGTTATCTGATAGCTCGTGATCATAATTGATAACACATATGTAGCTGACGATTTCCACACGTCCATCACAGACTCAGCCTTAAAATATTAGTGAAGAATGGCCCTGAACACAGGACGATTTCTGGATAGTCAAAGGTCCTGGGTTCGATTCCCGTGTCCCGTGTCTTTCAATTAAAATAATCAAGGCCGTAGCCAACTAATAATTTAGGGGAGTTCGGGGGGCCAATCACCCAATTGCCGGAGGCTAGAAAAGATTATAAATATTAAACACCTCTAGAAGATCTCTGAAGTGTTTTTTTTTATAAACTTAGCACCATAACTGCCGAAGGCTAGGAAAAATTCGAAATACTAATTACCTCTAGAAGCTATCTGAAGTTTATTTTTCAATATAGCACCATAACTTCTGAAGGCTAGGAATAATCATAAATATTAAAAACCTTTAGAAGCTATCTAAGGTGCTATTTTTAAAACATAGTGCCATAACTGCCGAAGGCTAGGAAAAATTCTAAATATTAAACACCTCTAGAAACTCTCTGAAGTGCTTTTTATGGTAGCAGAGCCCCCTAATTGGTACTTGTATATTAAATTTGATATTGTTTGAACCATAAATAAAGCCACACATATTTTGTTCATAAAATGTTGGGGGGGGGGGGGGTTGATCCCCAAACCTCCCCTCTGGCTAAGCCTGTAACGGGCTAATCGGGCTTAGCCCCGTTCAATTATAAGATACGAATGTTTGTTAGTACAAGCAAGTCGTTAAGAGTTAATAAAGGACAATCTTGTGTTAAATGCTACACCCATAACATATGTTTATTTGTTTACATACCAACTTCACCAACCGTGGCTGCAAGCGGAATGCCCCACTGGAATGAACAACACCTGAGAAAAGACCGACCGCGGCCGCAAGGGAGAGCTCCGCGTTCAACAACGAATACGAGGCAACATCAACGCAGTTGGCCTGCTCAACTCGGGGTTCTGGAAAATTATGGAAGCTTCCCCCTCCACTCCAGTCTGACCACTCAACCACGTGAAGTCTTCATGCTATATATTCGCGGGCCCGCTTCGAAGAAAATCACAGAACACGCCGGGACCGAACCGGCACCGTTGTCTTGCAACACGCTCTCATCGATTCCAGTAAATAAACATTTCAACGTGCACATACAGTTTGGGGAATGGATCCTCTGGATAGGAGGAAGCCGCTATAGCAGCGATACTACATGGCAGGATGAATACCATTGGTTGAAAGGCTAAGATTAGGATAAGTCGACTACATGACAGGTTTTTTTTATTAGGACAAATTGTTAGTTAGGAATAGGAAATATTCATGGTCTGTCTTGGGGCGTTATAAGTATGCTTTGTTAGTCTAGTTTTGTGTCATCTCTTTCTAGAGAACAAATTGTAAATAGTATTCAGAGTTTTGTCTACTTGCTCTAGAGAATAAGTTGTAAATAGTATTTGTTTAATTCCGCGCTTCTCGCGTTTCCGTGACTGAGCCGCATGGGCCAGCCACTAGACATTACGGTGATAATAACGACACACACCATGTGTCCATTCATGTAACAAAGAGGTAGCTTGCCCGGGAAAGCGACAGTCCAAGTTAAATGGAGGCCCAGGTTTTATACCTAGTTAGGTTTATTGATGAATCACAAAAACTTGTGTTTGGTAGTTAACCTGTGGGCCGCTCTTGCTGCTCAAGATTGGCCCGTGATTTATTAGTGTTTCAATAGTTGTCTTGCTCCTCTTGGGGGCATACAACTCTTCAGTCGCTTCTGCCCCTCTGGCTCGACTGGAGTTGTCACTGAGTACTTGATCATGTACAATGAGGTCGATCGCCCTCTAGGTTCCAAAATAGTGGCACGCGTTATCGACCGGGCATGGCCCGTAGTATTTGAGGTATTTATGAATTGTTCGTAGCTCTTTTTAGGTGTTTTGTACTGTACCCAAGGTCCTCTCTTGTAACTGTACTGAAGCTTGCCCAATATAAGCAATTATTGTGCTTTCACAGCCGAAGTTCATTCATGGTAGAACTACTAGTAACGTAACTCAATTGTCAGAGTTATTTCTTGTGGCGCTTCACGCCTCACGCCTGCTGGCTTTGGCAAAGCTACCTCCTACTGTATTTTCTTATTATACATTGTTCTTAAGGAGATTACGTGCAAAATATTGTCTATGTCTTGTGAACTATTACATTGCATTTACTTTAATCACCTCTTTTTTCATTTATTTCATAAATGTTTTCACTTACCCTATGTAAAATGTGCACCCCGTAGAGGTGGTGCAAGCCCTTGAAAATAATATTGAGCTTATTAGCTGTGCCATAGTGGAACAATCAAAGGTAAGCTTTAAGGGTAAACGAAGGGTTAATTTTAACGATTGAAATGAAACAATAGTTAATTATAATTTTACTTACACATATATAAATGTTTCAAGGTGTGTTGCTTTTTATGTAACTATAAAAATACGTTTAGATAGTTTGGGATTACTGTACAGGTTGGTTACTGAGAGAAACAAAATATTATTATAGGATAAATATAACAACGTTGTAAATAGGAATAAATGTGTCTAAGAAGATACATATTAATCAGTTTTGTTATATAATCAAAGTGTTTCACTAATGGAGATAATATCTCCAATTAGTTGATATAATTTATAATATTCTGAATCCATTATTTTTATCATAGTTATTTAAACAAATATTAAATTAAATATAACTGAGATAGTATACATATGTGTTTTGTTACTGGACTGATATAAAGTTAAAGTCGAATCTAAAAATAAAAAATAAAAAATCCTTAGTAACTTTAAAGTTCCCAAATACTACAAAATTAATTGTACACTCTATTTAGGTAGTAATCATAACTTGACTGATTATACAGCGGACCCATCCTATACGTTGCATGATAGAGGAACCAAGTAAGGTAAATAAAGAGCATCAGGGTAAATAAAGGGCATCTTAAATATTCATAAAATATGGTCTTTATTTCGTTTAAGTTTCAATACATTGGAAATGCAAAAGGTACATCTGATCAAAAATACTCTTATAAGCTCCTTATGGCTGCCAATACAGATATTAATTAAAGGAGTTCAAATTATATATTTATTAATAATAGTTTTAGACAGTAATTATTATTACTACTCCACAGAATATTTAATTATTAATCAATAAAATATCTAAAAAATTATGTATTAAAATAACATTGCTAAAGTAATTTAATAATACAATCTTTTCATCACAAACTAATCTCATAAATTTATTTGAATAATATTATTTAAAGAATTTGTTTGTATATTAAATTCAAGATTACAATTTTATTTTTCATAGTCAAGTGATTTAATTTGTTATATAAATTTTTCTTAAGAATCAAACCCAAATATTGATCATGTGATTAGAACTATGTATTTTATAAATATTGATATTCAAAATTGCTATTAAATTTTTACATATATAAAGTTTAATCCAGTAGTTATTTCATTGTTAAGAGAGTTTAATACTTATTCAAGCTATCAATAATATTGCCTTTCTCGACAAATCATGAGGTTTTATTAACGTTTACAATTTTAAATTCGTTTAGTAAGATTTCAAATTGAAAAACATATTGTTATTACTTTTGTATGGGGATTGTGAGTAGAAACAAAATATTGGCTTGGATATTAAATAAAAACTTTTTTCATAAAATCTCATATGTAATATTCTTTACTCACTAAATTAAAAGATACTACGAAAGGCACTTCTTTATTCAAGGCAATTACAATATTGTTGTTTTCGTTCACATTCTAGAAATTAATACTTTTTTATGTTTTTATATTAGCTAACCCTATGATACTTTTCTTGAGTGCACAAAGTATTAACAAATTTTAAAAAATATGATTTAAGCCCTTTGAACATATTATGAATATTTATAATAAATTCAACGCAATTGTGGCTTTCTATGGGTAGAAGGAATTGTATCACACCAAACATTTGAACATAGAAAAACTTTTAAGCACCAAACAAAATAGTGGAATAATATTAGGAGGTTGGTGAACTATACTCTTAAAATACTTACATAATGGATGTTAATTGGTAAAAATATATGAACACTATCAAAACGGGGATGCCAATGACAAAAAAGATATTGAACAGTAAATTTTCACAAATATTTAAAAACATCTGAACTTTTTTTGTGCTTTATTACAAACTTTAAAAGTTAGGAAGTCAAAAAAGTTGAATTGGCTGATTTATAGTCAGAGTACCACGTCTATATATTGTGATTAGGACAACATTTAAAAAATCTGTTGAAAATAAATCTTAAAATATATTTTAAACTCATTAACATCAATTTTCATTCAAAATAAATTTTTAAATACAAGACTTTAAATATAATGTCAAATAATAATTAAGTGAATTGGCAACATCATTGGCGTATTGTTTGCCTATGCTAGTCCTGCGCCGAATACCCAAGATTATTAGGACTAGTTTTTTAAGTACTTCTTGTTTTTTCTTTATTATGAAATATTTATGGGGTTTTATCGTGTTATTTTAGTTGTTTTAAGTCTATAATTGCTTGCAGAATATATTATCATCAACAATCTCTAAAGTCAGGCTTGTACCATCTCAAGTTTATTTAGCAGATAATGGTAAAATAGAATCTCTTTCAGCTAATTTACATACAGCAAAATATATGTGTAAATAGCCAATGATGTAGTGATAAAGTATTGATGGGAAATAAATATCCCCTTTGTTAATGTTATCACAGGCTATGCATCTAAATAGCATAAATCCTCAAATTATTGAATGCTCGTTTGTTTTCAAGCAGCAGTGTTTGAAGTGCTTAAGGATTTAAGAAACAGTTTTAATTATTGCAATGTGAGTTGTAAAATCCAGCTTATCTCCTCTCACCAAGATGTGATGGACGCTTGATCCGTGTATCACTTAGTTTTACTCTTTTTATGATTTTTTTCTTTGCGTATTGTTACCTGTGTGGACTATACTCATTAAACAATACCATGTCAATTGAATAGGGCATGTCTCTCTTATACAGTTAGGAAGGTGCTAACACCACTCTTAGCACCAACATTTATTATTTAAATATCTGATTATGTAGATATTGCGATGATCTATAAGGTGTTGTGTTTTGATATTCCATTACATTATTTAGTGGATGATAATTATAGGTAGTTTCATATTTTTGTATGTTTTTTTATTTAGAGCACCCATGTTAGAATATTCCCCGGAGAAGAATCCTTTTACCTTCTTGGCCTACGGTGGTTAACGGTATTCGGCCCCCGAATCCACAATGCAGTTTTTAGAGTATAGCGTACCTATTAGTTTTATAAGAATACGCCACTGTAAAGCATTCAAATTCCTTAAGGATAACGTTTGTGCCAAAGAGAAATATGATATACAGGAATGTTAGCCAAATTAATGTGCATTAAACTGACCCAATATCAAAGTTGGTGTAAATAATTGTACATATATAATTAATTTGGTTTATTCACATGGTTCTGTTTTACATGCCAACTAAGTTTTTTAAACTAGCATTTTTAGCTTTGGCACATTTAAAATAAACTAATACTAAACTAAAATGTCACACACAAATTTAAAAAATAGAAGGGACAATTGACCGCTTATTACGTGTTATGTTTTAACCATCATCAAATATAAGGTAATATCCTAGTGGCCATAGTTCCCATACCATTTTAAAAAATGTCCCTCCTTGAATAAAAGTGACAAAATAGTCGTGTTTGGATTTATTTAGAATAAATTTCACAAGGCATAAAATATGTAGCTAGTATTACTACACTAGGATCTGGCTAATTCGAAGTTGGTTAATTCGAATAATTGGATAATTGGAACCCACCATTACTTCCCAAGAAATTATTATTAAATCAATGGTAGAAAATAACATTTAATTCGAATTTTAAAGGAAATATTTGGATAATTCGAAGTTTATACAGTATATTACTGTTAATTTTTTTCGAGTTTCTACTCACTTCAAACCCAACTTAACAATCTCAACTAAACCCAAGAATCCCAGGAAATATAAAATACAGCTAAGAGTTTCTGACTATTAGTAAAAGAGAAAGCGGGGAATTTTGCACCAGCTAAAAGAGGTTTTCCTAGAATAGAGGGATGTTTTGGATCTGCTTTAATTGCTTCTTTGTGACAATGTCATCACGTGACGCCCAGCTTGGAAGCGGTAAGATGTATGTTGCTTGTCCTAATCTGGCACCTTTGTCTCTCAGTGGCAGTCGCTCAATGTCATCTGACAAGTGTAAATTGCGGTGTTTTAACGATGTCTAAGCATGGAGCCTAAGTTTAACCTTAGCCAAGAATGTTGAAGGGATTAGAGAATTGGAAAAGGGATTGAAAAAGAAGTGTGATATTGCAAAAGAATATGGAATACAGCCGAACATTTTATCGACTTACCTTTAAGAAAAGAATAACATCATGGAGAATTGGATTCACTGAATCTCAACCAGATATAAAAGACAGCGTTTTTAATGCGATCAGTGAAATAGAAGATTTTTGTTAGTTGTGTCCGGAGAAGAAAGCTACAACAAACCAAATTCACTAAATTTTTTCCAAAGTACCTAATGTAATTTAAGTGCAAAAACTGATAAAGTCTGCAATTTTTGTACGGTGAGTTAATTTTTACAATTTTTCATTTTGAGGTTTTTTATTTATTGTGTACAAATAGTTTAGGTACCAATAGGTTAATTCGAATTTAGGGTACTTCAAATTCTTTTAGATATCCCTTGGACTTCGAATAAAAGGTTCTACTGTATTTACAAAACGAAATATGTATGACTTCAACATAGTGGGGTGGAAGTAAATTAGAGCCAAGGTAAGCATTTGAAGTTTTTGAAGTTTATTTAAAAATATATTCTATGTTCAAAATAATTACAATGTTGGTTCAATAGCTATAATTTATCTACAATAGTAATATCAACAGTTCTTAAACATTAGTCATGATCATTGTGGAATGTGAACTTAAGTATTTTGAATGAAGAGCAAGTTAACTTAATTTAACGAAGCCCAGTATAAATGTTAAAGAACTATTCAGATTACTAGATGTATAAAATTAAACGGTTCTATTAAAACAATATTTTATGTGTTTTGCCTGAAAACGTGTTTTGTCATATCATCTATAAAAATTTGAACCTTAGGTAACGCCCCCATACATTCCGTCTTAAAGATGGAATGCTTCAAAACGACCAGACACAGCTGCTACCATATTATATTTGAATTATCTCTTGTATGTTTTAAGACCTTCAAATCATATTTTCCAAACAGATATACAAAATCATTATTCATTGTGGATACATTATAAACAATAGGTTTCCTTTATAAACTTTCGTCAAGGTCAAAAATATATACTAAGATCTTTGCAACTAAATTATAGCACATTTTCAACTCTATGTTATGTAAATGTTTATTAATACGATTCCACAAATGCACACTTAAAAATTTGTAAATCCATAAGAACTTGCTTTTAATTTTTAAAATCAACATTAAATATGAATTATATAAATATAATATCACAATATCTTCTTTTATAAACACTAGAAATGGCATTTCACAAAATTTCAGGTACAGTAACTATAGCATTTATCCTCTGTTTACCTTGAAAAGTAGTATGCCTCCCTTGTTTTAACTCTGGTGTAGATTTAAGATAGAGTTATATTGTCATCAGGCCATTTAAAACTGCTACCTTTCTTTGTAAAGGGAGTGTGCAATGATTAGTCAGATATAAGAAATTGGTTCATAAAAGAATTGAAAATGTATTCCCAAAATTAAAACAGAATATCAATTAAAGTTTTGTGTTGTTTATTTCATCAATCTCAAAAGATTCATTCACAACACCCCAATGCATCGTACTTCTATTTCATTAGATATTTGAAACTGTATCTCAGTCGAAATTTCAGGAGGAATCTCTGATGCTGGTGTAGGTAGCATATGTGGTAGTTTTGAGGTAATAGGAGGCCAATCAGAGTGATTTACAAGTTCTTCTTTCAACTTCTCATATTTGATTTTTGGTCCTGATGATAGTTTAGGAAATTTGCTAAGTAATGCATATTTTATAAAGAATCTCTCAAGAAATATCCCAAGAAAAAACCCAGCAAAGCCTAGAGCTACAGTAATAATTCTAAACCCATAGCCTTCAGCTACTTGAAGTTCTAACCATCGAATAACCCAATGAGCGGGGTAAACAGTTATGTAAATAGAGATGACAGTCATTGCCATCAAAGAAATAGTGAGAGTTTTATTGGTATAAATAGGTTTTCTGTAAGGAGCACCTTCTGAGAAGACAACAGCGAGTGTAATGTACTGGAACAGTGAAACACAGAACACTGCGTAGTTTTCATAACAAGCATAGGATGTGAGAGAGTCGTACTTGAACGGATGATACCAAGGGTACAACTGAACTAAATGAAAACATATACCCTGAAAAAAAATATTTACTAGTAACTGTAATGTAAGAGATAACATTGGTGCCAAAGAGAGAAGACTAGAGAGAGGGGGAGTTTTTACGAGAGGGCCTGAATATGCTTCTGTTTTCCCATAAAAGAAAGCAAAATTCACTATTAAACAAATGTCTATGAACAAAAACTCTAGATCAGACAAGTTTGATTCAATATTATATAAGATGATTGCAGAGAGAAATTCTGTTAAACTGTAAGCTACCATAAATTTAAATATTCCAAAAGATGTGGATAAAGCAGCCCGTCCTTCTCGTATCACAATGGGCACACACGATATGTTGGGATCTCGTGACGTGAACGGAGACGCAACAGAAGATTCGGCTTCGGAAAGGGAGATACCAGCATGAGCTGCTTTTAGTGCTCCACAATCATTGGCACCATCTCCACACATTGCTAGAACACAGTATAGAATCATTTAATGGAATGTATTCAAGGTATGCTACATGAACATGGAGTTATATCAAACAAAGGCTTACAGAGATACATGATTAAAGAAGGATAAAGCCAACCTATCTAAAGGAATTTTAATATCTTGAGAGCAGCAACACCAAAATAACTTATTTACATGGCCTCTACACTTGTACTGAAATCTAGGTACTCGAGTTTTGCTGTTACCTTCTGATCTATCAGCTGCATCGTTATAATACTTATTTTACATTAGTTCAACTTAAAACAAATGTACTGATTATAAGAAAACTATGATATCTAGTTTAAGGGAAAATAATTAGGAAGGCTAACTTTAATAAAATACACAAGCATTGGTTGGAGTAAAGATTGATTCCTACCGACATAGTATCCCATCTCTTGAAATTCTTGAACAAGCTGCTGCTTCTGGTCGGATGACATGCGTGCAAACACCACTCCTTTAACAACTACTCGTTGTAGGACCTCAGGGAAATGTTCTTTCAACAACTGCCATGATTTTCCAGTCAACGCAAATCTATAGTTACTAGGAATTTTCATAGATTCAGGGTCTTTGTTAAACAAAAGTTTCATTTGGCCATTGCTTATTTCGCTTGAAATTTCCTGAAAAAGTAGTACAAACGCATATTATATTATTATAAAGCTAAGTACTATAACAATATGATACGTAAATCATACACTTATTTTAAACTGAAAATTAACATTCATATATTACTAACTAGACTATAATATATATATATATATATATATATATATATATATATATATATATAATAGTCTTAGACATCGTAGAAGAAATCAAGGTAAAAGTAGCTAATTTATTTATATAAGTATGGTGATACACAGGGTGAGGAGTAGTAACTAGTAATTCGTAGATACGGACAGTATCACAGGATTAGGTTTATAAATATAAGTCGAAGACATTCTTTGCAAAAAATATATTTTTTTAATACCTTTTAAGAAAAACTATATTTAAGTTAGAGAGGAGTGATATGGTAACACTGTTCCTGAGATTGAATAATAATTGGTGTTATTCGAGTGCACGGTATATACTTGGTGAAAGGAATCACCCATGATTACTCCAGGAGTTTCCTCAATAGAAACACCATGCTTTAGGCTTTGAGTTGGAAAATATTATTTCTCCAAGCATTTCATGAAGCAACCTCATTGTAAGTAGGCGTCTTGACAAAGGGATATTTAGCACAAAATTTGAAGAAGGTTGTTAACGGTGTGTAAAATAGGTTATTAGTGACGGCAGTTACATTAATTGTTGTAAAATATGCACATTACTTTTATAGATGAATATCTAAATGTATAGCACCTTTAATAGTACCTACTGAAACTGTTAGGCTACTCTTCATTGCAAAACTTAATACTAAACGTCCCTTGATCACAGCCCTTATGGTTTTACTTACATTCATACATATGGGATTTGGTGAAACCACACAGTTCCACATTAATGTGAGAATAGAGAGATTGTCTATCTCCAAGGCTCAAGGAAAGATCGTTGCCAATACCCTCCATCATTGGGCTGCCATCTATAGCATTTAGGTTATCAATCATTCCTGTCAACAATCCGGTTGGAGAGGAGTTGCCACCATGATTGACCTACTTTCACCACCGGTTTGAGGACTGCATCACCCATGTCTTACTTTAATCCTTTTTACACATGTCTTGCTGATTAATCGGAGCCTTGGCTATTAATAGTACCAGGATGTAAATAAATGAGTCAAATTATTGGAGGGGAAATCTATTCATATTTTTAATTGGGATATCCGTCATGTCTGTCAAAGTGGCATTTTTAAAACTCTTTAAATAGTTTTTGCTACATTCATGGAGATGATTTATTTAAAAGTCCTTATGGGCTGTATACCGTGTGTTTGATTACACTTGCATGCAGTTGTGGGTCGATGTTTTAATCCGGAATCTCCTAACTTATCACCGAATCTATATCGTTGGGTCTTATTTTTTCCTGAAGTATTAACAGTAGCTGCACATGTGGCAGTCCTCAATTTTGCCACTCCACAGTTTATATACAACAATTTTACTGCCTATAACGTTACTGCTCAGCTACTTGAATATATAAATAATTTTTAAACGGTTTAGAATCCTTCTAGATAAATTAAACATAATATAAAAATAGCGTACACAAATCTATTCAGTAGTTCTCTAACTGTTATAATCGAACATAAAAGTGCAGAAACTTCTTTATATGGATCTGTGAATTAAAAATATCCAACTAAACTAACATATTATATCTTTTTAAATTTACTGTTGAAATGTTTTCTGAAATTAATCTTGTATTTGTCAATCAAGCTTTACATATGAACAATTAATTCTATATTCAAAAGGAGAATCCACTATTTCCCTATTTTTCAAAAAAATAATAATTTTTTTTTTTATTTTAGCTAATTTTTTGATAAACAGCCTAAGGCCTTCCCTGTAAAAATATATATAATACAAAAAACTGCATAGCATTTATTTAAGTTGTCCAGAGATATTAGGAAACAGACATATAGGCCGACACTTTGTTTTATAATAATAGTAAGATTATTAATAATTTATACTCACAGCTGAGCATTATGGATTTAAATTAAAACACTTATTTTCCTTGTACCTCTCTTTCCAATCTTTTAAATAGCTGCCATGGTATATTTAAGTTTTTATTATAAATATTTTTTATGTTTATTTATATTTTTACTAGGAATTTAATTACCAAAAAATTGTATGTATTCAAGAAAATTGTGTGTGTCGTTTTGCATGTTAACTTTGAAATATTCTTAAGACAGTAAATAAATGATTGGCATTGGTGTTCGGTAAGATTGGAAAAAAATGATCGGCATCTGCCTGAGAAGCAAGGATTAATTAGACAAGGTACCTAATAGATACATACGATGATACGTATAATACAAGAATTTGTATTATTTTGAATAAAAATTTTCACTTGCCTCGGGTTCATATCCTGAATACACGATATAATGTATCTTTACATGGAAGATAAAAAATGAAACCCATGTTTTCATTGGCTGTATTAATAACTTTGATAAAACCATTAGTATTCATAATGATTCAGCGAAGTGATTGAATATGTTTCTAATTTAATTTGAGACAAAATGGTTGAATCTCAGTCTATATTGTATGATAAGACGTTCTGTTAGCTTTTAGAAAGCTTGGTATTCGTCACACAAAAGATTTTCAAAGTTTTCATTTATACAAGCAGGATAATACCCGAAATAAAAAGTCACTTTAAAGTTTACTCGTTTCTTTCCCAAACGTCTACTCAAGAACACATTACGCTTTATACTTTAATAATTTTAAAAATCAACATTTTTTTTCGAACCCTAATCTCCACGTCATCAACAGTATAATCTAACACGAGAGTGACGCCTTAGACCATGTAACCACCAAAGAAGGTTGTCCACTGCTGCATGTCACTTTGTTACCAGATTAAGAATACATTTTTAATATTTTCCCTTACTATCTATTAATTATAAAAAAAGATATATCCTTATATATCGTTCAATATATTTCAATCTCTTGATTGGCAAACATTTACCAATTTGTTATATATTCTGTTTTGAGTAAATCCTTGTTCATTTATTTTAAATTTACAAAATAATACAATACTTTTGTAAAATAAGAATTTGGATTAAAGTTTAATTATTTGATGGACAATGTAATTTAATGGTAAGAGATTCTAATAGGCTACGCCTCACCCCTTAAAGACATATATTTATTTCATTTGTTTTTGAAGGCCCCATACCCCCTAGCCCCTCACCCTCCCAATGTTGTATGAAACTTATTTACAGCTAATATAAGTTCAATATTGTTTTTTAATAATAAAGTTATTTTTTTATTCTTTTTGCAAATATTTTTCATCTATAAATCAATGATCGTTGATCTAAAATAAGTCAATCACCTAGTTTAAAAAAATTAAATATCAAAGAAAGGATTTGATGCATCATATTGTAAATAATAGTTTTTCTAAACTTTATCATCTTACTTTTTCAACAATGATAATTGGGATTGGTTTTTTACATTGATATCACTTTGATAATGAAATTGCTCCCTTTAAGTATCTTTGGAATGATAATATTTAAAGTTCCAAATAAAATAAGGAATTATTGCCAAAGTCCTCCACAGTTTTCATGTTTTTATCTGGAGTTAGACATCAATAATTTGAAGATTAGGATTCCTCATAATTTAGAATTCACAACTATCAGAGGATCCCCCAGAGCCTAATGTTTATATTTATATACAATATGTGATATCAAATTAAATTCGTAGATCAACAGCAGATCACGAAAAAAAATTGAGGTCTATTATGTCTAGCAATCCCTAATTACAACCGACCCATGAAAATATGGTGATCATTGCACCTGGCTACGAATCTAGGGGTCCAGGCTCAATTCCCAGCTGGTACCATGGGTAATTTTTTGAAAAGGGAATTATCCCAAGGGTAACCAGGATTTGGGTAGATAGGCTTAAATTAGGTTTAAGAGTTTCTATTGGTTCCACACACTCATATTCACTGACACCATCCCCTAATCTCATAGGGACATGGAAAGAGCCTCCACAGAATGGATGTACGATTATTACATTCGAGCGTCCCCCGGGAAACGTTACATTAATAATGTTTAATTTTTCCACAAAATTGGGTGATTCGTGATGTGGCCCAGACATGTGCATATTTATAGAATATACATAAAATGACAATCTTGGTTTACTGCCATTTAAAATATTCAGCATGATTTAGGAGTACGGAAGAATCGTTTTAGTATGACTAACTACACTTTAAATTATTTAGTTCAAGAGAATAAAGTGAAATGTTTGAGTATATAAATGGCATCAGTTTGAAGAGGAATATTTTTTTCCGCATTAGGGCTACCTGCCCATTTTCTAAGTAAATACTTGTGGTTTTTCATAATACTTAATATCCTCATATTATACTATTTAAGTAACATTTACCCACTAATGTAGATATAGATAAAAAAAATAATAATCGATATATATATCCTCTCCATTGATCGATACTCTTAGCTCTAACATTTAAATTAATGTTGATAGGTATTATCCTCTCTTTCCCCATACTTATTTAGTCTTTAAGTGATAAAATGCCTGGGTCTTGAGCTAAGGTGAAGCCAAATTAACGCCCATTCATTCTGACAGAGTTTATCTTGAGATTAAAGATTAAATATTAACAATTCTAAATGTGGGGTTAGTACATTTGTTAATTGCACCAACCTGTGGTTTAAAGCGTCCACTATGAGTGAAATACACTTCCGGCTCTTTTTCAGAATCATCGTCTACCACTGATACGTCTATGATTACTTCTCCGCTCTGGATGATGCCACATTCTCTGGCCACACTCAATGCAGTCAGTATGTTGTCACCTGTGGACCATAGCTCTCATCAACTAATTGTTTCTTTATTACTAGATTACTAAGAAAAGTAAATACAGTATATTTTACCAGAATATTCTCAGGAGTGCTAGTCATGCAAAGTTTACCAATGAAAATTGTACAAAATCTTCCTGTACATGTTTTCTTAAAAAAAGAATAGATTCAAATGTAAGACTAAGAAAAAAATATTACAATAGTAAACTCAAGATTTTCACACTCTAGTAATTGTAGTACCTATTACAAATTCATTTTATATAGGAGTGGCGTTTATTGACTACATAAAATCAACCAGAGCCAACGAAATAAAAAAGGCGAGTTCAACTTATCTTAACTAATAAAGCCTAATCACACTTAGAGCTTACTGCCCATTTTAATGACCTCATGCTAAATAAAATACTACAGTTTACCAATAGCAAATTGATAAAAGATAAGTTTAACATTTCTGAGTTAGGCAAAATAACAATATTAATTTTTAAAATCAATAAGACTTAATAAATATCGATTCAAGAAAATATATGGATCTACCTAAGTATCCGTGGTTTACTAATAGAACATAAACCACCAACAATACCTTAAACTTATTCAAGAAAAACCTTGAAAAAGAACCAGAGCTCCCCAAAACTTGCAGTGAGCCTCCATTTCAACTCGGTAATAGGTATCTGCTTTCTAATATATACAAAAATGACAACTGTATCATTATTCAACCCACCAGTAATCATGACTACATTTATGTCAGCCTTTCTCAAAATGGAAATAACATCTTTGGTCTCTGGTTTCAGTCTGTTCTCGAGAACAACCAAACCAAGGAACTCCAACTGCTTTTCTACATCTTCTCGTTTTATATCTCCAA
This sequence comes from Timema podura, assembly GCA_033556935.1. Lineage (NCBI taxonomy): Eukaryota > Metazoa > Arthropoda > Insecta > Phasmatodea > Timematidae > Timema > Timema podura. The sequence goes on along the minus strand of JAVRXN010000010.1, from coordinate 69,023,100 downwards.
CATTTGAGAAACTTAAATCATCTAGTGTTCGCATTCCAAGGGCGATGACTCGATAACCTTTTTCCGTATAGTTTTCCAAGATTGATAAGACATCGGGAGGAACTGAAAAGTTAAAAGTAGCAGCATTACATAACAAAAATAATATTCTTATAAGCCTAAGAATTCCAAGAATATGTTCAGTGAGATCCCAGATTGAATTATTTGCATAATTAGGATTTGGTAGAATATTAGTATAATTCATAACAAAATTAATAGTTTTGGATAAGAAACGCAAAAGCCTTCTTTTAGAAAAAGGTTTTATGATATTAAAAACACATTCACAAAACGTTATTTATTTTAATAAACAGAGATGGGTAGTTACGATTTTAATAGCATGATTTTTAACTGGACAGTAATTAACTAAATTTAGGCCAAATAAAATCCCTCATTCGCATTTAATAATTTTATTATTATTATTAGTACCGCGTCTACTACCCGTTCGGGTTATACGCACTTACGCTAATGTGCAATGGTAGGGTAATTGTGAGATGAAATGGATGACCTACAGTTTAACGTGGAATCCGAACCACGGTGGAGGCCTGGCATTACTCACATTCACAAGTTGTGATTAATACACGTCTTGTCAGAGGTGAAGGAAGGGTTTGGCAATCAGATAAATCTGTGCCGTGACCCAGGATTGAACCCGGACCTCAGCAGAGAAGTCTGACACCTTACCCCTAGACAACCAGGTCACCTTTTAAAAATCTTCAATATTACTTAGATGTTATTTTAGTAATAGCCATGTTTCCAAAGGAAGATGTCCTCAGGATAGCTTTATTTTTTATTTTAAACATAAAATAAATAATTTACTTAAATATATATGCCCCAAAACACAATAAAAAAAGGCTGACGTATGGCTTAAGTATGGCTGAAAAGTGTAGAGATCATATATTTTAAAACTTATTTGTAGAAAATATATTTTAATCAATATTAAATAATAAATGAATGTCTGTTTTAAGTATATCGTTAGTTTTTTTTTTTAGCACCGCGTCTTACTACCCGTTCGGGTTATACGCTTAAGTACTAATTACACTTATGGATTAGGAATTGGGAAGGTTGAATTTAGAGGAAGTGAACCCGCATTTGCGTGGAGGGAGAGTGGAAAACCATTTAGGAAAAACCTCCCTCAGTTCACCGACCGAGATTCGAACCTCGATCTCCCCGTCCTCAGTGGTCTGGCTCAACACGACTGGCGCGTTAGCCAACTACGCCACGGAGGCGGGTTATATATATATATACGTTAGTTAAAAGTTTTTTTTATCAACTATTAAAAAATGCTTTTCGTGAGAAATTAAAAAATAATTATATATTATTTCCTGTGAAGTAACTATCAAATTTTGTACTAAATAACTGTTGTTAGTTTTGACTAACTTTGAAATCATAGTTCATAGAGCTATTTACTACTTATTAGTTTTCAGTTACAAACTTAGCTTGGAAGATCTTGAATAGAAGGACAAGTTAAGTTTAGAAACAATCATAACTAGCTATTCCTAGATTATTTATGCATTTTTTAAAGTTAATATTTTGAAATATATATAATTAAAACTTAGTTTCATTTTAACTTCTTTTTTTTTACATCCACTTCTGTTTCCAGCCTGTGGGCTGGGTCAATTTTTTATTCAAACCATATATTTTCCACTCTCGGTTTGCTAGGCCTGTCGTAGCTTCATATGCCTTATAATCTAACTTATGACTAGAACAGACACAACATCCAGTCCCTGGCCGTTAATTCATCAATGTGAAAGAGTAAACCCAAATTTTACTAATGATACTTTTTTAGCCATGCTTAAAATCAAACCCAGGACCCTTTGTTCAATAGACAAACACTCTTAAGATTTCGCTGGATACCTGTAGTAGTTATGTTTCAGACACGCCGTGAAAGAAGCAGCTTTTAGAAAATACTACCTTAAAGATTTCAGCTATCGTAACAGTATGTGATTGAATATAAAATATTAAATGAATATCTGTGCTGTAGAAACAATTTATATAGTGATTATCATTGTTAATATAATGATTTGGTTGAAAAAACGTGTGATATTCTCAGCCATAGCAGATCAAATGACTAACTATGGATAAACTAGTTTACACGTATGTAGTAAAGAAATACAATTTCTAATCGAAAGTTATCTTGAGAATAATTGAGCAGTACCAAGCCTACCTGTGTGGGGAAGAGACAGAGAGATGATCATCTCAGGTGAGCCTTTGCAAAACACGGTAAACTCTTGGGTTCCTAACATTCTCGTGATGACGCTCATTCGTTGCAAAGTTGATGAAAATTGGTATTGATGGATGATGCCAATTTCCATTGGGGCCTGTGAATATTTAAAAATGATTAATAATCGATTTTCCACATTTTCTTTCAAAACACTTTGTAATAACTTTTTTAATAATGGCATCTACTATATGATTATGAAGAGCTTAAAATTTTAAGATTTGTTGTGTGATTTTCAGTGAATATACAAAGGCTTCAAATTGAATTGTGGTTGGAGACGTACACTACTTGTTTACGTCCTTAGAAATAACATCACAATACGGGTTTATATGGATTTATATTATAAGAGTTTAATTCTAAATCAATCCTATATATTATTTCTGTTGTCAACATCCCTTTTTCTCAACTATTACAAAGCCTACAGCGATGAATAAGGTATCAGTGGATAGGATTTAGTACCGACTACTGACATAGCTTACTCAGTTTATTTTAAAGCACATTGTTTGTTTAAAATTTAAGTTAAACAAAATCTAACATTGCATTCTCACACCAAATATTGTATAAAAAGAGGTATTGTAAATTGTAAATACGTTCACATTAATAAACTATCTCTCTGCTATTTTGTGTATACACTTCGCTGAGTATTTAATTTCAACAACCCAACAAATACTAAATATTTTTTTGGTGGGGGAGGGGTGGAGGGGAAGGTTGAATGTGCGAAAGTTTCGCAAGGGTTTACTGGTCAATAATACATAATTTGTTATACTTCTTGAACCTTGAATTAGGAAAGTATCAGAAAAAATTATTATGCCATTTTGATTAATTTTTTTCACCAAACTTCCTTTCAAACATGACCTCACATTATTAAATTTTATCTTTGTTTTTACTTAGGTTATGGATGGTAGGGACATAATATAAACTTTGATTAGGTTATCTTTAAAAAAGTATACAATTTGTTCCGATTAATGTGTGAAGTAACTGGGATGTGGATAGTAGATCTCAAAACAACACAAAGAGTCCTTATGAACATATGTCCCATGTTCAATCGTTCCCGAGTTACCGGCCTATGTCAATGTGTTCGTTGTTGGTGGGCGTTTCACCACTGTTTGTGTATAGAATGTGGTAGATAGGAACGTGGAGTACGTGTTCATAAGCTCGTTTCAATGTCGACCTCATATGCACGTCGGATGCCAAGCGCTACGGATACTACTGGCTGAGGTCAGTCCAGTGTGTATCTTCACAAGGCTCTGTGAGTATAGAAGCTTATTCCAATCGTGAAATGGCAGAAATACATCTAATGTATGGGCTTTCTAAGTGTAATGCGGTGAAAGCGAAATGTCTGTATTCAGAATGCTTTCCAAATCGTCATTTGTTAAATATTAAAAACGTGTCAGAGAATAGACGAGTGATTGAGATATACATGTTCATTCACTAAATGGAGTAGGCACGCTGGTCATCCCTGCCAAACGCGTAATGTGGCTTTGGGAGAACATGTTCTCAATCATATTGATGAGCATCCTGATGACAACACCCGACGGATATTGGCAGTAAAAGGCGTGATACATGGAAATATTTGTGAAATTCTACGAGGAAAACTGATTCGCCTGTATCACAGCCAGAGAGTATAAACTCTTTCTGACATTGACTACCCAAATCGAATGGAGTTTTTACATGTTTTCTACACATGTGTGGTCGTGATCAATACTTTGTAGCATCTATGTTGTTTACTAATGAGACAGGCTTCACGAGGGATGGTGTCTTCAGTTTACACAACACCCATCATTGGGCTGCCGAGAATACACACACCACTGTGCAATTATGCCTTCAGCAATAATTCAGTATCAACGTATGGGCAGAAATAGTTGGTGACAATTTAGTCGGGCCCTACATGTTACCTGGACGCTTGGTATGCTAATATTACTTTAACTTTCTACAACAACAGTTAAATATGCTACTCGAGGATGCCCCGTTGGATCCGGCATGCCGTATATGGTTCATTCATGATGGGGCGCCGTCACATTTCACTAGAGTGTTCAAAGTTAATATGGATGAGAGGTTCGCGATAAAGTCGATAAGCCGTGCAGGACCATTTGCCTTGTCTGCACGCTCTATTAGTTTAAATCCAATTGACTATAATCGATGGGGAAATTTCAATGCCACTGTTTACGCAGCACCCATTACGGACATTGCAATGCTTCGTCAACGTGTAGAACAAGGCTGCCATTAGATCCATGGAACACCTGGGGTTTGAACGTATTAGAAAATTAATAATGTTGTATGTGCATGTGTGCATTTAAGTCCAATGTTTATATTTCGAGCACCTATTGTAAGTGACGTAGGCTATCATTTCTGTAATACAGGAAGGGATGCAGATACACGAACAGGGGTGTATCAAGTAGCACTATTACCGATTCCAGCAGAATCTTGGAAGGCCTTATCTCGGGAACCATCTAACATGTAACATAAGTTCATAAGGACTATTTGTGTTTTTGAGGTATGTTATCCAAACACCAGCGGTTACTTCCCACATCAATCCAAGCACCCTGTATAACCATGGATATTTTTAGTGATTATTTTTAATTTCTCTCTATCTTACAGGTAGAGAAAGTATGGTGATCGTCAAAAAAATCGAAATTGAGATTTTAATGAATCTTGACGTTTCATGACTCCCTGAATCCGAAAAGGTGGTTTTTGAATTTCCGTCTGTCTGTCTGTCTGTACCTGCAACTAGAGCCTAAACTATTTTACCGATTTAGATAAAACTTGATATCTAGTGTTTTCATAGGGTTCCCCCGAGGGGTTTTTGGAATTGGATATCTACCCCTAAAATTAAGGGTAGTTGACTGAAGGGAAAAAAGAGAAAAAGTCAATTTTCTCAAATCGGCCTTAACGATTTTGATTAAATTTCAATTATAAACATTAATAAATATTACAAACAAAATGGCTACTCTCAATATTTCGGCAAAATGGCTTTAAGGGCTCCGGTCTGATGCGTTAATTATTTTTTTTTATAATAGCTCCGAAACTATTTGAGATATGAAATTACTTAGCATTACAAATATGTATATATATTTATAATACAAATATTTTATTCGAAACATATTTTTATAAAATCAATAATTTTCATTCTATACGCAATTATATATATATTTTTAACTTTTTGGACATTAAAGTTTAAGTATTGCGACCGTAAAATAAATAGTACGGCGCACCGCACAGACTTTCTCTCTCTTTCTATAAACTCGTAAGATTTCTGAACGGAATAATGTACATTGTATCATCACCACTCCACATAAGAACACGCATAAAATAATATACAATGATATAGAATCAATGAGAAAAGAGGCGCATCTTTGTCCACCTAAGAGCATTTCAAACAGTTTAATGTTTTAAAGACCTTAATAAAATGGTATTTGAATCATTTGCTGACAGCTTGGAAACTCGGATCTGCTTACGCTAATATATTAGAAATTGGGAAGGTTGAATTTACAGGAACTGAACCTGCATTTGAGTGGAGAATGGAAAACCATTGATGAAAAACCACCCCAATTCACCCGACCTAGATTCAAAACTTGATCTCCCCGTCCTCGACAGTCAAGCTCAGTATGAAACTAGCGCGTTAATTTCAGTACGAAACTAACGCGTTAGCCAACTACGTCACCGAGAAGGGTAACAATATAGACATTAGTTTTATGTGTCAATGTGCCCTATAAGGTACAGACAGACAGACAGACAGAGGGAAATTCAAAAACCACTTTTTCGGATTTAGATATTCATGAAACGTCAAGATTCATCAAAATTTCTGTTTTAAATCCTATATATTTATTTTTAAAGAATTAATGTCCTCATTTGTATGTTTAGACCAATAAAAAAGATTAATATTGGGTCCACAATGGTCAACACTTCGTATTAAAATTTCGATTTATGGTTAAAATTTTAACATTTTGTAAGGTGTTGCACATCTTCAAGTCATCGCATTGATATTTAATTATTCATTTATACATTTTGAACAATAAAAAATTTAAATATTGACTATTGAGTCTAAAATGGAGATAGATCATTGCTGTGCAAACATTTCTCCTAAGAGTTTTAAGGATAAATAACATACTTTTTTAGATTCTTACTTATATATAATAACTCTATGGCATTGGAGATTTATTGCGTTAAGACTTAAGTAGTACATGTTTACAACTAAAGCTCACAAAATTGTATTAATATATTTGAAATATCTCAGAAACTGTTGCTTTTATAAAAATATATGTCAAATAAATTTTTTTTATTTCTAATAGTCCTACAATTTTGCAATGATAAGTTGTTTAGTTTCTCAAATAGTTGTGGAGATACGGAAATTAACGCTTCTGTAAAGTACCCCAAAAATCATTTTATTGGAAAATGAAAATAGCCAGTTTATTTATAATCTTAATCAACGCTTAGATACGAGATTTAATCAAAATCGTTTAAGCGAATTTTGAAAAAATTCCTATATTTTCTCTTTCTGCCCTTTATAAAACTAATCTTAATTTTAAGTTTTAATAGACAAATAGACAGACGGCATTGCAAAGACAATTTCTTAAGGGTTCAAGGGGCCATGAGACGTCGAAATCCATCAACATTTCAGGTTAGTTTTATTTACGGTCGCAATACTTAAACTTTAATGTCCAAAAAGTAAAAAAAAATATAAATATATATATATAATTGTGTGTAGATTGAAAGTTATTGATTTTATAAAAATATATTTTGAATAAATATTGGTATTATTAATATATATACATATTTGTAATCCTAAGTAATTTCATATCTCAAATAGTTTCGGAGCTATTATAAAAAAAATTTAATTAACGCATCAGACCGGAGCCCCTAAAGCAATTTTGCCGAAATATTGAGAATAGCCATTTTGTTTGTAATATTTATTAATGTTTATAAACGAAATTTAATCAAAAGTGTTAGAGTCGATTTAAAAAAAATCGACTTTTTCTCTTTTTTCCCTTCAGTAAACTACCCTTAATTTTAGGGGTAGATATCCAATTCCAAAAACCCCTCGGGGGAACCCTATGAAAACCCTAGATATCAAGTTTTAGTTAAATCGGTAAATTAGTTTAGTCTCTAGTTGGAGGTACAGACAGACAGACAGACAGACAGACAGATAGACGGAAAATCAAAAACCACCTTTTCGGATTCAGGGAGTCATGAAACGTCAAAATTCATCAAAATCTCAAGTTCGATTTTTTTGACGATCACCATACTTTCTCTACCTGTAAGATAGAGACAAAGTAATAAATGGTACGGCGCACCGCACAGACTTTTTCTCTCTTTCTATAAACTCGTAAGATTTCTGAACGGATTAATGTACATTGTATCATCGCCACTCCACATAGGAACACGCATAAAATAATATACAATGATATAGAATCAATGAGAAAAGAGGCGCATCTTTGTCCACCTAAGATCATTTAAACAGTTTAATTTTTTAAAGACTTTAATTATTATCATTAATACCACCGCGTCATACTACCCGTTCGGGTTATACGCACTTACGCTAATGTGTAATGGTAGGGTGATTGTGAGATGAAATGGAGGACCTACAGTTTAACGTGGAATCCGAACCACGGTGGAGGCCTGGCATTCCTCACATTCACAAGCTGTGATTAATACACATATTGTCAGAGGTGAAGGTAGGGTTTGGCAATCAGATAAATCTATGCCGGGACCGAGGAATGAACCCCTGACCCTCAGCACAGAAGTCTGACACCTTACGCCTAGACCACCAGGTCACCTTAAAGACCTTAATAAAATTGTATTTGAACCATTTGCTGACACCTTGGAAACTCGGATCTGCTTTACATGTTCCAAATTTATGAAAATTATATTTCTAGAGATGAAAGGAGGGAAGTAGAAAGAAATCTAAAGAATCCTAAAAGTTATAAAAAAGATTAATATTGGGTCCACAAGGGTCAACACTTCGTATTAAAATTTTGATTTCTGGTTAAAATTTAAACATTTTATAAGGTGTTGCACATTTTCAAGTCATCGCATTGATATTTAAATATTCATTTATACATTTTGACCAATAAAAAATATAAATATTAACTATTGAGTCTAAAATGGAGGTAGATCATTGCTGTGCAAATATTTCTCCTAAGAGTTTTAAGGAAAAATAACAAATTTTTTAGATACTTACTTATATATAATTACTCTATGGCATTGGAGAATTATTGCGTTAAGACCTAAGTAGTATATGTTTACAACCAAAGTTCACAAAATTTTATTAATATATTTGCAAATATCTCAGAAACTGTTATTTTATAAAAATATATTTCAAATAAAAGTTTTTTATTTCTAATAGTCCTACAATTTAGCAATGATAAGTTGTTTAGTTTCTCAAATAGTTGTGAAGATACGGAAATTAACGCTTCTATAAAGTACCCTAAAAATCATATTCATAGGAAAATGAAAATATCCAGTTTATTTATAATCTTAATCAACGCCTAAATACGAATTTTAATCAAAATCGTTTGAGCAGATTTTGAGAAAACCTATTTTTTCTTTTTAGCACTTTATAAAACTACTCTTAATTTTAAGTTTCGATAGACACGCAGACACGCGGCATTGCAAAGACTATTTCTTAGGGTTCGGGGGGTCATTAGGCGTTGACATCCATCAACACTTCAGGTTAGTTTTTTTACGGTCGCAATACTTAAACTTTAATGTCCAAAATGTTAAATAATATATATAATTGCGTATAGATTGAAAGTTATTGATTTTATAAAAATATATTTCGAATAAAATATTTGTATTATAAATATATATACATATTTGTAATCCTAAGTAATTTCATATTTCAAATAGTTTCGGAGCTATTATAAAAAATGTTAATTTACGCATCAGACCGGAGCCCTTAAAGCCATTTTGCCGAAATATTGAGAGTAGCCATTTTGTTTGGAAAATTTATTAATGTTTATAAATGAAATTTATTCAAAATCGCTAGAGCCAATTTTGAGAAAATCGACTTTTTCTCTTTTTTTCCTTTTGTAAACTACCCTTATTTTTAGGGGTAAATATCCAATTCCAAAACCCCTCGGGGGAACCCTATGAAAATCCTAGATATCAAGTTTTAGCTCAATCGATAAAATAGTTTAGGCTCTAGTTGGAGGTACAGACAGACAGACAGACGGAAATTCAAAAACCACTTTTTCGGATTCATGGAGTCATGAAACGTCAAGATTCATCAAAATATCAAAATTATAAATAAACTGGCTATTTTCATTTTCCTATTTAATGATTTTTAGGGTACTTTACAGAAGTGTTAATTTCCGTATCTCCATAAATATTTGGTAAACTAAACAACTTATCATTGCAAAATTGTAGGACTATTAGAAATAAAAAACATTTATTTGACATATATTTTTATAAAAGCAACTGTTTCTGATATATTTGCAAATATATTAATACAATTTTGTGAGCTTTAGTTATAAACATATATTACTTAAGTCTTAACGCAATAAATCTCCAATGCCATAGAGTTATTATATATAAGTAAGAATCTAAAAAAGTATGTTATTTTTCCTTAAAACTCTTAGGAGAAATGTTTGCACAGCAATGATCTATTTCCATTTTAGACACAATAGTCAATATTTTCATTTTTTATTGGTCAAAATGTATAAATGAATAATTAAATATCAATGCGATGACTTGAGGATGTGCAGCACCTTAAAATGTTAAAATTTTAACCAGAAATCGAAATTTTAATACGAAGTGTTGACCCTTTTGTACCCAATATTAATCTTTTTTATTTCATTATTTTGTAACCACATTTTCCCCAAATCTCCCTTCGTAAGGGATAGTAAGACAAAGTAGAGAGAAAGTCTTTGTGGTGCAACATACCATTTGTTTATTTGAGAATATAACTTCATTGTGTGTGTATTATTTTAGCAGTTTTTTTTTACTCGCCTATTATTTATAAGGATTTTTTTTATTGACTTACCTCTGTATTATGTTCTAAGCTAGACTGAGGAGGTCGCACGACTGAAGAAACATGGATACCATATCTGGATGTGTCGGTAAACTCAGGTTCTTCCAATATCCATCTGGTGGACTCAAACATCTGCAATAATTGTAAGTACCAAAAATCAATGTAGCCTATACGGACAAAAATACTGTTTATAATATCAAGTAAATATATAATCTTTGCTCGAAGATACACTTTTGATTACATTATACATGTGTCTGGATTTATTTAGCTAGAAAATATATTTATCTTTTACCATTGTAGGTGATAACTTTTATATCCGGTATCTAAGTTGAGAAACAATCTCTATGTAGAAAAGTTGAAAGCAAGATCTACCATTTTAAGAGGTTGCAGAGGTGGAAGTGATATCCTTTTCAAGGTTGGATGGAAGCGAACATAAGTTTAGATGATTATTTTTGCAGTTTTTATGGAAAAAAGTTTGCTTATATAGGGGTAGCTGAAATATTATTATTATTATTATTATTATTATTATTTATTATTATTATTATTATTATTATTATTATTATTATTATTATTATTATTATTATTACTTAGCACCACGTTTTACTACCCGTTCGCTACCCGTACGCTTTAAGTACTAATTACACTAATAGATTAGGAATTGGGAAGGTTGAACTAAATGGAAGTGAACCCGCATTTGCGTGTAGGGAGAGTGGAAAACAATTTTACCCGATCGAGATTCGAACCTCGATTTCCCCGTCCTAACCCATTAGTGTAATTAGTACTTAAGCGTATAACCCGAACGGGTAGTAAGACGCGTTGTTAAGTATTATTATTATTATTAAGAGACGGGTACCACTTTCCGTTCAATTATTACGGATTAGTCCTCGGACATCACAGAATAGTAACTGCTCTTTTAAATACATCATCACACCCGTTTTCCAAGGGTCGTATGCAGATTAGTCTCGGTAGACAGTCAACCACCCAGTATACGAATAAAAAGCAGTTTCGATAGAAAAAGGATGGGCTGACCTCCAAATATATGATATAAAAGATATATATTATAAAACCCTTAGTCATATACAAACTAAACAAGTCCCCAGTTTAGGGCTGGGGGATGTATTAATATATCACCAAAGCCCGATTTAATATTGACAGCAATACACCGATATTACGATTTTGGATGTGGCAATATATCATTTATCATGGTATATCGTCCAGCAGGCTATAATGTTCACCAAGCTATGTCTATCATGATATATCGTCTACTACGATATATCATCCAACATGGTATATCATGAATGACGATGCATCTTATACTGTGATGTGGCGTCTTTTATGTTACATCATAAATCATGATATGTCTTCTATTATTAAACATCGTCTACCAATAGATTTATATATATGTGTGTGTGTGTGTGTGTGTGTGTGTGTGTGTGTGTGAGTGTGTGTGTGTGTGTGTAGTTTTTATCCTGACAAACAGAAGTTGTGATCTGGTGTTTTATGGACTTTCTCAATCTTCTCGTTTTAGTTTACTGTAGGTAAGAACTTAAAGTCACTAATCACCAGCTATAAAATGATATAGTCAACTAGATTTTGGAAAGCTGAAATTTATATTTCGTGTTTTAATTCTACAGAATGCATGGACACATTTTGAAAAAATCCGTCAAATATTGTTATAAAAGCCACTCACTGATGTATTGTTCTAATGGCGATACATCGTCACACTCGGCGAGCGGTAAGCCTATTTCAATACATGTACAGTGTACATTGTACATTGTACACTGTACTGCGATTTACTCCGTTTCTTATGAATATGCACATGGTCAAAACAGGAGCGACTTATATTCTTGACACTTAGCTCCCACTGTATCTTGGGATGGTAGTAAAGAATACTGTGTCAATTGTTTGTTTGTTTTAAACAATTACAGCAAACAGTTCGTAAGAGGAAAGTTTTTTTCAGTCTCAGACAAGTTTTATTGATATCTTTAAGGACCAGTTGTGCACCCAGAAATTATTCTACTTTAGGAGGGGCATACAATGAATCTTAAAGCAACAATGCCTGTACCTTTTCTGATCAGGAATTTTCAAAGTTCTTTTGATGTGCGTGACGGTATACCTTTAGAATATAAGGTAATCCTTGTCTAAAAATATTCAGCTTATGGATTTGACATATTTTCATTTTTCTTTAGTTTTCCTTAGCTTAATATGTTTTATTTCAGCGTTTTACTAAAATCATTTTTGATCTTGGGGGATAAGGGAGATAGGCCAAACTTGCCTCACTCTGAGTACGCTACTGTTTTATTATGATTTATTATTATTGTTATTATTATTATTATTATTATTATTATTATTATTATTATTATTATTATTATTATTATTATTATTATTTAGCACCGCGTCTTACTACCCGTTTGGGTTATACGCCAATGCTACTCTAAATGACTATATAAAGCAAACAATTGAATCAACTAAAATATCCGTTCCATAAGAAAATTTCTGTGGGTTTTTAGAATTTTAATTTTATTTAAAAAATATTGTAAAAAATAAATCATTAAAATGAATTTGTCTTTCCTTAAATAGGCGCATATGAAAAAAGTTCAATAAATAGATTCATGTTTATTTCAAATGTTTGCCGCTAGCTCCTAAACGTTTCATCTATAAATCCTCTTTAGAGGAATATATTTTATTGAATGATGTGTCTCTAAACCACTTTATACTTTTTCGTGTCTAAAAACCTCTAAATACTTGGCCTTCATGTGTCCAAGTCTTTTCTTCAATAATCTTGCTCATTTACTGGATTTACTCAATAAGCTAAAAGCAATTCTTACTTATTTTAGGCCGATGATCTATTGATGGAAAATAGTGGTTAAAATTTATATCACATCTATTTCCTGCTCTTAACGAAAATCAAAATTTATTTTTTTCAAAATTAATCATTCTTAGTTCATGTTTGAAATGTTTTTTTTTTATTATTCTGAGAATATAAGCTTAACAAATATTTCTTCACCCAAATGCTTACTCCTGGCAGTAATATTTCTAGACAACAGTTTCTCCATTAATCAGCGGTCATGACTGGAGAGAGATAACAACATAACCCCCTTTTCCCTTTCCCAATTTTATGTATCTTCTGCTATCCTCTCCCTCTCCTTTACTCTCACTGAACATAATGATGAAAACTCAAATAATTTAATCGCAATATATCGTGAAAAAGAATTTAATACAGATGATATATCACGATTTCATAATCCTTAACTCGCCCAGCCCTAGTCCCCACATTAGATGCAGATAAACTTTTAAAATCCTCTTCCAAAATGGTGTGTTTCCATATCATAAATCATTTCCTCATTCATTAATTTGAGAGTGTGTATTATTTTTTAATTTAAATTGTTTCAACAAGATTTTAATAAATAATTTCATCAGCTAGGCGCTAGCGATTATGTGATCACAGGATAGGGCTAATAAGTGTAGTTTCAATTGAAGCAGTGTTGATTATCATCCACCTACCTTTATATCTAGAGGATCTCCGGACACCTTGTTATCAATGATAGTGTTGGAGTGGCAAGATACCATTCCAAATAATAGTGGACCCAGGCTAAGCTGACTTACATCCCTCAAGGGAGATTTAAATTGGCTTGATTCTATTGGAATAACACCCCACATGTCAAGACCATCTTCGGTTAAAGTTCCAGTCTGCGAACACATTTTGAGAGACTTACAACTTTCCTTCAAACATAAACAAATGTGCCTGGGATCAGGTATGGTAATGCTGTTAAGCTATACACTGTAAATGTTCTCTTACATTCTATACACACTATTATACCTTTCTCACACGTATCCCATTTTGTGTACGGGTAGTGATTGATACAAGAAACAAGAAAAAAGACGATAAAATAATCAATTTATAGTATTCTAAAGAGTAAATTGTAGAAAGATACCTTCTTTTAATATTTTACTGGCGTTACCGGGGTGAAGTTAGTGGTTTTTATAACTATTGTATTTATTTGGATTAATCGCGGAAATATCTCCTTGGAGAGGGATTAAAATATAAAACCAATAGCTAGTTTATTACGTAAGGACATAATGGTAATGAAAAGTATCTGATAGCTTTTAATATTACGAACCGGTGATCACGTAATTAGTCGTGAGGATTGTAATGTATAAAAATGTAGGAAATGGTCCTATTTTTACACACTCAGTCTTTCCTTAATACGTATACAAATTTCAATCTTTTAGCTATATTGGTTTTGTAATCATCAACGTAGGTGGTCACACAGTTTAAAGTCTGAGACGCACGATATACATAAAAAAATCAAGCCTGAAGTATACATCCAATAGTTTCCTTTATTAAGGTGCGGCCGAAGGGAGAGCACGTATTTTTACAATTTTTATAGAATTGAAATTTTTTGGCAAAAATAAATAAAATATTTCTCCAGTAGCAGCGTAGAGTTTAGTTTTCTGCACAGACTAATATCATCAGATCTTGAATATTGGTCAAGGGTGTCCTGGAATTTTGTCAAAACATTTTAAATAAAGAGAAAATGTTTTGACAAAATTCCAGGATACCCTTGACAGATATTCAAGATCTGTTGATATTAGTCTGTGCAGAAAACTAAACTCTATGTTACTACTGGAGATCTATTTTATTTATTTTGACCAAAAGAATTTAATGCTATAAAAACTGTAAAATTACTCGCGCTCCCTTCTGCCAAACCTTAATTCTACAAATGTAAGACTATCGGGATCCTTCATTTCACATCCTTACGAACTGGTAATTGAGGAGTTTAAGACTTTCGGCTCACAATATGTGAGTAGCTAAGACTGGTTATTCTAAGAAAGTGCGTTCAAGCCAAGTTTCCACTTTCTACGTTTCGTGGTTTTTTAGCTACCTGAATAGCTAGTCACTATGTATAGTGTGTCAGGCTCACAATGGAGGTTAATCAATATATAATGTCCACACCTTAGCAATTAATATAAATTTTAACATTTATAGGTTATTTGAGTTAAAAATACACTTCCTAGTAATCACGTGGTCTAATGAATTAGACTCAACCAAAATATTTGATTTGAAAAAGTATAATTGAAGTACACACAAATTTCAACAATTATACATACTGTATATGTATTTTCTTTTTGAAACCAAATACACCAATGGTCGTGGGGTTAAAGGAGTCAACATATCAATATATATAATCAACCCCGTATATAATGAGCCACTACGGACTCAATTTTTTTTTAAATCTTCGAAGTTCACTAAACAGAAATGTATTTTCCCTTTGTCCTTAATTGAGATAGGTAGAGACAAACGAAACAAATGATCTCAAACATAATCAATTTTATTGAAATCTATTAATAATCATTTAAGTGCTGTATCTTGCTGTATATCACTATTAGGAATATTTTTCCTATATGCATCCTAAGAATATGTACTTTCGTAAAAATCAATTTCACATTGTAACTTTAATTAATCAATAAAGATTATAACAATCCTAACACCATCCAAAACCTCTTTAAAATTGGGGATACTTTCTGAACTCTAGTCTTAGTCATCGTCGCCCTCTTTTTTCCCCTTACTAGAACCACCTTTCAAAGAAGCACCAGTGTCTTCATCCGATGAGATTTAATTCCTTATACAGTAAAACCTTGGATTGCGAGCATAATTCGTTTCGTAAACGTGTTCGTAATACAAAGCACTCGTATATCAAAGTGAATTTCCCCCATAAGAAATAATGGAAACTCAGATGATTCGTCCTACAACCCAAACATATTTAATCTAAAAATGATTAATACCTTTGTTATTATCGTTATTTAAATGTAACTGTACTGTAATCAAATTTATTAATTAAATTTAATCGTGGATAGTGTGAGGTAGATGAGAGGGAGGAGAGGAGGAGGTGGGTTATTGTTTAGGATGACTTTCACTGTCACTAACGGAATCACTGCTATCTGTTGGCTCACTCAAATATTTTTATTTTTGTGCGACTTTAACAAAGAACCTATCCAATGACACTGCTCGGCAGACAAAGCGTAACCGTAGTACTACTCGTATTGCAAGATATCGCTCGTTTATCAAGTTAAAATTTATTGAAAATTTTTGCTCGTCTTACAAAACACTCGCAAACCAAGTTACTCGCAATCCAAGGTTTTACTGTAACTTCATAGTATATAATATAAAGGGAATTGTCACTGATTAATTGTGGCAATTTCTTCAGTGAAGCATCATCCTCTCCCTTAAACTTAACACATCGAATAGTAAAACCAGAGTGCTAGAAGCATTTCTCGGTAGTGGTCCCTGACACACTACTTAATGTTTTGTCGGCAAAAGCTTTGACTAGAACGAGAGAAGCCTTTCTGTCTTTCTATTTTGTAAAGGTGGGTTGAAACTTAAGCTTGGAGGATGGGGCACAGAAGCTGTCTGCACTCAGCTTTTCGTCTCCTTCCCATTCCGTACATTCTGTCACTCTAAATGTCACCAAAATAAGATAAGAACTAAGGTAGATAGCCGATTTCCTTAAGTATTATATTAAAACCACAAAAATAAGTTTGTTTTCAAAGAATTACGATATTAAAATGACATTTTTGCTTGGAAGTTTCAGTTTTAGGTTCACCAAAACAAGAGATTTTATGAATCGACACTAATTATATTTTTAACAAGCCATAACATTTTTGTGGATCTGGACAAATAAATTAGATTACTAAGGTAAAATAAACTAGAAGTAATACACCCTTAGGTTTCTTTGAGTACAAAAGCCTATCTTCCAAGTTTCAGCTTGCCATTTTTCTGAACTTTTAAGGATGCACCTGTGATTGGTCACGCAGATTTAGCAAAGTACATAAACATAATATATAGAAGTTTAAAAAAATTGTTAATAATTTTAAGTCTCCCTAAGTACATAATGCTAAACTTTCCCCCTAAATGTGTTATGAGTTTCGGATTATCCACACATGTGGCTAAAAATTTTGACCTATGGCAAATTTAATCCTTTTCCCTCATAATATCTTTAGCTTATTGAAGTGGTGGCTTAGCAGTTAGAGATATAAAGCTCACAAAAGTACGTACAAATTAAATGAGAGTTCGTTTTTTTAACTCTTAGGTTTTCTATGATAAAAATGCCCAGTTCTAGATGCCCAGATTTTGACGTTAATTACATCAGCACCAATATAGTCTAAGTCATTATGGTCTCAATGTGAGTCTAAATTAAAATAAATAAGCCCAAAAAGAACATATTCAGGTATCCACGAAAAGTTTCATGGTCTTGAAGTTACAGCGTTTATATACAAATATACATTATAAACTTAGTTTATTTATATGATTATTTCCGTTCTAGCTGAAGTTTAAGATCTATAATAATATACACGCCCACAGCCATGATTTTCAGGATCTTTGCTTAGCCTTACTTTTCTCACCCCTACGCCAATAATTTACCATGATTTTTTTTACAAGGAAACCACTTGCTAGCAAACTACCGCCAGGAGAAAAGGGAAAATGTAAACTTGAGAAAAGTTACAACACTATACAAACTAAGTGCAAGTAAAGGCCATTTCACAAATAAAATATAAAGGGGTGAACGCACCCATCAATTGAAAAAGAAAAAAAAAAGAGGAATGAATTCGACAAAGCAAAACGTTGTCTATACATTTACGAACTAAAAATATGGAGGCTGTTAAGAAAGTATGTATACATATATTCAATTCATATGAACCGAATGTTTTATTAATTTTAAAATTTCGCTCAAATACAGACCCATTGTAAAAATAAAATAACTAATGCTACTATAATCCACCCAAAATAAGCTTCAAATTAAACCCAGTTCCTGGTGATGTAATGGATGAGTCCTGGATAGCTCAGTGGTAGAGCATTGGTGTACTAAGCCAAAGGTTGCGGTTTAAATTCCCGTGTCCAGGTGTCACTTTTCAATTTTCAGAATTAAAATGTAGTTAATTGTTCTCTAAATTTCGATGTTTGTTTCTCAAAATTGATAAACTTTTGTTTTTATTAATACCAAAAATATTATTTTATCTAATGTTTTAAGGCTATAACTAAAAAAAGTTTCTTTTTATACTAGAAATATCTTAGTCATTAATTTAATCTATATTGAGGCTTTTTTTATTAATATATACTTTTCATAAAAATGTTAATTATATAAAAAGTAATCCAAAAAGCAGTTAAAAAGATTGTATTTTTAACACTACTGGATTTATACAAGACTCTTATGAATCTAAATGCTTGCTATTATTCTAAATGTCAACTTGTAGAGATGCAGGATCAAACACTAACCTTGTCAAAACATACACAGTTGAGTGAGCCACACACGTTGATGACTCGCGAGTTCATGCAGAATATATTGAGGGCTTTAAGCCTATTCTGTGCATACAGCTTGCCAACTGTCATGGCAGCAGGAAGGGCAGGAGGAATAACAATTGTGATGATGTCAAGAGCCTTGATTGCTATGTCACCCGGTGATATACCTTTCTCACTCTAGACACACAAAAACAAATAATACAATAAAATATATTTCACATAAACATGTATAAACAGGGCTAGTTCATTGATTCAAACATTATTAAATCCGAGTATTTGTACTGCATCACAATACAAACTACTTGAAACCAAGTTGTAAATTTTTACCACAATTATTTTTAAGAGTATGAACAAACATATCGAGTTTATAGAACCTAAAACATAAAAAAAAAAATAGAGAGAGAGATAATTCTCATTCAGTCACTCATGCCATGCTGAATTTTCCATTAATTGAAGTAAAATTTTAAATTTAATATCTCCAAGAGTTTAGTAATATTGTGAATTAACGGCTTAATAATGAGTTAAAACTATTAAAGCATGAGCTACATATGTTTCTAAATATTTTAGAATGTTCTTTTTCTTTGCGTGAGAGTATAAAGAGGCCGGATAAGGACTATATTATATCTCTCGACTCTTTACCATGAGGTATATTTTCAGTTTTAGAATAAACTATCTATATGATCACACCGTGAGGGTATGGTAATAGGATTTTACCCATTTTATTTTAATTCGTTTCAAAACAACATCTGGACACTTATAATCTTCATAGGACCCCACTAATGCATGAGCGCTGATGTATTCGGTCTCGCTGTATGCTCAAGGCCATCATTCACATAAAAGTCTACGTGACCGTGGAAAATACCAGCTAGCTCAAAACTACTCCCAATAAAAGGTGGACTTAAAAATAAAAATAAAATGGTAGAGTTTAGAGGAAGGTTCACCCGCCTTGGTGGCGTAGTTGGCTAACGCGCTAGTCGTGTTGAGCTCGACCGCCGAGGACGGGGAGATCAAGGTTCGAATCTCGGTCGGGTGAACTGGGGGTGGTTTTTCCTAAATGGTTTTCCACTCTCCCTCCACGCAAATGCGGGTTCACTTCCTCTAAATTCAACCCTCCCATTTCCTAATCCATTAGTGTAATTAGTACTTAAGCGTATAACCCGAACGGGTAGTAAGACGCGGTGCTAAATATTATTATTATTATTATTAGAGGAAGGTGAAACAAATCATATTCAATTAAGAAAAAATAATTGGCATAGTTGCAAACATTAAATTAAAAATAAATGTTTACATTAGAGTCAAACATTAATTAATACAAAGGTTACACACAAACAAAACCACACGACTGTTTCAAGAACCCTTCTAAAAGAGTAAACTCAATTCACCCTGAAAAGTAACAATATTACTTTGACAGATTACACTATGGCGCTATCGTTTAGGCTATACCATAATTACTTTAGTATAGTTTATAAGATAGGGAATGGTATGGATAGGGTATGACTCCGTATAACATAGTAGAATAATGAAAGTTAAGCTTGCTATCTTACAGGATAAATGAAGGCTACAGAGTATATTGTGGTTAAACATTTAATTTTACGTTGATGATAACATAGAGTCTAGAAGCTCGAGCCCCCTTCCCCCCCCCTTCAGTAGTTTGGGGATGCCCCGAGATCTACGTAGATCAAAATATAAAATAAAATGGGGGTGGGGGGAGATCAGTTAAACGTTGTGAGAAAGGAAAATATCAAGTGCCACATATACTTGTATTGATCCTCCCTAGTAGTCCTAATTGATGTTCTTGCAGTCTAGGATGTGGCCTAAGTCCTGAAGATAGGGCAGGTTCAAAATCTTCACACGTGGTTGTTCATCAAGATGTTGCACAGTGGCTAGATATTTACCTATTATAAATAATTGGTGGTGTTTGTGACAGTAAGCCTATGTGATGGTTAAACCAACTTTAATGTAGGCCTATTTATTTTTTACTTTGTTAAATTATCACCTTTATAATAGTAAAAATATAAATGATAAAGTTAACAAATACCAATAAAAAACCTTCTAAAAAAGCTTCTAGGTGTATATAATGGTATGAAAAATTTGCCACTGGTGGTTGGGGGAGACCGCCCCCAAACCCCTCTTGAGAAATCCTGCGTACGCTACTGGGTTTTAGAACTGTACAACTTATTCAAGATGGAAAAAAAAAATCAGAAAGATTAGTATTGAATTATTTTAGAAATTTGCTAGCAATCACTTGCCTGCCAAGAACCATGCTATATTTCCTAGTTTGTAAGAGTATCTGTTTCCTTATAATTAACTGCCCATTGTTTGACAACAAATTTTAGATCATTAAACTGATTTACTACATGGTTGACATTATTTAAATCACTATAAACTCTTTTTAATCTAAGTTGTTAAATATTTAGTACTATGGATTAAATAGCCAAGCTATTAAATTTGTTAGTTACGTTTATAGCCGCATAAAATATTCTTTAAATTGAAAAATGACACCTCAACAAGGAGTTAAGAACGACTTCTGAATAGCTCAGTGGCTAGAGAGAGCATTAGCGTACTAATACAAAGATCCCGGGTTCGATTTCCGTGTCCAGGTATAATTTTTCTATTTAAAAAATATGATATTTAGAGGTAACTATAACTGTAATTAACAAATATAATAGCTTTGCTATTTAATCAATCATGATATACGCATCAACAAAATTGTAATTTAACTATTGGAAGCATAAAGCCCTCCCGAGTTGAAGATTGCTACGTTATCTGATATACCGTGATCTTAATTGATAACGATTTCCGCACGCCCATCACATATTCTGCTTTAAAATATGAGTGAAGGATGACTCTGGGCACGGAACGACTCTTAGATACCGTTCAGTGGGTAAAACATTGGCGTACTAAGCCAAAGATGATAGGTTTGATTCCCGTGTCTAGGTGTCATTTTTCAATTAAAAGAATATAAAATATTTTAGTCACAAACTAAGTATAAATAAATCTATATACTTTCTCAACCCTAAGCCTAGCTGATCTCTTTCTAATATCAGTAAACGTAACAAGCCTTATTGTTAGATTACCTTCATAATGACTGTGTAAATAAGGCCTATGGCGGCGATGATAGCCAGAACTCCGATAAACTTGTAGGAGTCCTGGTCGAACTTGAAGTCAGCTGGAGGGGGATACAAGATGGACCGCACTAGACTCCCTTTGGCTGTCATGTACCCAGTGCGGATAACAACAGCTTTCACTAGAGTTGAACCATGGGTTCGAGTTTGAATAACCTGACAGTCGTATATTGATCATTAGTATTAATATTATCATGATTCGGACTAAATTGAAACTAAGATAAATCTTTGAAACTCTTGGGATTGTAATAACTTAGTCAAAGGATATTCAAAGTTAAATATAGACCAGGATTAATTTATTACCTTGACTATAAACATTTGATAATATTTACATTGTATTATGTCTTATATTTTCCATGATTTATGCTGACTAAAGATACAGAATGGGAAAGATGAGCTATAATTATATTTCTCAACAATTTTACTCTCATAAACCTTATTTGTGATAAAAGTGAGGTATTCGTGGAATGTCTGACAGGCTAATTGTTTAAATAATAACACATTTTTGTCCATAGAAATTAAATTATTTAGCTTGATGTAAATTATTGGTCTCATTTGTGTTTTACGATATTATTTAAATAATTTACTCATGATTTCGAGATATTTTAAATATCAAATAAATATAAACCTCTAAAATTTGTATTTAAAACCAACCAGATACTCAGAATAATGTAAAAAACATATTAATTTTATTTTATACAATTTAATTGATTTAACACATTATTTGGGTAATTTACAAAAATATGTATTCTTGGAATCTAATAACTAAATTAAAACTTCTATTTTAGTCTTACTTTAGTGCCACAGAAAAGAGTATGAGGAGCATCTTCTCGACTATCGAACATGACGGCCGCTTGGCAAGGAATAGGTGTTTTAGTAACTGGGACACACTCCCCTGAAAAAAAGTGTAATGTGATTAAAATAGCAATACCAACAATTATTATCAAATTAAAGAAATAATTTATTACTTTAACATTTTGATCTTTTGGTCAGTCTCTGAGTGGAAATTTGTTCAATTTTAATTTTGTCAAACTGTTTTAAATAAATGTATTGATTGAATCTCACTCGTTTCTATGACATTCGTTTTATTTATTTCTTTTTTAATTAATCATGTATAGTGAAGATTATTGAGGATTAGCTTATAATAGATTTATTATATTGCTGTTAATGTTTGTATTGTTAATCTTGTTTATTGTTATCTAACTAAATTTAACTATAAAGTTTATCAAGGTGAGATGGTTTGCGATTAGTACAGGGTGAGATAGAATGTATTGACACATTTAAATAACATTATATATTTACTATTATAATTATTAAAGTCTTCAAACTAAACATATAATAACAATAGAAATTGATAATTTTCTACATACCCTTCAATTATTATTATTATTACAATTAGCACCGCGTCTTACTACCCGTTCGGGTTATACGCACTTACGCTAATGTGTAATGGTAGGGTGATTGTGAGATGAAATGGAGGACCTACAGTTTAACGTGGAATCGAACCACGGTAGAGGCCTGGCATTCCTCACATTCACAAGTTGTGATTAATACACGTCTTGTTAGAGGTGAAGGAAGGGTTTGATAATCAGATAACTCTGTGCCGAGACCGAGGATTGAACCCCGGACCATTCAATTATTAATTTTAAAAAATATTGGCATTATGATGGCCACTATTATATGCATACCTTGTTGTATGCACTTCTCGAATCTTGACTTAACTTTTCGCAATGTCTCTTGTTGAATTGCTTCAACTTCCACCACACAAGACACAAGTCTGGAGCTGTTAAGTCTGGTAAACGTGGTGTCCAGACAGTGTCCCCAAATCGTGAAGCTAGGTGCCCAAGAAATATTTTACGAAGCACCTCCATTGATGTTAGACCTTTCTGAGCCTTGAACTGCAATGTAAGTGCATATACGTCAATAACATTGGTTCCAGCAAGATGGGGCAGTGGCCCAACAGCCCGAGCATCAATGGAGGTGGTTTTTAAAATGTTTCCTTAACACCTTGTTTCACGATTTGGGGACATCGCCTTGCGACCACGTTCACCAGACTTAACAGCTCTGGACTTTATCTTGCAAGACATGTTAAAGAGTCGTGTCCATACGACTAGCCCATAAAGAATTCAGGAACATAAATAATTAGGGTGAATGTTGAAGCAATTCAACCAGAGACATTGTGATTAGTCAAGTCAAAATTCGGTAAGCGCATATAACAAGGTATTTCATATGATGGTGACCATCTTAAGGATGATAAAAAAAAATCAAGGTATTGTAGAAAATTGTTAATCTTTTGTTGTTATTTTAAGCTTAATTTGAATCATTTATAGTGTAAATAATAAAGATATAGTCTTATTAAATGTGTAAATACTTTCTGCAACAACCTGTATATATTTGGTTAATAATCTAATATAGAAATGTCAACTCTAATAATGCCACAGAATAACAGCTTTATCTAATTATATTAGTGATGCAGCTTGTAGCATAACATATTTATTAGTGAGCTTTCCTAAATGTGTGTAATTATCTAACTCTCGTCACCAGTGTAAAATATTTCGACCTCACATTCTCACTTTATACTAACAGGATATCAAGACAAGGAACAGTGTTTTTTTTATTGTTCTTTTTTTATCAGCCTGTTATATAAAAATACAATCTACTTTAAAATAACTGGCCTTAAATAGATTCACCTCATGCACCAGGTTCAGATATTCTTTTAAAATAGAAATCCATGCTTTAAGAGAAGAAATTGTACCAGGTGTATTGGATACTTCTCTGAGAGTCACATTGCTAACAAATAACCCCACATCTCAAAATGAGAAGGGCTCTCGCACTTCAACTATCCAATATATAGATGTGATAGGCATTCAAACTCAGTTTCATAAGTCACAAGGTGTGGATATGAAATAATCACCTCAACTATGTTTTTATGATAATCCAGGTCAACAACAATTTGGAATATTTCCATAAATAATCTAAATTAATGGATAAAACATTTATTTTATACTTTATTATATCATATCTATACACCATAACATCATAAAACTTTGGTAGGCCACGTATTTACCTGGTGTCCGAATACAAGCCAGCATTAAATAAAGGCCAAATTAATAGTTTAATACACTTGTATATGAAAATCCAAGGTGTATATTTGTCTGGTCAGGATCCATACCAAGGAATTCCAGTAATACTCGCCACTTGCATTTACAAGGGCCACCAATAAATAGGGACTTCATTGACTTCATTGACTAGATGTCATATAGGAAAATGTGATACAAACGGACTTGTAAAAAACTGATACTAGTGCGCGTTAAAAAAACATACAGATAAACAGTTTTCTATAATCGAACCAATAGATAATTTTATAACCTCAGCTAACTATACTCTGTAGTCAATTATGACTTCGACGCCGAAAATTACGGTAGCAAACGCACGGAGATATGCAGCAGAGAAATGCTGACACAGTGAAGGACATTAGCCTAGACCAGTACCTCTTACCAGGGATGAATAAACACGCAGTAAGATCCAATAAACTATAGAGGGTAACTCATTTCCGTAACCAAGAGACCATACCTGAACAACAGGAATGTTTATGATCCAAGAAGATTAGTC
The DNA here is from genome assembly GCA_033556935.1 of Timema podura. Classification (NCBI taxonomy): domain Eukaryota; kingdom Metazoa; phylum Arthropoda; class Insecta; order Phasmatodea; family Timematidae; genus Timema; species Timema podura. The sequence goes on along the minus strand of JAVRXN010000010.1, from coordinate 68,997,844 downwards.
TACCAGTCATTAGTATTTACCAAGGGGCGTACATTCTGAAAAGAACTAGTAATGAGGTTGCTAGTGTTGTTTTATTGAATGTGACACTTCATTAAACCAATAAAATGGTACCAATAACGAGAAAATAAAAACCTAAGATAAACCCAATGTGTAGCCCTAGATAATGGCAAATGAGGATGAAGATGAAGTATTAAAACGAGAGAAGGTGTTTTTGTAAAGACATAGAGTAAGGTAAAATAAGGGGACGACTGCTCAATCATCTCTTGACAAAGATGCAAGTAGCACGGTATTGAAATACCTAATGCATGACTTGGAACCGACTGCTATGAGTAAAATCAAGTAAAAACCTACCATATATTTAACTACGAGAGGCTCAAGGTAACCATCTAAATAATAATATACACAATCCAGGACTAAGGGAGAACGTCGAAGGAAAAGCTTAATTAAACTATACCGTATAAGCGACACCTTGAAAAGAGTTGGTGAAAATATTGAAAATTATTTTAGGAAAATAGAAAAAGGTCTTGAATTTGAAACACCAAAATTAAGAAAAAGTTAATGAGCTTACAGGACCATAAGCTATAAGGGAATGTCTAAACTTTTATCATTTAAAGTTATATTTATTAAATGAAACGTGATGCTACCATACGCATAGTTAAGTTCATTAGACTTGTGTGCGAGAATGCTTGACTACTCTGTACAATATGGTTTATGGCAGTATAAACAAGAAAAATGTTAGGTGAGAAGATTAAACATTATTTTTCATCAACCATCTATTACGTCAATACCACTCAAATCGCCTTTTAATAAATACTTTCCGCGTTAAGAAATAATGGACATAGATTCATAAAAATCTAGTTCAAATATTTCAAATATAGCTATATATACATGATATAGTAAAATAAACATATATTAATAACAAAATTTCGATAAGACCAATGATGCTGTTTTCGATACTACACAAGCAGGGTTGGACTGGGGCCTCTAAAAGGGCGCAGACCTTGGATTTTCAGAGGGCGTAAAATATTATTACGAACTAAAAAAAAGTTTACTTTTATACTGTAAAATAACTATGGGAGTGCTGGTAGAACCCAGTAATATTGATTAATAATAAAAATAATAGTGGTTATTTCAAGGATTTCCAAAATAAAATTATTTTTCTTTTCCTATTGTGACTCAAGGCATTGTTGAATATTCAGAATTTCACAGGCTATTTTTTAATAAATATAGTATAAATAAACATTCATGGGATAAGTTAATTTTATTTCACAAAACATCTAGCATTTAAGGAACAAGTTGTAAACGATAGTATACTATATCCGTAGCAAGGATCCTCGGACCATTCGGATACAACTTGTCTCAACAACATCCGTCCTAAGCAAACTGGCTTTGTCTCTGAGAAACGGAAGGGTAGATATCACACCCCCAATCACCTCAAATAAACCTGACTTGTATCAGCGCCGAATACAAGTCTCTTCAAACCAACACACCCTCACATTTCAAAATAAATTTTCATTTTCACGCCAAACCTCCAAAAATTTAAATTTCTAAATTATTAAATGAATTTAACTTTACATAATTATCCAAATTTTAATAAGGAAAAGACGCTGTTATTAATCCCATCTAAAATTTAATAGTACGTTTGATTTTATTACTAGTCAAAATAAGCTTAATTATATAAATTGGAAATGGAAAAGGTTGAGCGAGAGAGATAGAGAACGTTTTGATCAAAAATTATTCCAAGGAGGGGAATGTGTTACGATCCCAGTAATGTTTTGTGGGTATCAACTTGAAGACCCAAGAAAGGCTCTCCTTACCAACAAAACTTGGTAATTAAACAATGGTTTTTGTTGTCTGGCAATTTACATTTTCTTATTTCTTACCTCGGTAACGAAAAATCACGCAGGAGCCAAAAAACTATACATGCATAAAATCAACACCAAACGCTATCACTCAAGACGCGAAAACAACTAAACAGCTGATTTCCACCACTCCAATTACAGCCACGCGACACGGCCAGACGGATCATTGAAGAGGTGTGGTTTCTCTCCCGCTGTCACCGGGCGCCAATCACCCCTTGTTGCTGAACATCCCCCACGCCCTAAATTTAATTTCGCCTTCACGGTTCAACTTTGTTTTGATTATTTGAATCTTTTTTTAAATTTAAATTTCTTATTTTAATCATTGCAATTGATTTTTTTTCGCCATTGGGCCGAGGGCGCAAATTCGAGAAACTTGAGGCGCACCGGCCCGAGGACCGATGAACCAGCGGGCCAGTCCGAGCCTGTACACAAGTAACAACAACCCAAATCCACTTGAAAAACTACTAACTACATAATTTATTTTCTACTAGCTATATATTAGTTTAAAAACGTGCTTTATTATATTCTACTAATTTACTCAAAACTAAGTTTAACAATCAAATAATAATTTCAATACCCACGCTACCTTGAAAATTTTAATATATATGATAAATAAAGATGGGAAAAATTAGTTTACAATTTAAAAAGAAGACACAGAAAATCGCAAAAGAACCTTTTGAGACTCATTGACACTAAAGCCCCAAATTCATTGGAAGGAAAACCTCATCTGAAGATCACAAATATATATCTTGTTGTTTTTCTCGGTTATATATTTCATACGAAGAATTTTGCAAATGTAGTAAAATCATGCACTAATGTGCCATATTCCTATTGCACTTTCCAGATGAAATGACTTTAATTCTAAGCTCACATTAAGAATAAGAGTACACATTTATATTTTCCATTTAAACCAACTATTTTATAATATTAATATATGTCTAAAATTTATTTTATATACTATACCTATATCATATGCAATAAATGATTAATTATAGTGGCTATAGGAAATAAAATATAAATGCGTACTCCTAAATACCTTTCTTTTGCGATAGTTACCCGTTAGCATGCTCTCATTAACAATACAGTTGCCATTAAGAAGTACAGCATCACAGCTTATTTCACAGCCTTGCGACGGAATAATGATGATATCGCCAGGAACCAGAGTGGTACTAGGAACTTCTTCATAGCTATCTTCCCCTCTATAAATATTTACCATGGCTGCAGACGCTATTGTGTCGTGGAGATTCTTTTGGTTCTGAATTAAAACATAACACAAATGTATCCATTTAATGCATCGTTGTAATATAAATAACAAACTCATTATAACTATGATAACCAAACTTGATACTAAACATGTCAAAATATTACAACACATCTTATACAAAGGACAACCCCACTTGAAAATAAGCATGACTTTATACCATGTACGATACAAATACTAAGGCACAAACCTTGTTACCTAGAGTAGGCTACATTGGGTATTGAAAATCATTGACTCATGAGATAACATAGCATAGGAGAAATCACAATTTTAAAAAAAATCCCAACACTATCACCAATAATTTAAATATTACAATTATACAAATGAATTATATACACATAGTAAATCTTGTATATAATCTCTTGATAGATGTAGGATACCCAAATTTTTAAACAGCCACCCTGATACCTTTGACTCACGGTGTTTATCAGGAGAAAATTTAGTAACATTGCTGACTTTCTTGAATAAAAGCTTTTAGGACTTCATATTTAAAGTAAAAATGATGCAGATTTTATAATAGTATAAAATTTTGTATAAGTACGAATATATATCTATGATAATAGAATGAAAGTCAAAATATATACGCATTGGTCAATGCGATCTGTGTTGGCCCAACAAACAGCCTATCAAGTTGCATTTGTACGATGGTAAAGTTCCTGGGGAGGGTTGTCTTTAACTCTATATTGTTTTCTGTGATTCTAGGACTGATGGTTACGTGCAAGGATAAAGATGAAGGTTTAAGGCCATTTTGCCTAAATTCGATATAAACTTTTAGATTCTGAGCTGGGAGGATAGCCTTTGATTACATAGCGTTTTGTATGGTTCTAGGAATGTTGGCTAGACGGGTGCCCTATCGGTATTCATTTTTGCTCTAGAGCCCCCCTATCACAACTATCGAGGTTAGTTGTTCCCATAGTTCTTGCTTACGTATTTAAACATTTTTTTAGTAGAACCTATATGTGACAGGGACTGTTTAACAATACAAGGCTAACCGAAGGGCTGGTTAAAAAAGAGCGTGCGATTTGTAAATATGTTTTTCAGAATGTTGACACTTATTATTTTATTTAACAGTTTTTTTCATATGTATATTTTTGAACCACGTTATTTTAGTTCACCCACTTCCCCCTTTTCCATGGATCTTGTTGGTACCACTATGACTGAATGCATTTTTTTTTAGCAATGCTCACTCAAGCGAGTCCAGTTGACAGGTGATTGTGTTTGAAAGACAATCATCTATCCCTTAAGTTCCCGTATTCAAAGCTCGTTGATAATAATTCAGCACAGGGAATTAACTGTCCTAGGACTGTACACTTCAATTAGATCTGTGCAACCTTATCTGCCCCTGTCAGGTCACTCCCTGATAGGCAGCAAATTCTTTTGGGGGTAAGAATGAAGTCCTCCGGATTTTCATGTTCTCTGGACCTCATATTATGGATTTAAAAGCCTGAATACACATTAAAAGTATAGTAAAAGTTAAGACTTGGATATTATATTAATAATTAAAGATTAATGAGATGTATGGGTTCAAATTGGTTGACAATTAAAGATATTGTGATAATTGAATTATGTTAAATTTTATGAAAAGTTAAGTTACTTGGTATACATATTAATTACAACATGTACTATAATATGAGTTCATAAAGTTTAACATAATTCAATTATCACAATATCTTTAATTGTCAACAAATTTGAACCCATACATCTCATTAATCTTTAATTATTAATATAATATCTAAGTCTCAACTTTTAATATATTCTACACTCCTTACCGAAGATCTTTTTAGAATGTTTTCTAAAATATTGTTACATTAAAAATAGCTAGGTTGAGGTTCCCCTAATAATATTTTATAATATGAGAAAGAATAAACCTAAGCCGGATTATTAATGATAAAATAACATTTTATTAAGTATACATCACAAATACCAAAAAAGGGTGCATTAGATTATGGATTAACTCTTAACTCACCGTTCTTGTCTGAAGTATACTGGAAGATACGCCGAATACAGTCATAATGATAATAGCTACAGTATAGTAGTAATAGTTCTCACACATCCACACACAGAGCGTGAAAATAAGGAAGATGTAGAAAGGAGTGAAAATCTCGAGTAACAAAAGTTTCAAGATACTCTCTACGGGAGCGATGATCTCGTTGTTGCCATATACCACTTGCCTGTGATGGAAAAACTTATTCGTTAGATTACTCAATTTTCACTCACAAATAACTAATCTAATTTCGGAAACTAGGTGTAATTTTATAATACTACATTTATTTAATTAAATAAAATATCTTTGGTATGTATCTTAAGTTTGTATAGGTTTTACAGATTAAAATATGGCTTAATGTATTTTAAGCTATGTGTTCTTCATATATTCATTTAAGTATAGTAGGATCCAAATGAGTGTTCTTAGCTAAACATGGTGAATTGGCTATAAATGAACATTTAACATGGTTAGTGGGAACATTTTTACCCACTCTTTCACTATAAAATTATTACATTTAGCCAAATTGAGAAATTATAATGACAACACTAACGCTTCCTCGTTCACCTTAGATTAGAGTGCAATTTTAATCATATAGACAATTTAGACCATTGGACACCCTTAGCCCCCACTGTCCATGTAGCCCATTGGACATCCTCAGCCCCACTGTCCATGTAACACAGTGGACATCCTCAGCCCCACTGTCCATGTAACCCAGTGGACACCCTTAGCCCCACTGTCCATGTAGCCCAGTGGACACCCTTAGCCCCACTGTCCATGTAGCTCAGTGGACACCCTTAGCCCCACTGTCCATGTAGCCCAGTGGACACCCTTAGCCCCACTGTCCATGTAGCCCAGTAGACATCCTTAGCCCCCACTGTCCATGTAGCCCAGTGGACACCCTTAGCCCCACTGTCCATGTAGCCCAGTGGACACCCTTAGCCCCACTGTCCATGTAGCCCAGTAAATCCTTAGCCCCCACTGTCCATGTAGCCCAGTGGACATCCACAGCCCCACTGTCCATGTAGCCCAGTGGACACCCTTAGCCCCACTGTCCATGTAACCCAGTGGACATCCTCAGCCCCACTGTCCATGTAGCCCAGTAGACATCCTCAGCCCCACTGTCCATGTAGCCCATTGGACATCCTCAGCCCCACTGTCCATGTAACACAGTGGACATCCTCAGCCCCACTGTCCATGTAACACAGTGGACATCCTCAGCCCCACTGTCCATGTAACCCAGTGGACATCCTTAGCCTCACTTTCCATGTGACCCAGTAGATATACTTAGCCCCACTGTCCATGTAGCCCAGTAGACATCCTTAGCCCCCACTGTCCATGTAGCCCAGTGGACATCCACAGCCCCACTGTCCATGTAGCCCAGTGGACATCCTCAGCCCCACTGTCCATGTAACACAGTGGACATCCTCATCCCCACTGTCCATGTAACCCAGTGGACATCCTCAGCCCCACTGTCCATGTAACACAGTGGACATCCTTAGCCTCACTTTCCATGTGACCCAGTGGATATTCTTAGCCCCACTGTACATGTAACCAGTGAACATTCTTGGCCCCCAATGTCCATGTAACCTACTGGACAATTTTATCCCTACTGTCCATGTAGCTTAGTGGACATTAGTATGATAATTATTGTTCGAATTTAATAACGGTCATATTTCAAATCAATTATTTTCTTAATTTCTTACCTAAGGAATTGTTGGTGTGTATCAAATCCATTGTACCCATGTAGCTCTGCAGTGCTCACACCTTTATCTAGTCCTGCAAGCTTTATGAAAGACTGAGATACATCATCCCATACATATAATAGTTTCTTGATGCTTACAGCTCTAAACTCCTCCAGTTCTGAAACAATTAAAATGTGAGAAGTTTCTAACATTTAATGTTTAGTTTATAAAATGTGAGAAGTTTCTCACATTAAATGTTTGGTTTATATAATGTGAGTAGTTTCTCACATTAAATGTTTGGTTTATTAAATGTGAGATGTTTCTCACATTAGATGTTTAGTTATTAATATGTGAGTATTGTATCACATTTGATGTTTAAGTAATAAAATGTGAGATGTTTCTCACATTTAATGTTTGGTTTATTAACTGTGAGATGTTTCTCACATTAGATGTTTAGTTATTAATATGTGAGATATTTCTCACATTTGATGTTTAAGTAATAAAATGTGAGTTATATCTCACATTTTATAAACTAAATATTAAATGTGAGAAGTTTCTCACATTTAATGTTTGGTTTATGAAATGTGAGATGTTTCTCACATTAAATGTTTAGTTATTGATATGTGAGATATTTCTCACATTAGAAGTTAAAGTATTAAAATATGAGTTATATCTCACATTAAATATTTATTTATTGAAATTTGGGAAGATTCTCACATTTAATGTTTAGTTTATAAAATGTGAGAAGTTTATCACATTTAAAGTTTGGTTTATATAATGTGAGTAGTTTATCACATTTAATGTTTGGTTTATTAAATGTGAGATGTTTCTCATATTTAATGTTTGGTTTATAAAATATAGGATGTTTCTCACATTTAATGTTTGGTTTATAAAATGAGAGAGGTTTCTCACATTAGATGTTTAGTTATTAATATGTGAGATATTTCTCACATTTGATGATAAGTAATAAAATGTGATATTTATCTCACATTTTATAAACTAAACATTAAATGTGAGAATTTCTCACATTTAATGTTTGGTTCATAAAATGTGAGATGTTTCTCACATTTAATGTTTGTTTTATAAAATGTGGAAGGTTTCTCACATTAGATGTTTAGTTAATAATACGTGAGATATTTCTCACACTAGATGTTTAAGTATTAAAATGTGAGTATATCTCACAATAAATATTTAGTTATTGAAATGTGAGAAGTTTATCTCACATTTAATGTTTAGTTTATAAAATATTAGAAGTTTCTCACATTTAATGTTTTGTTATAATAATGTGAGTAGTTTATCACATTTAAAGTTTTTTTTATTAAATGTGAGAGACATCTCACATTAGATGTCTAGTTATTAATATGTGAGATATTTCCCACATTTGATGCTTAAGTAATAAAATGTGAGATGTTTCTCACATTTTATGTTTGGTTTATAAAATGTGAGATGTTTCTCACATTAGTTTGGTTTATAAATGTGAATGTTCTCACATTAGATGCTTAGTTGTTAATTTGTGAGATATTTTCACATTAGATGTTTAGTTATTAAAAGTGAGATATTGTACACATTAGATGTTTAGTTTATAAAATGTGACTTTTTTCTCACATTAAATATTTAGTGAATAAAATGTGTGAAATTTCTCACATTTAATGTTTGGTTTATAGAATGTGATAGGTTTCTCAAATTAGATGTTTAGTCATTAATATGTGAGATATTACTCAAAATTAGATGTTTAAGTATTAAAAATTGAGTTGTATCTTATATTAAATTTTTAGTTATTAAAATGTGAGGAGTTAAATACATTTATTGTTTAGTTAATAAAATGTGTAATGTTTCTCACATTAGAATTTTAACAGAAATTGTGTCGTACTTAACATAAAGAAAAAACCCTCAATTTCTCACAGATCATACACCAATAAACTACTAAAAACAATGGTACCAACCAGCAAAAATATAATTTCCCCAACAAATATGAAATGTAAAGAAAGAATAAAACAAGAGGCTAGACATATGACAGTGAGGAATAATGTACCCTCAGCTTACCCTTAAAGGTATTAAGCTTATTTTGCTTGAATTAACTATAGTGTAAATAATTAATACTATAGCTATACTAATTATAGCGTAGAAAAAGTGTTTAAATTCAAGGTAAAGATGCTAACTTTAAGAGTAAACATAGTCTACTTAAGAGAGAATGGAATGATATAACAAATTATGCATAGGTTTATGGAATGGTGGAGGAAGAGATGACCCACGGGAAAACGTAAAGGAACCTAACGGCTCTAATATATATGAAAGCAGGAACCATGCCAACGCACCATTTCTTTAGCCTACAAAGTAGCAAGCATTATATTATGGTATATATAGCTTATATATAATATAGGGTCAAATATAATCCATCAAGATAAGACTGCTATCTTTCAGGGTGAATGAAGTTTAAGTGATCTTATATACAATGTAGGCCTATATAGTTTAATATACTAGATCTACAACTTTTTAAGATTAATTTTAAGATATTATTTTTGACCAAAATTATATAATTTTGTAATATAGGTTAATTACCTAAGCTGCTCCCAGTAGCAAGACGGAACTTTAGAGTGTTCTTAACACCATTTTGGGAGTTTTTCATGTTGACCAAACTCCTCGCTTAGCCGCATCCTTCACGCTACCAACATAACATTAAAACCAACACAGCATTTAAACCAACATAACACTCAAATCCAAGATTATAATACTCGTATTTGTCAGTAACTTGATTATAAAAACATATTTATTTAAATTTTATTTGAATTTTAAACCTTGTATTTGCCGCCGAAATCCTTCTAACTGCCTTAATATAGTACATTTTGTACTTTCCTTGGTAGTTTTCCTGAAAAATATAAAAAAAAATTTACAGAATTTAATGTCTGAACAATACAATGAAGCTATGTCTTAAATATAGGCCCACTTAAATATTTATATTAGTTTATTTTATTAAAATATATTTATTTATTCTGGCGAGGTTAGATTATTACACCTTAGCTTACATTTACTAAGCTAAAAAACTATTTATTATTAATAAATATTTTTAATTTTTTAAATTAAAATTATTTATTAATCATAAATAACTTAATTTTCGAAAACATTAATAAAATGAATCTTAAAACTAAACAATCAGAAAATTTCACCTTAAAACCATACTCACAATTATTATTATCTGATAAATAATATAAATTTTATCTCATACATTTATCAATGATTAACTTAATAAATAAATTCATGCTACAAATTTAGATAAATGTGTATAGTTATAAACAATTCAATTTTAGAAAAACTTATACAGACATATGAGTGTATTTAGATTTTGGCTTCATAAATGCTCTATAGAAAAGTCCTAAGTTATCATATCATATAATAAATAGATTGTTCTTATTTGAATGCAGTTAACCTAGAGAAATATGGTGTTTGGAGGTAAATCATTCCATGTCCGCGATGTCACTAGAGAGCAGGATTCAGAATAGGACTAGTTGTTTAAGGTAATCAAGAGAATGAAAGAATTGCTAGCTTGTTTAGTTATTTAATAATGAGAGGGTGGAGCAAATATAGCACTAAATGTGGATAGACATGGAAACTCTCCGGTAAATTTTTAATCGGAGAGCTTTCAATAAAATTTCAAATCAGAAATCACCATCGTAAATAATTATCTGCAGTGGTGGCTTTGGGCCTAGTAAGTAGGTGAAAGGACTGAATTGGGGGAGGCGACACCTAGAACCTATTACATACACCATATGTTACGGGTAGTGTGTGTAAAATATGAATAATGTCAAATTAGCTGGTAGATCTCAACATTATCCAAGTGCAGTGGATAAAGTCAAAAAATAGAAAGTAACTCGGTACATTTTCGACCCTATCCGAATAATCTTGACATTAGCCAGCAAGACTTGGATAACGTTGAATACTATTTGTAAAACTAACCACGTTTCAATACATATCATATTTGGGGACGTTATTTTGATCTAGGATCTGAAATTGGATCGTGGCAATGTACTAACATTCGAAATGCCTCATTTTGATGCTTTATTTATACTAAACTTACCAAACATATAGTATGATTTTAGTAGGAAGAACAGTAGATGTTAATTACTTAAGTTGATAAGACAATTTTAATATATGCATACATGAAGGCATTATATCTGAAGCTATCATTTTTTATTTATAATACCAATACCTACAAAATAACACAAATATGACAATAAAATGTTATCAAGGTTGGCCGCAAAGAAATATGTTTGAATTTTCTCTATTGTTCTTCCAAACAACATCAGGATGTAGCTTAACCTAGCCTAAATTAAACTAGCCAAAACCTAGCCTAGGCTCACATAATCTAAGCTATCTTAGCCTAATCTAACCTAGCCTAACATAACATAAAACAACTAACCTAACCTCAATCCTAGAATCTGAAACTATCCAAGTGCGGTTGAATGACGTCAATATCATCCCGATAAATTCAAACATTATTATTCATCACGTCTCTTTTAACATTATTCACGTATTTTTGATAATGTACACATTATCTGGGTAGTATTGACTCTACCCAAGTTAAGATGTTAACAATAGCATATACATAAAAACATCAAATTGTTTTGGAGGACGAATGCTGGGAGGGCTAAGTTGTTAGCAAATATGTTAAAGTAAACCTTAACAATTATAATTTATATTGGTGATAACCTGAAAATAGAATCCAAGCGATAAATGGAAATAAAGATGAGTATTTGTAGGTAAAGTGTTCACATCATTGAATCCAAAAATAATGGCGTGTATTGTACAGTACATGTTAAGGTTTGATATTAATATTGAAGTGCTGTTTTAATATATATTTTCTACAGCAGACCCGACGTCAGTGATCTATTCAGCCAACAAGCGCTAGATGTGGATTTGAATTCTTGAATAGTTATCAGAAAACAAATGTTCAAACAGTTGTTGGGAAGTGAGAGCTGGATTTTTCACATTAGGTCTCTACTTTTCAAATTAAACGATTATTGAAAGTTTTACCAATTTTAAAATTCTCTTTGTGTTCTATTACATTTAGTCTATCATCCTCTGTGGTCTAGTGGTCAGTGTTCCAGGCTACAAATCCAGAGGTCCAGGGTTCGATCCCCTGCACTTTCAAAATTTACCGTGAAGAAGTGAGTCTGAAATGGGGTCAAACACAACCTCGTGCGGAGAAATGTGGAGCTACTTTAAAAAGTATTATCAGCTTCACCATAAAAACTGAGATTAACAGGAGGAGGGCTCATTGTGCTGACAGCATGACACCCTATATCCACAATTGTTGGCACTATTATCGCTAATGGTAGCGGCCGCTTGGTAGGTATATCTCGCTTGCGAGCTTACACCATGGAATATTTTTTATGAGCCTGAAAGGTCAGTTCTATCACTATTATTTATAATAAAAGACTGGTCATTATAAACAATTATTTTTTTACAGTAAAAATACAACCTTTAAGTTTATTTTAATTTATTTAAATTAATAATAAAGATAAATGATTCCTTTCTCCATTTTTTAACTATCACAGATGTTTGTGGAAATACTTTCGAATTAAAAAGAGATAAAGGTGTATTTTTTTATAAGTATGCTTTTGGTTTATTTCTAAAGTTCAAGACTTAAGAGAGACTGATTTCAAAATAATGAAATATCTTAGAAGGACCAATACAAGTATTATACCTTTTCAACATTAAACCAGATTCAATCCAGATTATATTAAAATAAATAATTATGTTGTCTTTAACGTTAAACTTAAGCACATTTATTATTTATGAATGAAAAAATGTTAATATTTGTTTATCTAATAGGTTTAACTTTTACTAAATAATTAAATTATTTTAAGGCCCAAAACCTATGATTTAAAAAGGAGTGTCTTGAACTATAATCAACCTCTCTCATACATCGGCGATATTAATATACGCCATAATTTTTGTTGATTATCTGACGAATATAAATTCTCTAAATTTACTTTCTTAATTCATGATTAAAATCATATTTCTAAAGCGTTCCCTTTTGTAATACTGTAACAATCTCAATAAAATTAATACAATAATAAATGTTGACAGTAAAAAAAGGGTTTCCAAGGCTACCTGCTATATTATCATAGTTAAACCATGTTAAAAAAAACAATGACATTTCACCAAGGTTATACCTACGTTTTGCGCAGCTCGTCCGAAATCAAACATTGTAGAATTAGCATAGTAGTGATAAGCTTGACAAACTGAACTACTGTGTTAGACAATTTATTATGTGTATGTTATCTTCAGTCTAAGTGTAAGATCCATTTGAATTAATATAGGATTTCAAGTCATTGCCATTTTAAATTCACCAAACCCTTCAGCACAAGGGCATACTTTTAGGAATAAGAATAGCAACTATTTACAAACCATGTTCTAGTATAATTTTATTTCTATGGTTTGTAGGTAGATTACGAGAGTTGGGCGAGTCAATATTTCAAAAAGAAGATTGATGCTTGATGCGCTTGTCCCTTCTATAATACTATCAAATAAACGTATTTATGGAGTTAATGTAGAAAATAATGTTATAAACACTCCAATTACCCTGAAAGGAAACAATAACCTTACCTTGACGAGCTACACTATGGCCTTATATCATAAGATACCCATATATTAAAATATTATATAGGGATTCTAATATTCTATCATCTTACATTTCAGGGTAAGCGAAGGGTACATGTGTACGAAGAAATGTAGTGGAAATTTACTAATTCCTATTTTGTTTAAATACATAATATACATATAAGTAAGTATTATATATATATATATATATATATATATATATAATATAATTATATATATATAGTCTACAACCCAGAGGTTGGTCCTGATGTGTTTCCTATCCATCCATGGCAACGTGCAAACTCAACCCTTCAGTCTGTTAGTGTCGTCCACCCACACCATCCGGAATAAATCACTTGCACTAGGGAGTTCGTGAAAGTGCGAGCTGAACTTCAATAAGTGATTGAGAAAGAGGTTATAAACTTTGCTGGTAAGTTATTTTATATATATTACAAGGATGGCACAATCAACATGGGTCCAACGGTTTTACTTCCTTTCCAGAGAAGTTATGCTACGGATTTTCATTAATCAGTAGAAATCTTTCTACCTTGGCTTGGTTGTGAATCACGAACATCAGAACATGAGGTGAACCCTTTACCCCAAACTCATTTCTGCCATCATATATAAACTAAACAATAAATGAAAAAAAAAATTTTGTATACTTTCTACTGCATATAAATTCCTTGTGTTCAGGGAGTTTAAATCCCAATAATAAAATTAAATTCATAATTTTATCCATAGAATTATTAAGAATACGTTTTACTCTTTCACAATTCCATTAATACGATATAAACTTAACTGACTAAGTAAATAACAAATACAAAACTATGATGTGCAAACAATGAGATGGAAATAGTTCGTTGAGTTTAATATACATATATAAGGAGGTTTAAATCACTAATCATTCAGATCATAAAACCAAGTAAAATTTATTTCTCTAATATATGGTTAATAGAACATTTAATTTCTTATTCAAGTATATTCCATGTAGCTTTAACGATAAATAAAATTAAGGTACTCTAGCTTAAAAAATATGTTATTCAATTCCAACTGACAACATTATAGTATGTCAAGAATAATTCAGTGGGGGAAAGCCATAACATGATATGTACAAATTACCAATTTTACAGGAACAGGTTTTTAAAGTTCACATTTTTCTATAAAATCAGTTATTGAATATTATTTGCATAATTATATGTCATATTCTTTACTATGTTGTTCTTTGGTTTTTAGTGATCTAAAGCCAATATTGCTTGTAGGCTGGTAATAAAAAAATAAAGAATAACATATCAAGTTTTGATGGTATAGAATTTGTTATTTTTCTAACACATATCATCTTTTGGTTATACTGAAATATAGGTTATTATCAAGTTAAACATTATAGATTTAAATAAAAAGTGTCAGTATTGATACAAACAATAATCCTATAAAACAATTTATCACTTGTTCAATGTTCAATCAATGTTCAAAATAAATCTGTGAAACACAAAATATAATTCTCACTATAGATCATAAACTTATTCAGGTTCATCATCTTCATCATCAGTTGGAATATTTGAAGGTCCTGTATTTACTTTATTTGTTGTAGTAGTAAGATTCTCATAAAACTCGTGATACAAAGGATCAATGAACTGTAGAAGAGAAAGTAAATCCTTCTTGTTTAACGGATTTATGGGTACAGGTCCTGAAGAGGTTTCAGGAATTTCAACCATATGGGTCTTCCTCTTCTATTTATTTTTAAGTCAATTGTACGAAACTCCTCTTCATCGCTTGGACTGTATTTAAACGGCACCATACCATATTCTTTCTCATTCCTCAACCACCTTATTTTCAACCAGTTAACTTTTTCTTCCTCAGTATCAAGAGTCCTTTTTAATAGCGATCGTTGAAAGCAAATTTCCACAGCCTGCATTGGAACTTTACCTTTTACAGATTTGACAAAAAAGGTACAAATCTTGTGTTACTCTTATCTCTACTTCAGTGTCTTTTCTCGTTCTATACGAGCATGGTCAGTATCACACTCTAAGTGAGTGTGTCCTGGTTCTAGATATTTATGATCAATAATCTTAAGTGACTCATGTGAATAAACTGACATGGATAGCATAGCTGCCATGTTTATGTTTCTATTCTGACCTCCACATGTGTCTGAGTACAGAATAAGATGGTTCATTGAGGATGGAACTTTCATGATATGCTTTTGTAAGTAAGAGGCAATCTGATCAGAATCTCTTTCTGCAAGGGCCTCGTGCAACATGTAACAATAACACCTCCCCTCAGAACAATCCCTAATAGTTTCATTAAATGTCCACAGTTGTCTTTTATAAAAACTGTGTGTTGCAACTTAAATCTGATGTTGGCAGACACTGTTGAAGGTCGAACACAAGAACTCGTAATATTCTTAGCCACTCGTGCTTCTGATACATATTTATGACATGATAATCTCAGATAAATAAACAAATTAGATAGATAAATTTATATTTTAATTTCACTGAAAATCCATGAAATAATTATACTAATACCATATATACAATAAATGTATATTAAATTACATCAATATGTCATTTTAGGATGAGCTCAGAATATAAAACATCTAATTTGTCATAATAGGGATTTTTAACAATATAAACATAATGGTCTGGCAATACATGATATGTGAATATGTCATGCTTTGACTGGTCCGGCAAAACATGATATGTCCCACATGTCATGTTATGACCGTTACTTATTTCAGCTGAAACTACATATCAACATTTGACAACTGGCTTAACTTGATATTCCTTAGGAATTAACATATCATCTTTTGACAGTGGATAAAATAATCTTTAGCTACAATATCAACCAAAAACTAAAAATCGAGAAAATGTAACATATCATGTAATGGCTTTCACCCACTGAATTAAACCGTAGTGTATGCTAAGCTACAATAAATCACAACCTCCATAAAGGCTAGTAACGCCAATAAACCTCTATAATATCCTATATTAGCCCCACCAATTAAACACTGCAACTTCAACTTACCCTATTGTCCAAATAATTTAGTCTGGCCTATCTTTGGTTGCAAGAACGCGGAATAGGTTTACTTGAACAAAGAAAGACCATGCTTGCCCTCTTGGAATACTGTCACCCAGATCCCCGGTATTTCCACAAGATGGTGCCAGATTGCACGTGTCTGTGCTGTCTATGACACCTGCTTCTATTCCAATTTAAACTTGACTTCGTTGCGAAGTGAAATGAAGTCGGCCTGATAAGTTCCACGTGGTGCCAGCTGCTATGTACGCGATGCAGAAGGGGAAGCGTGTTACGCACCCCCAGCTGTGGGACAATATGGATCATTCGAGCCGTGCTCACACCTTCTAGTCGACTCTTCGCCCCCTATCCCTTTTCATCCTTTTCATGCCCTACCTGGATATTTGTCTTTCCAACCACGCTCTGTATTTAACAGTGTACAATGACAACCAATACAATGAGTATCCAATGCCCGTCATCTTGAAAGTTACGTGGAATTACCCCATTCAAGCAACAGGCCGGGCTTTATTTCGGCCGCTTAACTCACGTCAACAATGGTCGAGTCATAACGGCCGGGTGTTCAACAAAACAATAAAACTGTGACTGTATCGGCTATTCTGTAAACCCCCATGCTTGAGAGCTCATTCCTAGTTCTGGACTATGCGCAAGCGTAAGAACTACGGGGAGTAGAGTGATTATCCCTCCCAACTGTGTTCCCCTACCACGATCCACGAACTAACGACGTAGTGCGCATACGGCAGTGAGATATCATTTTTGTGACTTCTTGATAATGACCACCCCCCACTGAGTTTAATTTGAATATAAGCCAGTGCTCATAAGTGATATGTACTCTTTGATGTTTGTCTAGTCTTAGGGACATACTCCCGAATAATGTAAATTTTTATAAAATTTTCTGCATAAATACTTTTTTATTGAAATTATATTTAAGGTCTGAACTCTTCAAAATTATGTAGGTTAAGTTGAGATTATTTTCTGGCTGATTTTAAAAAAAATTTTTTTAATAATTGAATTTTCATAAGCTTACTATTTGGCTAATTTGATCTTAAATGTGGAGTCCGTGGTCGGGGTAGTGATCAATGTGACTATTCTTTTTTTAAACTCATTTGGTGTTTGACTCTTATAGTTCACCATTTAAATTCTGCTAAAGACACTTTGGCTTGGAGTATATCTTTATCAAGCTTAAGATTATAGATTAGTAAATTTGATATACTTGATCTAATTTATAATTGTAATGGTGTTTATATTTATAATTGTTTGCTTGGAGTTATTTGACTTAATAATATGTTCACAACTTATAAGTCAATGTCGGGAAATAGGACTCGCCCGCCTTACGGGAATAACTAAAAGGTTAAGGGCCTGGTTAATGGTCGTTGGAAGTGAAGAGTCGCATCAGCGACAGCCCCTAATTTACGGTATCAGAAGAAACCAATTGACTTATACTTTGTCTTCGGTGGCTCAGTCAGTCCACAGGGTTGCCATACTTATCAGCACTTTAGAGGCCCCCCCCCCCCCCACTTTCCCTTCACCATCCAAAGAGTGATACTAAGTAAAGCAAGCAAATAAAACAAAGCTATAATCCTCTGAAACCTTTATCGCAGGTAGAAATCACCTCTGTATTGATGTTGGGGTGGGGGAGGGGAAGGGGAGGGGGAGGGGGTGAGGGGAATAGAGTCTAAACTTGTACATAGCCTTGCCGAGAGCTATTAGGGGAAAGTACCTAGGATTGTCACAAATAGAAGGCAATGCATTTTTCAAATGGTTTGGTCTTTCATTGAAATTCATCCTGGCCAAAGCACACACGAATTAGAAGTTTTCTGGCTCTCAGATATGTTTATTCGTAATCAAATTGGAGTATGGTCTGGTTTCCCAGTGATGGGGAGGTCAGGCATCAAATCCTTCCCGGCTGTGTGTCTACAAACAGTTTTTTCAATGTTTCCCACTCTACCTCCACGCAAATGGTGGTTACAATGTCTCTCAATTTTACCTTACTATTTCCTATACCCTATTAGTGCATTTAAATGGGTATAGATCAGACAAGTACACAATAGAAAAAATGATAATATTAAGACGTGGTGCTAAGAATGAATGTATAATGAAGTGATAGCCTAAAGTCTCCTCAAATCTATACCATGCCAGAACTGTGATTATGCATTAAATCACAAAATAAATAATTAAATCAGTAATAAATATTAACTAATAAAAGTGTATTTACTATTAAATAGTAAATATATAAATATTCAATCAATCAATAAGTATTTTCCTGCTCCTACTGTCAACTTTAGGCCTCAACCTAAACTAAACTACCTACTACCTTTAAAAGGGGCGGGGGTTGAACTAAGCAAAGAGTAAAGGAACAATGAGTAAACTAGTCTCACAATCCAGCTCTCATGCGTGTACGTGCGTGCGTGCGTACACACATACACACACATTTCAGCCCATGGACGTTTAAAAATTACAAGATGTTTGTGGAATTCTGTTTGAATATTCTAGCACCTTAAATATCAATGCTTAAATTGTAAGCCTACCCCTCTTAGGCGAATACATTGATTCCTATGTATGATTTAAAATAGTGGGAATATAATTTTAAAGCTTCACAATATTGGAATAAATGGTTTGTCTGGTCACTTCTAAAACGATCGTGGCAACGCTGTAAATGGAAGACCCTTGTAAATTGCCAAACGGTAGTAGTTCCCGGTATTCCTACAAGTAGCGTTACATTAAGGTTACCAAACTATTTCAAATTTTAATATTATAAATAAGCTTTTAAAGCTTAGTATTAAACTAATAAATTATAAATAAATAGCTAAAACGAGGAGAAAAATATTTTCTATGCTTGTGATTTCTTCTTTTTCCAATATTAATACTTACATCCATATTAATATTGATAAAGTAGTTATTCATTTAAAAAAATATAAGAAATAATAGAACATTAAATAAAAATTCTAATCCAAGAAAATTTGAAGTAAAAATAGTTCTGCTTTATATAGTAAAATTCAATTTTGAATATTTAACATTAATGAAGTCATTATAAGCAAAATAGTGCGAGGCTGAAAATGTGATAGTTTTAATTGTATAGTTTTATTATTATTATTATTATTAATAGTAGTAGTAAAGATTATACAGAGTCTTCGTTCTAGATAATATAAATCCCATTTCATTGGTGAAAACCGATTTCAAATCCATAGAATTGTTTTGTCACAATCTTTTATTTTGCAATACCATGTTTTTATGGGTGAACGAGTGTTGACCGGCCCCTTAATGAAGTAAATCTATTATTACGTAAGAGCGTACAGTTAGGTGCAGAGCACTCCTATATTTGGATGTGCAGGAATTTAGTTATTTTTTATTGTAAATATTGGCCTGTGTGGCATTTGTTAAAGATTTATTGTTATGAAGCTTTTTGAAGGCTGAGGCCTAATATTTTGAATAAGTTTAACCTTTGGCTATTGGCGATTGTTAGAAGTTATATTATTTGTTTACATTTATATTATTGATTTTGGTCTTTATCAAACGTATGTATGTCATCACATTAATTGATTGTCTAATACTACCTTTCTCCTTAAATTACCAAGGCTAAAGCATACATTATCACATTTATTAGGTTGTTGGGACTTGCAACATGGGCCTTATATTATTGAGTTTGACAAAATAAACTGCTCTGGTGATTACTATTGCTTTGCATGTTTAAATGATTTGTATATCATCTCGTTACTTGAGCTTACAAAGGCTGTAGGTTCAAGCAAATGGGGAGCGTGTACAAATATACTTGCAACTCTGGTGCAACAGAGGACCAAGCAAAGATAAGTTGATTCTTTCATTCACCGTGATCTTAGACTTACCTCGCTTTTGAGATGGTAACTAAAGTGCTGCTACTGCGGTTATTATTTTCTAATCATATATTTCGTCTTAAATTCACTTTTTAAATTTTGGACTTGAATTTTTTTCGGCCAAATTTTTCTTATGTCGTTTTGTGTCACTTTGAGAAAGTGACTTGTTTGAATCAATTTCTCTGTACTCATTTAGTCCTTATTAAATTAACTTCTTATTGTTCAATGTAAATTACGTTTCATCACTTTAAGAAAGTGATTTATTGTATGAGTATCTGTTTCTCTGACCCCACTCATACTTATAATTTCAACCCTTTTTGTTTAAAAAAATGTTTGTGTGTTAGTTTGAAAAAGGGCTTATTAGGACGGCAATAAGTCTTGCATTTTGTGGCCAAATTTTGTCGAAGATAAAATTTTCTGAGAAAAAGACTAGTTTGATCCCGTTTTTGCTCGGTTGTTTTGTCTATTACGATATATTTTATTTTGAAAGTAAATCTGTCGAGGATTGCGACACATCTTTTTTAGTTTTCCTGGGCTCCTTTGTTCCTCACAATTTAGTTGCCTTTTTAGTCAATTATGAACAGCTCTAGTCACTTTAGGAAACTCGCAAGTCGGAAAGTCATGCCTCTCTACGTCAATTTCCATATAGATCTATTCGCATCTATTCGCTTGAAGAAAGCAATTTATTATATTACTTTGTATATGTAGCCTTTTGTGTCTTTAACTATTAGACTCTTTACTTTTATTTTTAAATATAAATTTGGATATCACAAAGGAAAAATGATAAATCTTAACAATGCCAATGGGTTCATATATTGTTGTCAATTCTATTAGACGTCCACAGAACAAATGAAACTATGTCAAGCTCTAATGTACAGTACGTTCTATTTTGTTTCTAATAAATAAACTCATAATTTATTCTGCTTATTTTTGATAATCTTCCATTTGTATTTTTAAGCCTGTTTACTAATTTGCTGCTAGTATGAAGGATACAAAACATCCGGACATAATACAAAGGATGGAGGACTCAGTTTTTACAAAATTTAATTCATTAACATATGATTAATGTTTTATTCATTCCTTTAATGTTGTACAACTTTTCTTATGTTGTATTAATTTTAGTTCTTTTAACTATTTTGAAATTATTTCCATTTAGTTTATTTAACTTTTTCCAAGCTTGTCAATTAGTTACATCACTCCTACCGGAAGAATTATGTGAGCTGTTAGCACGGTTAACTGACTAGACAAGTCAAGGTCTGTCCTGTGGAGGTCACAATGAGAGTATATTTGTTAACGATGTTATTTTTCATTACTTCTCTAGTCGAATTCAGGAGCAGTTCTTTGTATAAAAAATTTACCCCTTTTAACATTGTGATTTTAATATGCTTATTTGATTTGTTCTACAAATATGGAAGTGGTAATTTTAAAAGTACTCATTACGCAGTACTCATTCATTTTAAAGTACTCATTACTATTACCAAATAATAATATTTTATAATAATACATGTACCCTAACACTCTCATGCTATGTCTATTAATTTTATTTTCATATTACTATTACCAAATAATAATATTTTATAATAATACATGTACCCTAACACTCTCATGCTATGTCTATTAATTTTATTTTCATAGCAAGATTTGTGCATAGATAGTTAAAATTAAAGGGGTTAAATGACATCTATCATTTGCAATTTATGTGCAATTTATAAAGGTGAAATGAGCTTTAATCAATAAATTTTTCAACAAGACAATATTTTTTATTTAAGTTTACTTTAAACTAAATGTACAAATCTTATTATTTACAGTTTTACTGAATTTTTTCGCTAATTTCATGTAATAGTTACGTTTGATTTTAATAGTTTTATAGAGTCCTAAAACCATTAGATCTAGCCAATTATATTTTATCAATATTCAAAAGAAGCGTTTAAAAAAATGATTTCTCAAATTTTTTATTTGATCCAAAATGTGCCCCAATTCTTGGCAGCAGTTTTTTCACGCACCCTCTCAATAAGGACTCTCCCAAAAATTTTGACTGGAATACTTAACACACTAATTGCCCTATTATTTTTACATTCACTCTTACTGCTCTTGCCTTTTATACATCGCATACTTCTGAAATGAGGTAGGCTATACCAAAGAGCAGCAATGTGAGGGCTTATGAAATAAAGTAATCTATCCCAAAGAGTAGCAATGTGAAGGCCTATGAAATAAGGTAAGCTATCCTAAAGACCAGCAATGTGAGGGCTTCTGAAATAAGGTAATCTATCCCAAAGTGCAGCAATAAGAGAGGGTGAGTAGTTTTTTTGTTCCTGGCTCGCTATCTCTCTTCATCCTTATTCAGTCTCACTTGAACTAATTAATTTTTTTATTTCATGGTTTTATCGACATTATAGCCTCCATACGCCGACCATTTAAGTAAAAAAATACATCCCATTGGACCCTTTGCCAATGTTCATCCCACACTCGCACTCTTTACCTCTTTGACATTAGCCTAACATTTTGTCTCTCATTTATATTATTTATATTATTTTCATTTCATTGCTTTATTGATACATTTAGATCTTTAGAACCCGACCATAACGGTTAATATTATTTTTAAAGTAACATATTTTATTTATTTATTACTATAGTACCTTTATGTGATACATATGTATACATGATACTTATATACACAAACTTAATATTCCTATATCAGATTGTTGATATTTTAAAAGTTTTTTTTAAAACCATATAGTGGAATAACATCCAATGTTTTTCTATGGCTGCGAAAATGTTATTGTGCTATTCTAAGTCCCTAATACACACTAAATAAAATACATTTTAAGAATCTACCTTAAAATATATATTTTATTAGCAACTTTGACCGCAAAAGAATCATTATAAAACTAAAAGCCATTTTAGAAAAAAAAAATACAGTAGCAAAAAATATTAAAACTATTAAGTGTGTTACCCTCAAATAATAATGTCATTTTAAAGTGAGCTTTAAGGAATGTATTATTTATATAATTTATTTAAGATAGTAGGTTTGATAGGACAGGACATCTTTATCTTTTATTAGCTAAATTTGTATGTTGCTAATAAAAGCTAAAGCGGACATATTCAATGGAAAGTAAAGATTATATTTAAAACATTAATTAAATTATTTTAAAAAGAGAAATCTTGCTAATGAAGCCTTTATATTAAAGTAAATACGTATAAGGTTTTGTAAAAAATATTTATATTATATTTTGTGAATTTCGCTCAAAATAATATTATTTATTTGGGGTAATACATTTTCTTTATTTATATCACTTATTACGAAGAATATAACTATAAATAAATACAACCAGCTTATTATCTTTATTTTTGATATAATTAAAATAAAAACTAAAATCAACATTTTCTTTTAATATACACACAATTAATTTTTGTCACAACTAAGCCTAGAAATTTACTGGAGAGAATACCTAGATCCTTATGTAGTTTTGTGTAGTTTTCTCAAAATATTTATTTTTGATCAAATACTTAAATCTATAAATTATTTATAAACTTAATAAATAAATTAATAGAGCTGTATTCTTACCACAATTAGAAGATTTTCTGCCTGCTGAAGTGAACATTTTTTGTGAGTAGAATAAAGACAGAGCTGAGGGTACCAGTGGAAGATTAGCTGAACAAAACCCATCGTCATGAGAATACAGAGCCATGCGCAAGTGGTATATAATAAGTTTCTCTTATAGCCATAGATTTCCTGGAAAATAAAAAACATATTATTAATAATCATTTAACCCTTATATCTTGTATAATTGGTGTATAACTAATTAAATTAGAATATACTGTATGTACTACCCCTTTAAAATATGTCATCAAGAGTTAAAGTAGGAAATCTATATTATTCTGGATTATATTATTGCATGCAACAATTTGGGCCGAAGTAGTATGTATGCCTAAGGTTTTAACTGAAAAGTTTTAACGTACTTGCAGTTCTTTCACATGAAGATGCGCGGGGTACTATATACCCTAGTCCTAAGGAATGAAATATTGTTTTGGGGAGTTTTGTTTTAATTTGAGTCAACCTAAATACATTTAACTAAATAAAGTCAAAATAAGCTATAATTAATATTGATAGTTTTTTTGTAATTAGAAAGTACTAAAATTAATAAGATGAAATATTTTCTGAAAAGCTTATATATTTTCAGATCATTACAAAAGTATCACTGTTTGGGCTATTACTTTATTAATTAGTACAATACAATATGATTACACGTACAGTACAGTATTAATAAAATGTTTAGAGGAAAAGGATAGAAAGAATTTTTTTTTTTAAATTAGGAATTAGAATCGCCCTCGGTCTTCATTTTAAAATTTCTGCAATATTTTATGAACTTCTGCGGGAGACTTCGTCCAAAGAGTGTATTGATTTATTTTTATGTGTCTTCTTTATGAGCACGTTCACTTTCTAAAAATAAGTTGTCATATCAACACAAGATTTATAAACTATCTTATTTCTGGTGCAAAAAAAACACTCGGAATTCATACCGTAAATTCATAAATAATAACCTAATGGCCATTCTGGGACTCAATCCCAAGATCCTTTCTTCAATAGGTGAAGATAAAAGAAGCAACTAATAGTGGGAATTCACTATACTAAACAATGGAATAAGTATTTAAAAATCTATTTGATAAATACAAAAATTTGCTTTACTTGAGTGGGTGCGTTGGGTGTGTCATAACTTAACCCTGATTGTATCAAATAGCTTCGTTTGCAGACGATTTATTAAAGTAGTTTAACTCCAACTATACCAACAAAAAAAAAAGAAAAGAATAACACGCTTATTAGGCACATGACAATGTGAAATTAATAACAAACATATTATAATTAGGGTACTCTACACCCCATCGCGTCCGCTTGAGGGTTAAGCTGCGATATTTTGTTTGGTGATACATTTGCAGCTCTGGAGCTTATGTTAGGTAAAGGTAATCTTAAATTACTCTAAAACGAAGCAAACTTGTATTATATTTATTGGTTCTACTTTGGGGAGGTGTGAAGATAGTTCCATGATAGAATTACTACAGGTTATACTACAACTGTGTAGGGAAACAAAGGGTAAATCTTATATATTTTAAGTTTTTTGTATAGAAAAATAATTGATTTTTAGTATGTTGGAATTATTTTATAATTTTCTTATTATATAGTAAACACGAATATATTTAAATAGGAATAAAAAATAGTGGAACTATATTTTAGAATGATAGCGCATACGTACAACCAAGTCCAGAGTTCCTATTATATATAATTTAGGACCACCCCTAACAATCTCAATATCAATGTAAATATATATTTGACATTGAGATTGACATGATTGAGGTAATAAGGAATATAGTTATACATACATATATCTATGTAGCCTACACTACATAATATATGTATATTTGTTTATTTAGATTTTCTATATATAGTTTAGGGCTACCACAACCATGTCAATCTGTATTGAAATATTTTTATTTGGAAATTAAGTAACTAGAGTTGGACTATTGTCATTAGAGTCCTGATAGAGTATTAAATTTAATATTTACCTGGTGGAAAACAGGAATTTGGAATTCACAGTAATTGCTTTCTCGAGTGCTAACACTACTCATATGCTGAACGCTTGTAAAATAAAGAGATGTAAAACCGTAAGATTTTCCTAAATATAGGCAGAGTTCACTCAGCATTAATATTGTTCATTGATGATATGGTCTTTGAGTCATCAATCAGAATCAGCATATCCTTTTCTCAGGGTCTGCCACATCGAGATACAATGAGCAGATTCTATTGGCCTCTTGGATCATATGAACGAACACATAAATGGTCAAACAGCAGAACATCAGCTAAGAATCAATGCCAATGCTGACTCTCACTGTGAGAGGAAAGAAACATTTCCACATATTGAGCCGCCTTCCAACAACTAAACTGCGCTTGACTATGGATGTATTATTTTGTTTTACTCCCTCGCCTAGATTCATCCATAGACAACGCCCCAATAACTCTCAGTGATACAGAAGCGGAACAAACTAATTGTAAATGAAATCCTCATGGCCACGCAGGGAACTGGGTATCCAACGGATTTCATCTTGCCTCGTTCCGCCACATTAGGCCAGTAAGTTTTGTTGTCTCTACCACTATTCGTCAGGTCCTAAATCTCCTACCAGCCATTTTCGATATTTTTCTCCGATGTAAATTATATAATCTCGCATATCTACCTCAATTGGTAGCAAGTGCAGATAATAGGGGTTCCTACTAGGAAGAACAGGATACCCCTTAAGCATCCATCTCCTCACATTATACTTCATTGGAGGTACAGATATAAGTAACATTGTACCATTATGTAAGCTGGGCCTTAGCCCATATTGACATAAAGGATTCTCACCTAATAAACTGAGATGGCCATGGTCCACCCTCTCTAAGGAGACTTTCTATCTCACCGATAGCTGAGCCAAAGGCTCTTTAGCCTGTGGCAAACCATAAAATGCCTTAGACAGTGGAATTCCTGGCACCCACAGTGGAAACAGTCACTTAGTCTCGAGTCTTCCTTGAATCAACTGCGGACGTACCCTCGGTGGTTCAAGCTACCAAACCCTGTATGTCGTTGACCTAGACTAATTGGTTATCTCCGTAAACCCTCCCATAATATCCTAGCTTCAGGGGTGAAGGAATTGGCCCCTCCAAATTTAATGACTTAAATTACGGAGGAAGTGTGTACTTAGCCTTAGGGATTACAAAGTTTTCCCAAGGTGCCCATTAGGGACCTTGCGGAAGTGTCCTGACTAGATATTCCTGGAAATCTCTGTACGCACTACCAACCGCTTAGTATGTGGTGGATGGTGGCCTTCACTTTACCCATTCCCAGCCTAGATGACTGCCCAAGAATTTCGCCACCCGTCCGGGAGATCAGGCCAGATAAACGTCACTCTGGGCCAGCAGCATGGAGGCATCATGTTAGGATTTTTACCGGCATGATTCACTCCTAATCAAACAGAGTGATCTTCCTTCAATCATTCATCAGGCTGGGATTGGGGTCAGATGGCCACGAGAGTCCATCACATCCAGTCCAAATGAGCAATCCAAAACCTTGCCCGCACTACCTCCAGCCCATGTGGACTTTAAGGAACCCTCTAAATGGACTGTGACGCCACCATCCATCCCACCAGAGGGCTATCATAGCATATTGTGCAATTAAGTCAGATAATTTATGCTTCGACATCACCCAAGGCTGAACAGAAAATTGAATGGTGGAACTCCTGACATCCATAGTAGAGAACAAACACACCATCACAGGGATACTATAACACATCACGGCAGTACCCTTGGTTGTTCGGGTCACCAGCCCCGTGCTAGTTGGTGCTCAGACCTCATTGGATAGCTCAATAATCACTCTCCATCCCTTTCCCAACTACACACTGGCCCAAGGGTCAGGAGGAGTTGACCATGGAGGATGTCACAAACCTAGCCTTAGAGATTCTCAACTCTTTACCTTAAATTTCTCAACGGTAAGCTTGGGTAGGTGTTCTAACTAGCTATTCCAGGTCGTTCCCGGGTATGCACTACCAATCGCTTAGTGTGAGGTGGGTGGGGGGCCTCAACTTCCCCCTTCCTCCTTCCCCCAACATATATCACTACAAGGATTAAGCCACCCAGCCCACTCAACTGGCTGGTTGACCAGACAGACCATCTGAGCAGAGAAGGGCGTTGTCTGGGGACTGATAAAATGGAGGCACTCCACGAAGGAGTGGATTACACCTCAAACCCTAGAGAGTGGTCAACATCAGCCCTGGCGTTTCCTCTACCCCATGTGGACAGTAGGACGAATAGTTTATAATGATTAAAAAAAAGTTGATTTCACATAACTAGAAAAAAAGAAAAGAACTCACCATTTCATCTTCCTCGCCATAGTTAATGTAGCCTGTCAGAGCATATTGTTTATTTTTTCCTTCTGTAAAACAAAAAAAAAACAATATTTATGTAGTTAATATTTTGTAAACAATAATAATAAAAATGTTTAATTTAAGTGCTAATATAAATATAATGGACGTGATTACAGTTTCTACATTAATTAAGATTTAATTAACTATATTTCAAGAAAAAATATATTATTTCTATAAAAAAATATTCCATATAAATTATACATTGCCTAAGCTAAACAATTCATTCTGTAAAAGAAAACCAATGACCGCTTACTATGCCTTTATATATGTGTGGTAAATCATGTACTTTAGCATCTAGTAGATATCATGACCCAGGTTTAAAATAATCTTAAACAATGTTTTCTAGATTCATCCATTTCCTTTATCTAGATTCAGACAATTTGCAACATTTCTATGTGACTGCCCGTAGATCTCTCAAGAATACATATATATACTAGGGCCTGTATCAGGTACTAACATTTCTAAGTGGCTTCACTGGGATTTCTCGAGAATCACTAATTTTAGAGTCAGACCAGTACTAAAATTTCAAGGTGGCACCACGTGGATATCACCAGAGTCACTAAGTCTAGAGTCAAAACAATAGTAAAATTTCTAGGTAGCTGCACGTGGATATCATAGAGTTACTAAGTCTATAGTCAAACCAGTAGTAACATTTCTAGGTGGCTGCACATGGATATCACCAGAGTCACTAAGTATAGAGTCAAAACAGTAGAACAATGGTAACATTTCTAGGTGAGTGCACGTGGATCTCACCAGTCACTAAGTCTAGAGTCAGGCAAGTAATAAAATCATGGGATCTAGCAAGAAGCTCTGGACCTAGATTAAAGTCTGGTGCGTTGTAATCTCTCCCTATTCTCTAGATTTATTGTACAATCAAATCCATACCAACATTTCTAGGCATCTGTATCTAAGATTTAACAAGATCCTACATCTAAAGGCAGACTGGCCCATTTTAGGAATATGTAAATTAGCTATAATCAGTCTCCCTAGATCTAGTTGGACAGTTATTAACATTTCCAGGCATCTTTTTCAGGCAATGTATCTTGCCAAATATATATATTTATGGGCAAGTAATATCAATTATAGGGACTGCATTTTAATAAATATGAGGCCCTAATTATAAAGTATATTATAAAGATATTATATAATAAAGATATTAGCATTTATAGGACCTATAACTAAAGAGGGAAAGCATTTGTAGGTAACTGCCCCGGGATTATACAAGATAATCAGGATTTAAATTAAATTAAGTATTAATTTTCCTAGACAGTTGCATCATGGACTTAACTACTCCCTAAATCTAAAATCAAACATTTATTCATATTTTCAGGCAGATTCCTATAGGATCCAACCAGAGTCCCAAATGTTTAGAATCAAACAGGTATGAATATAATTTTATAGACGTCCGTCCTACCAGATCCTCGAACAACAATTGTGAGACATATGTTAATATTTATAAACAACCTACTCTGAGACGCAAACAGTGCCGAGAACCAAAGTCTGGCAGTTATTTGTATATGTCATAACTAGACATTCTTCTCTACGATTCAACCAGGTCTTGAGTTTGATTCACACAGGTGTTGACAATTTTTTAAACCTTAGCGAGCAAAACACAATATATAAATTTTTAAATCTTCAATTGCTACAAGTTTAATTTATTTATGTTTCTGATTTCTGTATTTAACCTTAATGTTTGCTTTAGCTTTTGATTTTACTAAAATGTTTTTACAAAAACCTTTTACCTTTTCCTCTATTTTTCAGTTGGATCTTGTCGAGATAATCGAAGAACATTCCCAAATAATAAAAAAATTATTAAATTATGGTGTTAATAATAATTTTATAAATTGATTTTCGAAAAGAAAAAATTTCGAAAAAATAGTATTACACTGTATATACTAGATGAATGTATTGTTTTGAAATTATAATATATCAGGTATACTTCGGGCCATAAAAATAATTAAGATATAATGATAAATGAGAGTTCATAACTATACAATTTAAAAGATTGTTTAGAAAAAAATTTAGTACTCAACACTTCCTAATAGTTTAAAAAAATTCTAAATTTTTTTTAAATCACTTCTTCACACAAAAAAGTTTTAAATGTTAAACTATTTTAGATCTAGCTACGTTCTGGAACTTAAATATCAATATAAATTAATACATCACTGATCCTTGTAAACGTTTTATCTCAGAGCCAACGTTTCGATGGTTCTCTAGGAAGGAAAGACTTGGTAGAAATGACTGGATTTGTTCAAATTATTCTACCTTTATAGTAAAGTTATAGCATCTATATTTTCACATCCCTACCATAGAGGAATAATTTCAGTCCTCCACAGCTAGCCTGTTTAAACTAGATCTAATAAGTGTGAAAATAGGTCTAATTGATAGAGACGTAGTTTTTGAATAAGGTGCGAATGTTTGTTATGTATGACTTTCATTGCATTGTTTGGGGATCGAGTTAAGAGACGTCATTTACACCTTTCCAAGGGCATTAAGAACGTTTGGAGTATATCGAGTCATAAATCATAAAAACAATTAGTGTGAGTTATTGCTTTTGATGGCGTGTGTTTATAACGGTTTAGAAAAATTTGCAATTCTGTGTATTATCGCTGGTATAATATTTATAAATTAATTTGATATCTAACATATATATGCAATAAACTCTAGTTACTCCGATCTAATTGGGAGTGATTCGTTCTCGGATTAGTGACAGTTCGGTTTAAACAGGAGAATACGAACAGGTCTGTGGGGAAACTGCGTTTACACTTTCCCGCGCATACTTACAACTTACTGATTTAGGTCATAGCACGTGATAATTACTGTAGTTTATATTTAATGTATACATTCTTACACTTTTATAATTATTTTTAACACACTTCGGTGGTCGAATGGTCTAAGGCCTTATATCTTGTAATATACTAGATTGCCTATGACGGGAAGATCAGGATTATAACTCCAATCTTGTGTAAGTCAACTGGGGCCGTTTTTACCTGAATGGTTCTTCACTCTCCATCTAAGCAAATTCAGGTACATATTCCCTAAATTTAATCTTCCTCACCCCTGATTTACTAGCGTAACTATCATGCATATAAACCAAATGGTTACTAAGACGCTGTGATTGAAATAAATATTTTAGTTAAAAAAAAAAATTGTGTTGATTAAAACGTATAAAATTCAACATTTATTGTCAATGTTTCTCACAATCACTTTTAACTCTGAGTTTGTTATTATTACAATATGTTCCAATAAATTCAGATAATTTTCCTCCTTTTTCCTAAAATTGGGTTAGGATTATCCAAAATTTTGGACTAGTAGGTTTCATATTATAGAGGTTATACTGTACTATAGATATCCGAAATTAATAATATTTATAATAATATTTAGCACCGCGTCTTACTACCCGTCCGGGTTATACGCTTGATATCCGAAATTGAAGAAGCATTTAGTATTTTAGTTGTTAGATAATTGAGCCCCAGACATTACTTGAATGTAAATATATTCAACTCAATATAATAGTAGTGTTTCCTTTTGTGAGTATATTTGGTATTCTAAAGTCTCAATACTTGGAAACGACATCAGCTTTCCAGTATTGTCGGAGTGAAAACTCACCTGCTAGTAAGTATTCATCAATCCCTACCACACTAACTCAAAAGTACGATATAAAAATTTCAAAATCGCATCCTGCACGCTTCAAAATAGCGTGTTTGTTATTTAACGTTGTATGGACAGCGCTAATGTCGAGAAAAATCTGTAAGATAGCGTTTGTGTCGCTGAGAAATAGATGAAAGTGGATACTACCGGTCCGTCCCGTTGAGAACCAAAAAAACCTCTTCGTCAACGGTAGACAGGAAAAAGTCTTGAGCTGAAGTTGTGGGTAGGTCAGAGAGGTTGGGGGAGGGGGCGGTTTAGCAGGTAGAGTCTTCTTCTCTGGCTATTATGAATGAAAACTGTAAGTCAGGGACCAAACTATTATTATCACCGCACTGCGTCTTACTACCCTTTCGCAACTACGCTAATGTGTAATGGTAGGGTGATTGTGAAATGAAATGGAGGACCTACAGTTTAACGTGGGATCCGAACCACGGGGGAGGCCTGGTATTCCACACATTCACAAGTTGTGATTAATACACGTCTTGTCAGAAGTGAAGGAAGGGTTTGGAAATCAGATAAAGTCTGTGCCGGGACCAAGGATTGAACCCCGGACCCTCAGTACAAAGTCTGACACCTTACCCCTAGACCACCAGGTCCCCCCGGGACCGAACCAAACCGTCGGTTCATTTTTAAAGTTAACTTTAACTTGATTTAAACACTTACCTCAATTAGTTTATTTTAACGATGAATGGTGGTCAGAGTTCAAATCCCGAACGAGTAAACAAAGAGTGCATCTTTCTAAATGGTTTCTCTTTGTCCCTCCACAGAAATGTGGGTACATTTCCTCTGTTTTAGATATCGCTCATTATTAACACAATAGTGTAATTAATAATAATACTAATTAAACTTACTAATTGTGCTTTATACAGATATGCCGAACTAATAGAGTGGAGGGAAAAAGGGGGGGGGGGGCGGATGTTACGTATTTAAAGCATTATCTCTACACGATGTCAAATATGAGTATTTTTTAATTAAGGCTATAGGCTCATCTACATATTATTTTGATTAAAAAATGACATCTTGACGCAGGAATTGAATTTGGGACCTACAAACTATGTTTTGATAGTTGTTATAAAACTAATTCGTTACGTCTGAACAAAGGGGAGAAAATACATTAGAAAAAACATTTGATGAAAAAGGACATAAAAAGAAATTATGATTGTGGAGATGTAAAGGAGGAAGTGGAATATGTTAGTGTCCATCTGGACATGTCTGTAACCTGAACCAGCTAATACAGTAGTGGCTCGCAAATTATGTTATGTTATGCCATTGTAGGTTGTCGGTGCTATTATTTTTTTAACTTTTATTTTAGCGCCACGTATCTTACTACCTGTTCAGGTTATACGCCTTGTACTAATTACTCTAATTTTAAATCTAGGACAGACACAAAATCCATCCCCCGGCCGTCAATTCATCACTGTGAAAGGGTAACCCCACATGCCAGTGATCGAGCTCGGGCCCTTAGCTCCGTAGGTGGACGCACTACCACCGGAACTAAACTTCGTAATTTTCTAGCAAGATCATATTTTTTCTCTAAGTTATATCCACAAACAAATTTATAGATTTTTTTATGCAAAAGGGCTAATTTGTTTTTAAAAAAGGTGGGGAGTGTGCACAGCATAGACTTTCTCGCTACTATAAATAAAAAAAGATATATTTACTTAAAACTCGTAAGATATTTGAAATGAGATAATATACATTGTTGCACATTCTACCAAAGAACATAAACGAAATAATATACACTTTTAGAGAAAAGAGAAATATCACACCTACAGAGCATTACAGCAAATTACAAATTTAAAGACTTATCCGTAATATATATGTAATGTATTTATATATATTTATCTGTATATATGTCGTAGGCTAATTAGAAAATCCGGCTTAATGGAAAAGGCACCGTCAATTTACAATGAACCAGGCTAATTGAAAAAAATATTATATTTTCTTATCAGCCTGATAACTTTTAGGCTTATTGCAATGAGCCCATACAGCTTTAGGCTAGTAAGGAAATGCACCTTTGTTCGCTCAATCAGTCTAGTTGGTTACAAGCTTATTGCAATACGCCCAAGATAGTAAAGGCTTATTTAAAAAAATCTACAGCAGAGGTTCCCAAACTGTGGGATATACAATTATTCCCGATGGTATGCTGTGAAAATCCAAACAAAACAAACAAATTAAAGTCGTAAAAAAATACCTCATAAAATCTAATAAATATATTACAACCCAGTCTAATAGAAGTGACCTCTAGATTTCTGGCACATAAATTTATAAAGACATTCCAGAAAAATATGTAACAGTGCGTGAAGCTGTGAATAAGAAATCAAAGTTTGAGGGCCAGGTATATGCCAGTTGCAAGTGTATAGTCTCAGAAAAACAGCGTCAAACGAAAAAGTGTGCCTGTAAAAAGGCAAACTAATTGTGTACATCAAAATGTCACAGCAGTTTACCGTGTGGATATAAATAAAAAAAGTGTTGTGTGTAAAGTGTGAATTGACAATGGTAAATGTCACAATATACTTGTAAACGCGTTACATTACTTAAACTTGAGATTTTTAATCAAATCTTGCAATCGTAAGGAACTAAGTAAATTAATTTAAGAACATGCTGAAAGAGAAAAATTTTATATTCTGTAGACCAGTGGTTCCCAAACTTTTGGAATGTTGTACCACCCCAACAATTCTCGTAATTTTGTGTAGGTTAAACCGTTTGCGTGTTTATTACACGACTGTGCGGCTGCACCGTCTGTCTGAGCTGTAATCAGTTTTACCACCCCTACAATCACCGAGTAAATCTATTTTAATTTAGATTAGACTGGGTCGTAATATATTTAAGAAGCTATAAGTTTGTCAAATTTCAAGTTTCTAGCTCATCTGGAAGTGGGTAAACATTAATGCCAGTGAGTGAGTCAGCCGTGTGGCTTTATAGTAGTATAATTTCAAATAACGATTTTTATATTTAGTATGCCTTCATTTTTGAAATAATAAATTAATTCGTATCCCAAAGAGGTGTGGCGATACGATAAATATTGGAAGTTTCCTTAAGTGTAAATTACCCTCAAAGCTACTTTCATGAGGATATGAGAACTTCCATTTTGTTTTAATTTTAAACTATATACATGTATATATTAATTTTAATCGAGTCGAGTTTGATATAATCTATTTTTTCACTTTCCATCCCTAAGTAAAAAATACTACCATTAATTTTAGGATTGAATAGATTATTATAAAAAAACCTCTGAGAAACCTTAGAAAAACCCCATATCCCAAGTTTTATCCCAATTGGTAAAATAGTTTTGTCTCTAGTCAGAGCTACAGACTGACATTATTAAAAAAATATTTTTTTTTCAGATTTAAGGGGTAATGAAACGTCGACATCCATCAAAATCTCGAGCTTTTTTTTATTACAAATACTATTTTTACTCAACTATAGAGGTGTGAGATGATCATAAGTAACATTATATATTAACTAGTTGGTCGTTGCAGCAATGGCTGCAAATTATTACACTAAAATGTATTTTAAAATTTTATTGGGAAAGGATCTCTATAATAAACAAGCCCTCACTAAATTTTTGATTAAAAGTTTACTCGTCAAAGGCTATCAACTTTTATTAGATATTTAGTTTTCGGTGTGTAATTAGAATTAAAACGTATATTTTCCCCCTTTACGCCCCGATGGGAACTTTAAAATTACTCTTCTCCCAGATCTATATCTAATAGTTGCACAAACCACTCAAGTACCTAACGATTGAGCTGATATTATTTTTAAACAAAGACAAATATTTTATTTGCCTATATACAGCTATACATAAATCATGGTTTCCATGGTGATGTAAGCAAAGAATGATTGTACAGATGAACCAATGTCCACACAGAAGAAAAAGATGGAAGATTCGCTAGGAAAATTGGGTTTTAGTTTTAGGCCATTATTTTTATCGGCATCCTGATTCCCTTATCTATAAAATGAGTGTTCGTTAGTCAACATCTGTTCAGTCATTTCCTCGTAATTTCTATTTCTGGAAACGGGCTTATCAAATTATATATAAGATATCTGATATAGAGAGTGATAAAATGTGATAGGGAAAATGAGAGTTTAAGTGTTTGAGGGTGTGATTGTGTAAGTGTGAGGGTGAGTGTGAAAATGAGAGTATGAGTGCGTGTGAGGAGAGTGTGTATGTGTGAGAGAGAAATAGAATAAGCAAGGGGGAATGCGTGATAAAGTGTGTGTGTGTGTGTGTGAGAGAGAGAGAGAGAGAGAAAGAAAGAAAGCGTGTAAAATTTTGGGAGAGATATTGTGTGTAGGAGAGAGAAAATGTGAGGGTATGTGGAAGAGATTTGGAGAGATAAAGTTAAAATGGAGAGACTAGTTCAGAGAGGGAAAATTAAATTGTGAGAGAGTTATAGCGAGAGTTTAAGAGAAAGAGTGTTTGCGAGAAAGAGTTAGAAAGATAAATTGAGAGAGCGAGTTTGAGAGAGAGTGAGAATGAGATAGAGACAGTTTGAGTCAGAGTGTTTGAGAGAGTGAGATAGAGAAAGAAAGAGTTTAGTCAGAGATTTTGAGAGAACTTGAAATAGAGGGAGTTTGAGAGATAGAGAGAACGTTTGTGAGAGAGCATTTGAGAGAATTTGAGAAAGAGAAAGCGTTAGAGAAAGAAAGAGCCGTTGAGAGAGAGAGTGTTTGAGAGAGAGGTTAAGAGAGAGAGTATAATAAAGATAGTGTGAGAGAAATTGTGTGATATAGCGTGGATGTGAGTGTATAGAGTGTGTGAGAGAGAGGGATAAAGTGTGAGAGAAAGAATGAGAAAAGAATATATTAAAGAGAGTGTTTTATAGTGTGTGTGTGTGTGTGTATGTGTGTGTGTGTGTGTGTGTGTGTGTGAGGGAGAGATTGGGAGAGAGTGTGTGAGAGCGTGGGAGTCTGATAGAAAGAGAGAATGTTAAAATATAGATGTGGTACTCAAACATTTGAAATATCATTTCCTCAAAATTAATTATCAACATGGAAACATAATTGAACTTACTCTATTTGTAGGAATGTGAAAAGATATATGGGGTGTACAAAACATTACTAATTTTAAATATACACTCAAATTAAGCGTTAAAATGAAAACATAGCTTAACTTATGTATTTATATTTTGTTACTATTTGCTAAAATGAACACTAAAACCCATTATTTGGAAAAAGTGAGCACCAAAACTCATACTTAGATAGTTAAAATGACTAACTTTTTTTTTAACACTATTCAAGTTCATTTTATATCGTTTTTGAGCTTATAATACATACCAAAACATATTTAAAAAAATTGTATCATGAGAAAAACTAAACTTAGACAATATTTTCACGAACTTAACAACTTAACCTTTTAATTTTCAAATTATACTCAATATTATTAATTTAAATTTAAATTAATAATAACATTCCAATAAAAATATAATATTTTCGCAGTTTAGGCATCTCAATTTAGATGTGCTATGACCAGCATTCAAAGAGAAAAATTTGATGTGTTCGGACCAACAATTAATGAAGATTGAGTTATTATTTTTTAGCCAAGATGATATAAAGAATTAATAGCCAGAGCTATTATTATGCTTATTAGTGGGGATTACTTCGGGTTCGATTCCCGTGTCCAGGTGTCATTTTTCAATTTTCAGAATACAAGATGATATAGTTTATTTAGAGATTTACAGTCATGCAGCAAATAGTGGTTTCCATGGTGATTAAACAAAGAATGAAACACTGAAAATTATCTGTGAGAATTGGGTTTCCGTGGAAAACTACTACTTTTCCCGATATCCTGGTCTCCTAATCGTTAAAATGAGTGGTAGTTTGTCAAAATCTGTTCAGTCATTTCCTCATAATTACTATTACCGTAAGCGGGCTAATCAAATTATATATGGTAGGAAAGATATATTAACCTACAAATTTCATCTCATGGCCAATATGACTAAAAAGTAATCTATCTTTATTTATCTAACATAATGCACAATTGTCCATATCTATTAACGTAACTCAAATATAGGCTTTCATCTCACGCTGTATTCTTTGTTCAAGGTCAATCTTAAATTTATTATTATTTATTATTATTTAGCACCGCGTCTTACTACCCATTCGGTTTCTACGCTTAAGTACTAATTACACTAATGGACTAGGAATTGGAAAGGTGTAATTTAGAGGAAATGAACCCGCATTTGCGGGGAGGGAGAGTGGAAAACTATTTAGGAAAAACCACCCCAGTTCACCCGACTGAGATTCGAACCTCGATATCACCGTCCTTGGTGGTCAAGTCATTCTTTAAAATATTTTCTATTTTTTTTATTAAATACTTAATAAGTGGTTTACTGTATTGGTAAAACATTTATGTCGTCCGCAGCTAAATAAAGGTTGGTGACTTCTGCTTTACAAATTATATCCAAGAAACAATTTAAAATTAGTAGAAAATTTTCAAACGGTAGCATAAAGCTACCATAGATCAACGATGGAATTTGTTTCTGATTGTTATTAAATGGCCGACGATTTTACACATCTATTACCGACTAACCCTTAAAATATGAGCGATAAATGACCCTAATACAGATTTAGCCCTAGATAGCTCAGTGGTAAGATATTGACGTGCTAAGTTGGAGGTTCCAGATTTAGTTAGAAATTTAAAAAGGATTTTAAAAAAAAGTTTATTATTTAAGTTCAATAATATAATTTAGGTTTGAAGTCATTTCACCATTTTATTATTTAAGTTCAATAATATAATTTAGGTTTGAAGTCATTTCACCATTTTATTAGTGGTTTGGGCTTTCCGAATTTCTTCGTAAAAGCGTTTTATTGACTTGGAATGCTTATTACTTTTGCCTTTTACATATATTCTGCCATCTTTAAACTTTTGTGGGGCATTTTTTTTAAATAATAAAAATGTTCTTCTCACTATTATTACACCTCACACATACCTAAAGACATTAAATGCAACTATACTCAGCGACATTGAAAAAATCCTTTCAACAATCGTCGCACTTGCTACACGGACTTGAAAACGGTGGAGCCCAGGTAACAACAATCTCTAAAGAGAGATGGGGATGGGTCAGGCCAAAACCACTGGCGACATATTTATGGTTTCAAGGACAGACAGCTAGTGACGTGGAGTGAGAAGGGATGAGCTCTCTCTCTCTACTCTAACCGGGCCGTTCTGTTTCGGCTATTGCGGGGTTGCATCAGATATATTTTCAAAATCCGGGGGCAAAATATGTAGCACCTCAGCTCACATAAAATTTCATGAGTTTCAGATTGAATATTAATGTGATTGAAGTACCATTTTAAAGTTAAAAGAAGTCGGCACTAATTGATTTACTTCCCCCATTTATTACATACGTTTAAGTATACAAAATAATTAATTGAATATTGCATTTATTTGGCAGTTTTTTTATGCAATTGATTGAAGGTTCAGTGAAATAATATTTATTTCTCTTAATAAACCTCTTCAAGTACTTCTAACATTCCAAATATGAAATCTTTGCATTATTTGGTTTTTCTAAAAATCGTTGCATTAGATGCCAAAATTTCAAACTTTGAGTAAACACTGTGCTCAAAATATACATTTAATCTATATTTAATACACTGATCCAAGTTTGGTTTAAGAAGACCTACTAATATATATATAATTTATACATTATTAATTTTGGGCCATACACCCTTAAGTTCTAGCACTAAATACATGTTTCGTTTGCGTCCTCCTCTTTCCTCTCCCAAGAGAGAGTCCTTGTCTTTCCAAGACCCGCTTCGATGGTCACATGGTTTAATGCAGGGGATCTTAAACTGGGGTCCATGAACTTTCAAGAAATATGTAGATGGCCTTTAGGAGTCCGTGAATTGGGCAAAAAATAAGTAGTAATCTCCATGTAATGACATATAAAATAATTTGCCGATGCTATAAGTTACAAAAATACTAACTTGCCATTATTGTGATTACAAAATTTGATGACATCCATGCGTATGGATTTGCCAGAGAAACATTTTTTTTTTTTTGTGAGGAGACTTCTGATCTCGTTTGTTATTACATATCCTTGTGAGGCAGAATTTTCACATTTGTTGCCATAGATAAAATAGTTGTATATCAAATACCCGTAACACGGTTCTAGATTCTCCCATTCGCGCTGCATATCCTGCCCGTCGTAATTTATGAGACTTGATTATTCTAACAATATACTGTGATGTTCTGGCCACGTAAATGAAACGACATTGACAAGTGTAACTTTTTAAGTGTATATGAATTTTCAAAGAAGTGGTATGACATTTGCGCTGCACTTTCAAAGACTGCTTCACCATTTCATATTTTTATTCAAGCAAAACAACAGCACTCTTATCATTCACTTTTAATTTTGAACAACACACATGTTAGATTTTTAGTTTCACAATTTTCATTTATTTTACTTTTTGCATAAATGGGAAAGTGTAAACCATAATTCAAGGTAAGGCGTGTTTTTATATTATACAACGTGTATCTAAAACATTGCATCAAACTTTGGCAGGCTATTCCTTGGGTGAAAATAGAATAATTCACATCAGCAACCTAGGGTCCATCCTGAATAATAAGGGCGGTATACACCCCTAGAGATAGAGCTAAAAAACGACTGTTGTGTGAAATATTATAAAAACCGCTTATGGTATTGCAACGAATAGGTGTATACTACTTATTGAAACCTTGATCGTTAATAAACTAAATGTGGTGTTACCATTACCCACCCCCATTATGTAAAAAAGGGGGGTTGTAAGACTTTTTTCGGCAATCAAATATGTAAGAGTAAATATTGCTAATTTTGACTTAAGATTACAAAACATGGAGTAAAAATTAATAAAAAAGGTGTCTTGGAGAAACTGTCTATCTTTCCCCGTTTCCGAGATAATCACACAAGTTTGAGCTCAGAGACAAATGTATGACACAGCTAGCAACACAACTATACTGGCTCCCTACCTGGCAGGAATTAACACTTGTCTTTGAAATTAAGCATGCATGATTATCTCGGAAACGGGGAAAGCTAGACAGTTTCTTCAAGACACCTTTTTTTGTTAATTTTTACTCCATGTTTTGTAATTTTAAGTCAAAATCAGTAATACTTACTCTGACATAATTTTATTGCAGAAAAAAGTCTTACAGCCCCCCCTTTTTTACATAATGGGGGTGGGTAACGGTAACAGCACATTTAATTTATTAATGATCAAGATTTCAATAAGTAGTATACAAAATATTCGCTGTAATAGCCTAAGCAGTTTTTCATAATATTTCACACAACAGTCGTTTTTAGCTCTATATTTAGGGGTGTATACCGCCCTTATTATTCAAGATGGACCCTAGGTTGTTGATGTGAATTATTATATTTTCACCCAAGGAATAGCCTGCCAAATTTTGATGCAATGTTTTAGATACACGTTGTATATATGTGAGTGTTTTCAATGTCCACTGAAATAAATTAAGTTGTATTTAATATGTTGTGATAGAGTGTATATATAAAGATTTTAATGAGGAGGGGTTCAATGGTCTTTGTCAGTTTCCTCAGGGATCCGTGGCCCAAAATTAACTGAATGTAGTTTTTCCTAAATGGTTTCCTACTCTCCATCCAAACAAATGAAGGTTCATTTCCTCAAAAATTCTACCTTTCTCATCCCTATTCCAATCAATGTATAAATATAGCCTAAATGTGTGTACTAAGATGAAGTGGGATAGATGTAATCTTGGAGACGGTTAACAAACTTGGGACCAATGGATTTATGGAGTGGGTGGGTGGGGCAGGTTGTAATGTGCTATTATTTTATCCCTCGATTTTTAATATAAAAAATGTAAATACATAGGACTTTTTTAATACAGTAATCTAATCTTTATTTTCAGACAAACTATCCAAAACGTCACCAAGAAGGATTCAAGCAAGAAGTCCCTCAGTTGTATTAAGCTATCTGAGCTGTCGAGACTGGAGCTTTAGCACCCTTAGCCTTAATTAATTGTGTTTATAACAATGATTTTACCATGTATATATGGAACAATATGTATTATACATTCCCACTCACCCACCCCAACCCACTCTGTGATCTGAGTGCATTACAAATTAAATTATACGTTTTTATTTTAGTGAGATAATAATTATTGTCGTTGATATGTATGTTATTAATAAGGTATTTTTGGTGTAGGATTTCAACTAATTTCTCTGGATACAATATTTGAGGGTTAAGGGGGCACCAAATAAAATCGATAGCTACCTGAAACCATAAAATGAAAACTTATTGGTTTAAACTTCTATTAAATATTTGAATTTTGCACATGATATTATGAAAATATACTAGCGTGTTTTGGCTACAATGTATGATCACTGGAACAAGAGAGAATACAGAACCGTGAATCCTAATCTTTTTCCAAAGAAGTCTACTAATATTTAAACGATAGTATACAATATTTAGCTAAATATGACACATCTCGCTATCTATTAACAACACAAAAAGCCATAATAAATGTTTCCGAAGACAACATAAATATACTTTAAGTAAATGGCATAAAACTAATTTTATGAAAAGTCAAGGTGCCTAAACCAATTCTGCCTAAAGTCAATTGGTGCAAATTCATATGGCCTTAAGATATTTGGCTTGAAAATCAGCTACACCTAAAATTAAATTAATTTCGAGTAGAAAAAAAGCATGATGTTAATGTCACCAAAAGTTCTTTTCCATAATTTAATTTGACCTTAGGACAAATTATCCTAAAATTTACTTCAAAGAAAGAAATTTGGCTTAAGATATGTATTGATTCTTTTCTTAATTTTTTTTCCATCATCACGATATACTAAAAGTAGAACTTTTCAATATTTTACAAAAAATTATATTCAAATATGATTTCCATTTTGAATTGCTTAAGATTTATTTACTAATATTTTTGATCTAATGTAGTTCGTCTCATGTCAGGCCTAGGATATTGAATTTTTCATAGAAATGATTGTCATGAAATGCAGTATGTTTTATGCTAAAATCATTGAGTCATCTCCTATTTTTTCGCTTACTTACCGTAGGCCTAGAACCTGTCAGGATGTGCTATGGCTTAGGTTAAGGGGAAGCTGATTGAGTATTCTTGTGTGTGTTCGTGATTGATATTATATTTAGTTTATAAAGAGGTTAGCCTATAACCCAAACGGGTAGTAAGACGCGGTGCTAAATAATTAATTAATAATGATGATAGTAATAATAAAATAAAGAGGTTTGTTATTACAATTGTGATGTTGGTAGTGATATTAGAATGGTAGAACTTGGAGAATATTTGGAAGCTTGTGAAAAAACGAGGTGTTGCGAGGAATAACCTATGGCCTGTCTGAATCCTAGGTACCCAGGGCTCGAGTGGTAGCCCTCAAAACAAGTACTGATTGACTGGCGTCCTAGCCCGTGTAGTCACGAATGGGGCAGCGTTACCCCTAAACTTCGGTGTTGATTAGTCGGCCATGATGGTTAAATCCCTCACATTTCATCCTGGCCCCTGGACTGGTTTATGACTGAGGAACACTGTTTTTGTGGTCAGACCATCTATTATATTTGTTTATAAGCTAATCAAAAAAACCTGCAATGCTCGTTCTGTCATTCGCAACTCATAACATACAATATTACATAAGCACGCCTTCCAATATAGTCCATGCGGCTATAATTATATATATATAGTATTAGTCTTGAAATTAAAATTTTATAAGTCTGATTGATAAAAGTTTATTAAAATTTGTTAGTATATTATTATTTATTATAGTTTTATATAAATTCCTCAAATTTGGTTTTAGATTATCGCATAGGTACAGTAAAAGACTTAGCTTTAAATTGATAAATAGATAATTAGTTTTATTGTAAATTTACTTAATTTAGATTTAAATACCAAAGATGATATAAAAATAAACACAGGGAAAATTATTAGACTCGAAGTTTACGTCACAATGAGCACAGTCAGTTTCAATTCTTTTTTCAAAAGCCTTCAGCCTAATTTACTTCACTTAACTGATTGGCGTTTTTTTGGTTATTTGTATTTCTTCCTCTTCGATATGTACTGCTTTATTTCTGCTCTGATATACTTTACCTGTTGTACATATTTATCCATCAAAATATACAGTTTTCATACATATAGTATGTAGCTGTTTCTTATAGTATTCGTCTTCTTGAGTAGGCAAACCCCAGCTTCCAGTTTATTTCCCAAATTGAAATGGCAAAAAGCATTTATTACTATTATAGTAATTTCAGTGTAGCAGGAGCCTTTTATAATATGTTTCTTTGGACATCGATGACAAACTATACCATCTATTGACTCATAGTCAATCTTTCAAATAGTGGTATTATAGCAGTTCTGCCATATTTTTATCATTTTATAACATGTCATTAGCTTCATCTCTTTAGTAGGAGCACCAGCGATAATTTCTTTTTGGACAAATTTCGTGTAGCGGCTAATCATCTCTCGCTGAAAGGTGAAAGAAATTTGCTAATATTGCCCTTGATTTTGAATTCTGCTAGTGCTAGCTCATAGAGCAATGACAAAATAACTTTGCATCTTATCAATCATGGTATCGGTCAGCCACTATTTCCTAGAATAGTTTTTTTCTGACACTAAATCTCTCAGAAA
Source organism: Timema podura (assembly GCA_033556935.1). Taxonomy (NCBI): domain Eukaryota; kingdom Metazoa; phylum Arthropoda; class Insecta; order Phasmatodea; family Timematidae; genus Timema; species Timema podura. Next base: position 68,953,396 of record JAVRXN010000010.1, on the reverse strand, counting down.
ATTTCCTAATCTCTTCTGGTACTGTAATACACACTTCATTTTGGTCAATAATTTACCTTTTTAAGGATCAGGGTCAACCACACACACAAACATACACACACACACTCACACACTCACACACACATACACACACATCACTCATATATATGTGTGTTTTTAAGAATTTTAGTCTACAAATAATTAAATATATTTTAAATTCCATTTTTACTTTAATCGAAAAAATCATCTTACAATCCAATTCAAAAACAATCTCTAGCCTAATAAAAGTGATGATCGCGAGTTTCATACTAAAAGGTTCAGTGCTAATAAATCACTTTTTCTTTTAAAAATATGAATAATTGTTTATTTATATTAATCAAATTAAAGTTATATATGTAAAAGTAGGTAAAACATGCTTTAACATGAGATCAAAAATCAAAAACACTTCAGCCCAATAACCTTAGTCCAGCTGATATGTACCAAGCTGAAAACCGGTTTATTGTTGTTTAACATTAAAATAAATTTCATACTAAATTTATGACATTTCATAAACATTCTAGCCTTAATTACTAAGGTATTTAATTTTCTGTAACAACTCAAATGTACTTGGAAAATTAGTACTTGGACAGCCATCAAACGTGCTAGCTTGCATTCTCTGGTGTGACGAAGGGCTAATAAATGAAGAACTTCCGAGAAACAGAATATATATCTACTAGTAGCTTATCGTAGCCACATTATAAATTTATCATAGCTATATTAGCTACCTGTTATAGCTACATTAGCTACCTGTTATAGCTACATTAGCCACTTGTCATAGCTACATTAGCCACTTGTCATAGCTACATTAGCCACTCGTCGCAATTACATCCATCACTTGTCGTGTCTATAACAGTCACTTGTCACTTGATAAGATTTCTCTCGCTGTGAAACGAGCCCTCACGTATTTCCAATAATAGACTATATGTAAAAGAAAATTACAATAACAAAACAAACAAAAGTTCAATAATTCAAGATTAAATTATATTTGCTCTAAGCCACGATCATGTCCTATATTTACTTCAGAAATCAAAGAAAATGTCTGACCAATTTGACAGATGTTTAGTTTTTTTTAAACCAAACCCTGTAGCCTTGGTCCGAAAGATTTGTCGCTCAACTATAATTCACTAGTCACTATTTGGTTGACTCTCGTAGACTAGTGAAGTAAACATTTGTCATTTCCCATTTAAAACCATTGAATACATGTGTCACTACAATATATGTACCTCTGTAAAAAAAAAGGGGGGGGTTCAAGGAAGAGGCATAAATAAAATGATATTATTTGGTTAGAGTAGACATATTATTTTATTGTGTTTTAATCTACCACACACAAACCAAGATAACTACCGTAAAAGTGTACAAAGTAAGTCAATAGGTCTTCTATTCGAATTTTTGTTGATAAATCACTGTGACATCCCATAATGTTAGCTTACCCGTCATAGCACAGGTACCGTAAATTATCAATGACAATCCACAGTTTAATTACACATTTTGGAGTACTGTAGAACATATAAACAATTCAGAATGCTTGAAAGCTTTTCTTAACTTGAAATGTGTTAACATGTACCTAACGAACAACGATTGCAACTTGATCATGGTGAGAAATATTACTTTGTTTAATCTGCAATAGCAAAGCATATTTTAGTTTCATAAATTATTCTACAAATTGTTTGTTATTTGATTAGTCATTATGTACAATACATCTATTAATTTTTAATCTCTTTTCCAAAGTGAAACTTTCTCTTGTAATTATTATGTCTTGCTAAAAAATTCTTCAATTGTTCTATTACAGGTTTGGATCACTTAAATTCATTTATAAAAACGGACCTATATTATCTGACTCATAATCTTTTCCTTCTTTTAGCTTTAGTGTTTGTGTTTTTGTAGTCTTTATTTTATTCAATGTCAGGTGTTATTTCTAATTCTAGTCCAGATGAACTCTTTCAAAAAACCACAATTATTAAATAATTTATTTCTTCCAGTTTGATGTTGAATCTTTATAGGAAGCACTTTTATGGTTTTTTTGTCATTTATTACACTTATATAAACCAATATATATGATTGATTCAAATATCATGTTTAATGACCATTATTAAAATTATTGCAAGGAAAAAGAGTACACGTCTAAATATGAACTATATGCAATTGAGAGAAATATTTTATACTAATTTGAGCTAAATTTATTTTATTGGTGACTGTAGATACTTGCAAAAAAGGTTGAAACTTAAGCTTTAATTTACTATTTATTGGTTTATGGGTATAGACTGTGTTCTATATATTTTTAACAAGTTACATCATCTAGCTCAGAAAAACCTTAAATTTGTAGAGTAGAGTAAATTAATGAGTTATCAAAAATATTTGAATTAAGAACAATCATTTGAGTAGGACACTTCAGTGCATTTGTTAACAAAAAATATTTTGGACTTGAACCAATAGCTCATTATTTGAAGAAACAGTAATTTTCAATCAATTGTATGCAATGGGCTTGGAGAAAAAGTTTTTTTTAACTCAATAAATGGAAAAAAAATGAATTTTTGTGATATTTTAATACATTTTACTCCTAAATTTTTTAGTAAGTATACAAACAATTATGAATTGAGCATAATCTAAAATAACTATAGTATTTGAAATTTAGATATTTACAAACGTATGCACACAAACTAAAATTAGGACCCAGCTCATTAAGTGGTGAGGGGAACACATTAGACAAATTTATATAGATATTATTAATAGTATATTAAAATGGTAAACAAACTTTCACCGCAAAACGCACCAACACTAGCACACAAAATATAGAGTTATCTTGATTTCTGAACATTCAGCTACCCCTTCTTTCTCTCTTTTTATTAAAGTCCAAACATTTCTTAAAAGAAAAATGTACTTGCCACTCTATGGGCAACTATAAGCTACTGCCCAGTTTCACCAATTAAATTGCATAAGATTGTTGCACTAGGGGTTCATCTGGCCACTAAAGCGACCAGATATCGTGTGTGTCGGTAATTAGTTAATATAAGTTTCTTGATTTAACAATGGATACAAATTTGTATGAGTAATTAAATATTGAATGTATATTGTTAAATCTGGGTGACCCACTCTCCCCAGTGGTTCTGAAGATACGTCTGGGGGTGTTGAGGTGGGTAAGGGTGGGGGTGTTTGAAATCCAGCGCCAGTGGTTCTGGAGATACGTATGAGGGTTTTAGGTAGAAGGTGGGTTGGGGCTGGTGTTTTAGGTTAGGTGGTGTAAGTGATTAGCACTAGCCTATATATTTAACCAAACGTCTGAGTTATGCCCATGTGAAAGGCAGTAGTCAGGGAGAGGGTTTCGGGGTTCAACCCCCCCCCCCCCCCAAATTTTATGAACAAAATATATATGGCTTTATTTATGGTTCAAACAATATCAAAATTAAGGTACAAGTACAAATTATGGGGGTTTGTTACCATAAAAATCACTTCAGAGAGCTTCCAGAGGTGTTTATTATTTATAATTTTTCTAGCCTTCGGCAGTTATGGTGTTATGTTGTAGTAAAATTTTTTTTCAGATAGCTTTTAGAGGTGTTTAATATTTAGAAATTGTTCCCAGCCCTCGGCATTTAGGGTGTTATGGTGCCATAAAAGACACTTCAGAGATCTTCTAAAGGTGTTTAATATTTATAATTTTTCCTTAACTTCAACAGCTATGCACTATAAAAAAGTTAGCTCTGAGGTTTAATATGTAATTTTTTTAGCTCGCATTAGGGTATGTACATAAAACACTAAAGACTTCTAGAGTTTAGATATAGAGAATTTTCCTATAGCCTTCGCATTTATGGGGTTATGGTACCAATAAAAATGCACTTAAGAGAGCTTCTAGATCTGTTTAATAATTAGAATTTGTCCTAGCCTCCGATAGTTGAGGGTAGTGTTGCCATAAAAAAAACACTTCAGATAGCTTCTAGGACAGTTTTTTATTTAGAATTTTTTCTAGCCTCCATCAATTGGGGGATGGGCCCACCAAAAGCCCCCCTGAAATTATTGGCTGGTTACGGCCTTGCTTACTTTCTATGTTGACGCACTGGAGAAAGATCATTCTATAAACACACTCATACAGGAAATGGTAATGTGAGATGAATATAGATGTAGTACATGGATATAGTACATAAGAAAGCCGAAGTGTTTCCCGTGGCTCCATTTTGAAATTTTCTATTTAATACATTTTTTTATTGTTTGAATAGGGAAATCCTGCTACCTTCCTGCCAAACAAAATTCAAGTTTCTAGAGTCAGGGGTTGGGGAAATACGTTTATGAGTGAGTCAGTGAGTCCCACACCTTTCTGCCTCTCTCCACTCTATTAGAGAATTTTTTTAACCTAAAAATATCTCACCCAATTCTAGAAATAAAGCTTCAATTTTCAATGTCAAAACTTTATGTCCACTGGTTCAAAAGATACACGGTGAATTTTGAAAACTTTTATAGAAAGGACTAATTTAAACATTTAAGATTTATTTTTTTATTGGGGCTGTCCTTCTACCTACCTGCCAGATTTAGATTTTCTACGACACTCAGAAGCTATCTTTATGTTTAACTCCCCTCCTTCACGCATTTATCCTGGAGCCCCATCTAAAATTTAAAGTTTTCATACTTTTATGATTATTTGGAGTGGTCCCTTTACCTTTCTGATAAATTTAAATTTTCTACCTCATCTAAAAAGATTTTTCTTAATATAGCCCCTCTTATTTTGAAATTTATGGTTTTTAAATTTTCCTAGTTATTGGAAGCAATCACTCTACCTTCTTTCCAAGTTTCAGTTTTCCAGCTACTCTAGAAGTGGGTTTTAATTCCCGGAAAAATCTAAATTCAGCTTTATATGTATAGAGATAATATGCAGAGCTCCAAAACGTAGTACATTTCTTAGCAACTACTACAACATTTAATATTAATTTTGTATTGTTATTAGTAGTAGTTCTTGCCATTTATATCAATACATGAGCTGACACGTTTTATTTAAACTATATTTATCGCTATCATGAGCATGACTGATAGAAGTTGCATGTACGAGTAAAACGTGCAAGTTCTAGCGCTTTAAATGGAACGCGCTGCAAGTACACTTACAAAGTGACCTTCATACATACTATCTATTTAGTAAACAACTTGCTGTGCTCTTTATACGTGAGAGGAATGAAGGATAATCGTATTCAATTCGTCTATGAGGTGCGTGTGCTCCATTGCCTTTGGTAAACAGTCTAATCACTAGGCAGAAGATGAATAATCCAACCACAACTTAGCTGAGATTGTTCAATAAGGTCTTTATGCTAGAGATTTAAGAATAGGGTTTTGGATATAATCCGTCATTTTAAGGCTAAAGAAGATTTATTTTTTTTCACTCCAATGGGAAGGTTGGAGTTTGAATAGCATTCTGATGTAAAGAAAAAAATTCTGAATAGTTTTCCCCCCATGCAAAATTGGTTACATTTTTTCAAAATTCTATCATACTACTCCAGTATTTATAAAATAGGCATACTTCCACCAAATGGTACCGCTAAAGAAGTTAATTTGGCTAAGCCACTATCTCAGGCCACTATTTCTAGATATACATTAAACCACAAAGAGTGTATAATTCCACCTCCCCCCCAGCTGTCACCTCTCATCATTCTTACCCCTCTTACCCTTCTCTTCACTTCAAACAGACTTCCCCCTGCTTTCACCCCGCGTCACTCAACCTGTCAGCTTTTATCATCATTAGCAGGCCTTTGAGTCCCTTATCTCTATTTCTCTCCTGAGGAATGTGGGTACACCGTTTTAGTGAATAATCATGCATTATTATACTTGAGGCATTTCGAAGAAAGCTTGGAATTTTTGTACACTAAACGTAAAATCAACAGACAGCAGTTGGTAATCCATCATTTGTTTTAATTAAAATATTTCAACATCCTCCATCACTTATGTTGCTGTCAAGCCTAAGGTATTTCAAACCAAAAGGGGAAATCTCCAGACGACGGTTGGTAATAGCATTTCTCAACGATTTCAAAACATTTAGTGGAACGCAGTACTGTCCATTCCTAATAAAAAATTGAGAACCTACAAATTTTGCGAACTAGCTCAACAGCAGAACGCAATTCACTATAAATAATAATGCAATTCTCCTTCTTTTTATCTCCCACTTAGCGAGAAAGAAGATGTTTTATCGCAGTTCTAGGTAACAATGACCGTGGCCATTTTTTATACCTTGGTTAATTTTACTATATTGAAACTTATAAGATATCAATTTGGTGGTCACATGCCAAAGATTCTCGTTAGACCTAATCAGTATTAAAATAACAACATACTTTAAGTCTTTCCATGGAGGAGTAAATTAACTAGTGTTTATCTAGAATGATGGGATCAAATTTGATTCGTCATGGATAAACTTTTGTTTAGCACATTTATTCATTTAAAACAACCAATATTTTTATAAGTGGTCTCGTGGTGGAATTGGTAAGGTAAATTAATTAGAATGAATGATTCAGCTATGGCTCCTAACATTGTGGAACTTTTGCTTAACCATTTATTCATTTAAAAAATATAATTTTATAAGTAATTACATGATGGGATCAGTCAAAATATATTTATCTAGCATTAAGTGCTTATCTATGAATTCTAACATAGATGAACCTTGTATTAAATAAAGTATCCAAGAAAAAATATACAGGTTGTTTCAGTGAAGCATGAAAAAATTAAACAGGACATAGGGGATGCTCTGCCGAACATTTTGAGAGAGGTAACATGTGGTCTGCGAGGCCAGATAAGGGGGATATGGGCCTAAATATATGGGGGAGAGCCTAAAGGCTAGGCAAGCCATGATATGCATTTGGTTTACTTATCACCCACAAGGTGGCTCTGTCCTTTTGTATGTACATGCATGAATCAATAGCAGACCCTTACATACCAGTACTTGCGGTTCATTCAACGGGGTTTTCCTGAGTTTTTGGAGGACGTACCCTTGTCTGTTCATGAGAGGATTTGCCTACAGTGTGAAGGTGCACCACCTCACTTCAGTGGATGTCCGCAACCATCGGGATGCTACATTTCCTGTTTGCTGCATTAGAAAGGTGACCTGGTGGTCTAGGGGTAAGGTGTCAGACTTCTGTGCTAGGGGTCCGGGGTTCAATCCTCGGTCCCGGCACAGATTTATCTGATTGCCAAACCCTTCCTTCACCTCTGACAAGATGTGTATTAATCACAACTTGTGAATGTGAGGAATGCCAGGCCTCCACCGTGGTTCGGATTCCACGTTAAACTGTAGGTCCTCCATTTCATCTCACAATCACCCTACCATTGCACATTAGCGTAAGTGCGTATAACCCGAACGGGTAGTAAGACGCGGTGCTAATAATAATAATGCTGCATTAGAAGGGCCTGCATGGTCACCCGACCTGAATCCAGTCGATTATTTCGTATAGGACTATCTCAAATCACTTGTGTATTAGACCCCAGTGGACACAGACTTGGAATTTGTTGCCAGGATTGTGATCGCCTGCGATGTGATTCGCAAACGCATAGGATATTTGAACGGGTGCGGCAGAATCTCATACGTTGATATCATGCTTGCATTGGGGTTGGGGACCGTCATTTTGAGAAATTTTTGTAAGGTAAGAAATGGTATGTTCCCTCCGGTTTCTCAATGAGATGGTATACTGTACAGTACTAACTGTATGTAATGTTGCAACTAAATGTAAATAAATTACATGCAATGATTAGCTGTAAATAAAATGGACATCAGTAACAGTGTTGGACAAGTTTGGGCCCATATACAACTTAGTTTGCTTCGCAGACCACACGTTTCAAATACCAAAATGTTCGGTAGAGCACCCCTATATCCTGTTAAATGTTTGACGCTTTCAATGAAACAGCCTGTATATAAGCTCTCACATCCACCATGCCTTGGTAAATTCGGTTATGATAAAACCTAAAACAAATGCTAATGCGGAATGGACATAACTTATGTAATTTTTAAACTATTTTTAGCTTTATCACCTTTACTCAGAAGGGTTTTCGCCCAATCTTTTCGGCCACTTAGCCAACGTCTTAACACTTGAGATCATACCACCAAATTCTCATTCTATCGCCATAATCTCTAATATTGTACACACTTCTCAACCTTAAAGATAATAAATCTATCTATTAACTACAAATCATTTCTACCCCATCTCAAAGAAGGAGGCTATCACATGGCTTGGAACAGATTCAGACATGCATGTCAGTCTCCTGATGATATAATTCACACTGCATAATGTAGGGTCGTTCTAGCCAAAATATTGTTAGACTTTAAAAATGAACTCCTTTGGTATTCCTCTCTTACTAGCCTATACAGCCTGTCTTTAAGCCTGGCATCTATATGACGAAGAAATTCATTGTCTTATACGGCTTAGCCTTGGTGAATTAAACATTGTTTTGTATTTATTTATTTAGTATCTATTTTGGCCTGGTATCTTACAATTTTAAATCCAAGCCGTATTTGCATATTGCCAAAGAATTTTCTACTACTATACAATTTCCAAATTTTCTTTTGTCTAAACAGGTTCGACACCTAAAGTACCTACTTGAGATAAAATTTCAGTCACATTCTAGGTGGTACGCCCTGAGTGTATTACTTCCCTGGCACCCTCTACACTGGTTACCCTATCAGACGTGGTTACTCATCCCAGCCCAACGGTGCACCCAACGGCAGCGAGTATCCCCTATCCGCCACCTAGGGAGGCGTCCTATTAGAGTTGGTGCTCCAACTACTCTAAGGCACAAACCACTTCCTTTCTTGTCTTTCCCCTATTTCTACATACCCTGAAATTATTTCTCCTAACCTACCCATCCTATTACCCTCACTTCCCTAGCCTATCCTATTCTAGTCTTATCCTAGATTTACAGCTAACTAATCTAAACAAATTATAACACTCCGGGACCATCCAATGCCACGATGGTACAAGGGGGCTGCTGAGCAGCCGCCTATCTCCATCTTGACGCAGAGGGCCCATACAAGACCTGATCCTACTCTTCTTGTTTCCAAGAAGAGGGATCTGCAGTCACAGGGTTCCCCCCAGCGTCCTATTTCTTTCCCTCATCTTTCCCCAATGTTATGGTAGAATGATGATCCTTAGGATTACCGGGGTTACCTCAGTAATCCATCAGCCGAACTGGTATACCAGTCTTACAAAGGTATGTTTTTGCCACTTCTCGGCATCTCTGCTTTTTCCTCATGATAGGTTGTATATCAGTATTTACGTAAAATACAACATTCTCTTTCTACTATTCGACCCGATGAGACTTCACCCGCATCCGTATCAGTCCCCATCCCATGTTTCTGTCCTCGTCATCGTATAAGTCTTCGTCCCCTGTCGCACTTGTCTCTTACCCCTTTAGTCTCTGGCCCTCTGCCTGTCTAGTCTTTGTCCCAGTCTTCGTCTCTCTCGCAGCTCCCTTACGTATTCATCTTATCCCTTTCGGAAGTTCTGTTGCTAGCTTGTCTAGGAACCTCCAAAGGGTAGGAATATCTCAGGATACCCCCACCAGTCTCCCCTTCACTTCCTTCTGGTTCATTCTTCTTATCTCAAGCGTACGGGCACATTCAAACACAATGTGTTCTGGGGCATCCCCCACACAGCATTCACACAGATCAGATTCAACCAATCCCATCTTCTTTAAGGATTCTGTGTATGTTCCCTTCCCCGTGATGAAAAATACCAGACCAGGGAATGGTTCAGATGTATATTATCAATCCTTTCAACCACATTGGGAAAGAGTTGATAAGCCCTTCTACCTGTTTCACTGCCCTGCCAGCGTCTTTGCCATTCCCTTAACAGAGCAATCTCTGTGTCTTCGGATGTTTCAACTTCAGGTGAGGTGAGTATCCTAACTTTCTCCTAGTTATTCTTCCTTTTCCAGTACCCAATTACTTTCTTCTTAACCAGAAGGTCCAACGGCCCCACACCTAGGGCAACACACAGTGCATCTGTCACCACTGTCCGGTATTTGCCCGCAAGTCTGGACAGCTCTAACCAGCACGACGTTGTTTAGTATGTGGGCCGAGACCCACGCTCAATAGCCAACAATAGAAAGAAGGATCGCGTAGTGATATGTCTTTATTATCCCTATGTACAGGTGGAACATCCTATGCCCAATGCTTATAATCTTATTCATACCCCACTGTGCTCTCCCCATCATTTCCTTTATATGCACCGTGAAGTTTCTATTCTCATCGAGAGTGACTCCCAGGTATCTGACCGTTTGTCTCCTTCTTAAGTTCTTACCTTCGACCTTTATTTCAGGATTCTGCACCAATCTCCCGCTGAATAGCATAAATGTTGTCTTCGCCAGTGCCATCTTTAGTTTGACAATTTTGCACCACCTTCCCAGCCCATCTAGCACTCGATAAAATCTTTCCTCCAGGCCCTTCCTTGAATTACTTTATACTACTATTAGAAGGTCGTCCACGAAGGCGACTATTCTATGCGTTTCAGGGATTTCCTCCAGCGTATGCAGCTCCAGCTCCAGTCCCACATCCCAGAATATCGGCCCACAGACCGATCAATGGGGGCATCCCTTAGTCTTTTCTGCATGCTGGTATTCGAACACCTCAGGGTGGCATACCTATTTCGGCAGTATTCCTTCAAGCTTCTGTACAATTGCTCTGGACACTGCAGTTCTCTTAACCGGTCGAACAACTCCGGCCACCATAGGTTGTCAAACGCCCCCGAGATGTCTACGAATATCCCCACCACGTATCTGTCAGTGGCCGAGTCGATCAATTCCATTTCTCTACAGATGGCATCCTCTGTCGATTTACCCCTTCGAAAGCCATACTGCTGTTGATGCATGCCCACTCCTGTCCTGTGCTTTAGTAATCTTTCCACAGTATTTTTTCCTGTAGTTTCCCACTCGTGTTTAGAAGGCAGATGGGTCTATATGACTTTGGAAGAAACGGATCCTTGCCCTCTCCTTTTCTTAGCACGATTACCTCACTCTACTCCCAGATGTTCGGGATCCTGCCCTAAGTGAGGCATTCGTTTAGCAGGTCTACAAGGTAAGGGGCTGGGAGGTCTGCCGTCTTTTTTAGCACCTCGACCACTATCCCGTCTGGTCCAGGTGCTTTCTTCTTCCCCATCTGGGCAATGGTTCCGATCACCTCGTCCTTACTGATCAATTCCACAGGTTCCTCATTGGCATACATATCCTGAGTCATGGCCCCTCTTAACAGCCTCTGTTCTTCCGTGTCTGTTTCCACGTCGTCATCTGGTAACAATGTCTCCATCAGTAACAACACGGATTCCACCCAGTTCATCATGGTGCTGCAATCCTCTCTATTAAATGTGGATATCATCGCTGGTGGTCTGATTTTCCCAGCCTCTATTTTTGAATGGGATTCCTCAAGGTCCTTGCTGGAGATCCTCTTTACGTATCTCTCCCAGCTTTTCTTTTTTCTTCTTTCAATCCATCCTCAAACTCCTTTTCCTGTCTCTATATATGTCCAGCACCACTTCACGGATGACTAAGTCCCTGCACCTGTGATACCTCCTACGAGTTCTTCTTGCCCTTGTACGAAATCCCTGCAGTCTGTCGTTCCACGGTCCATTCCCAACCCTAGTATCTCCTTTAGTCATCGAGATGGATTTCCTCATTGCATCCTGCAGGCCCGACGTCAACTCCTTGACTTTTATGTTGACATTGTCACCATTATCTACTTGGATGGGCAGTACCAGTTCCCTCCTCAACTTTTCCCAATCAGCTCTTCTCATGTCGTACCTTTTCCATATCCCTCCCTCATTTCCGTCTGCCACCCTTCCCATGGCAAGATAGAACACGATCATATTGTGGTCGCTAATCGTCGCATTATCGATTACCCTTCATCCTTAAACCATGGCCACCGACCAGGCTTTGCATAATGTGACGTCGATGTTCGTAAACACCCCAGCCCTCCCCTTATACGTGGTGGGATTTCCCGGTTGGTTTACAAATTTCAGGCCATGTCCATGGATGAATTCTTCAAGGGCTTGCCCTCTCCTGCGTGGTCTTCCTGTATCATTTCTTCTGTCGACTCCGATCGTCATTCGACTATGCCACATAGAAGACTTGGCATTAGCATCGGCAGTAATTGTGAGTGGCTCGCCAGCGTACATCCTACAAAGTACTTCCATCTGGTCCAAGTACGTTTCAATCGGATACCTAAACTGAAAGAACAGGTTCGCCATCACAACCCTGCCAGTGCCAGTTCCCATTTCCACACACGTTACCCATTGGTTACTTAGTTGTGTTATTTTAGTCACGGTGATGTCCCTTTTTAATACAACAATGGGACTCATTGGCATTTCTCAGCTTGTTACTATTCTAGTAACCACCGGCATGTGTGGAACTTTTCCTCGTTAGGTGTAGGGCTCTTGTATACATAAGACATCGAGCTTCATTTCCTCCGCCAGCTTACGAATCTCATGCAGCACAGTCACACTCCTCAACAATGTTGTGTAATGTAATTAAGGTTGATTTGTAAGGGGTAGTGATTATATTTATTTTTCAAGTCCATACAATTTATTTATGACCATCTCAAGTATGGCCATCTTAAATATGGGGATAACAAAATAGGCCGTCTTATGTCCACCCATATTAATTTTGACCATCTCAAGTCTGACCATCTCAAGTCTGACCATATATTGACTAACTAAAGTCTAACCCTTTTAAGTCTGATCATATTACGTCGAGTCATTTCAAGTATCTTCTGGCTATTAAAAGTTCATCCGTCTCAAGTTTGACCAACTTCTGACTCACTAGGCTAGGTAATAACAGCTCCCACCTTAAAAATTGCGGCCCAACTTCCGAATCTGGTCTATTAGCAACTTTCCAGGTAAAGATCATTGAAAGATAGCAAAGTTCTCCCCCTTATTTCTACCCTTTTTAACTTAGTCGTACTTTATGGGTATCTACAAATAATAGAAGTGAGGTAGAATGATTTTTCTCCTGTGCAATATTAAACTACCAATATATTGACATAGTCTTCAACTGTTTAATCAGCTGATTAATATAAAAAATAAGTAGCTATTAAACTATTGGAAGCGTAAACTATTTGCGCTGATGCAACCGAAGTTAAAAATATAAATTTCTTTATTATTTATGAGTTTGAAATTCAAACCCATAAATTGTATTTTATTTGATTGTTTATATAATTATTCTGAAGTTTTATTTAAAATGTAGGTTTTGTAGACAGTACCAAAACCATGTTACCTTCATTTTGATAAAAAAAAGTCTTGATATTATTCATGATAGTTGAGATAAGAATATAAATATATTAACCTTTGAGTAATTGAGTGTTATGTGGTTGCAGATTTCCCCGTAAACTTTCAATCCCGTTCTTTAGGAAATTGAAGGGTAAAAGGGCACCAGGTTTTTTCAGAAATGTGAAATAGCTCCAAAAGTACTTTTACAGATGATAGAAAGGAAATAGGGATTATAGGCATGTAATGCCCTTTCTTACATGTCTAGAAGCAGTTACAAATAAAATGGGTATATGCCATACTATATATGGTGTGTACCTACCTAGATAATTGGTCACACATATGTGTGAGAAGAAACAAATAATAATAATTATGTAGTCTTCCGTTTTTTATATTGGTCACCAGGATGGGAAATATATGACAATACATTTATAGAAATGTGTAGTGCCTCTCTAAAAAAATCATAAACACAGGTGGGGAGCAAAGAATAATACATTTCCAGCATACAATGTGTGTTCTTATGAACTAAGTCAATGTGATGAGCAGAATGTAACCATGGTTTCCAGAACATGTAGCCAGCCTCCTTAAATACTCAGTCAATGTGATGAGCGGAACGTAACCATGGTCTCCAGGACATATAACCAGCCTCCCTAGACATTTAGTCAATGTGATAAGAAGATCGTAGCCATGGCCTCCAAGAGATGAAACCTGCCTTCCTAGACACTCAGTCACTATTATGATAACCATGCCCTCCAAGACATGCAAACTGCCTCCCTAGACTCTTGGTCACTATTATGAAAACCATGGACTCCAATACATGTAACCTGCCTGACTAGACACTCAGTCACTGTTATGATCAGAATTTAACCATAGCTTCCTAGACATGTACACTGCCTGCCTAGACACTCAGTCACTGTTATGATCAAAATTCAACCATGGCTTTCAAGACATGTACCTTTCCTGCCTAGACACTCAGTCTCTGCTATGATCAGACTTCAACCATGGCTTCCAAGATATGTAAACTCCCTCCATAGACACTCAGTCACTGCTATCATCAGAATTAAACCATGGTATCCAAAACATGTAGCCCGCCTCCCTAGACACTCAGTGACTGTAATGATCAGAATTTAACCATGATAGCCAAGACATGTAAACAGTCTCCCTAGACACTAAGAATGTGTAATTAGCAGAATGAAAACATAAATTCAAAATATATTAATCTGGCTCGCAATATACTAATGCATTGTAGTTAACAGTGGAAGCATGGTCTCTATTACCTGTAATTATCCTCCCTAAGCACTCAGCTGTTCTAGATACATTGTCTCACAATGCTTACTTACTGAGCCACTTTGATGATCAGAAATAAACCATGGTCTCTAATACTTGTAATCTGACTGTTATGTCAGCCACCTTTATGAACATAATTATAATATGGTCTCTAAGACTTGTAATCTGACAGGAGAGGGGGTCACTTTGCAGCAATTTGACCTTTGACTTTTGACCCCGATCTGGAGAGAGTGTGTATTGTGATGATTACACAATGCTGTTTGTGAAGTGGCAACCGTGTTATTTTGGAAAGTGTTACGTCATATATTCTGTGACATTGGGTAGTTTTGTAGGGTGTAATTGTGCTGGTTTATTCTTGCCCAAACTTGTTAGTTCCTGTACCATTAGTATTTTATGTGTGCGCATAGGTTTATTTTGCGTGCCATTTGATTGTATTCCTGGGTGAGATTGGGATTGGCATTGGAGTTCATTTGTGGGAGTTTTCTTATTTATTGGTGGGGGAACATGAAGACCAGGGCGTCTGGCACTCCCCAAGCGACGTCCTATAAAATTTCAGCATCGCTACTGAGAGTGAGAAAGTGCAGGAGCATTCTCTCTCGACGGCCGTTTAGAGTAGAATGAAAACATTGGCTCACTCTTGCAAGCCCCTGAATCAATTTTGGTGCCACAAATCTCCTCCTCCTCTCGTTTCCCCCATCTATGTGGTAATGGGTTTTTCTCGGTTAAGTCATCACAGCGCTGGTGCGAGTTTGGTGGCATGATAAGACAGGTCAAGACAGAAATAGATTGTGATCTTGAAACTGTTAAGTCATTGACCATGCTTCGTATCAGATTACCCTATGTGTAAGGGACAAAGAGGTTTTGCGTTGTAAAATACGATATTACAAACATATTTTTACTATCCATTAAAGGTTTTACAGAATTACATAATATTTACTATACACATTTACAGGAATGACGCATATATTCGTTCATATATTTTTTACATTTTCTCTTAGATGTGTAATTAAAATAGTTTGTAGTTTACAATACAACATGTAATAGTCCAAACCGACGAATTGACGAGTATAGTAGGTAGCATTGATAAGATCCAGGTTTCTTATTTGCGTTCCAACTGTAGGCTGTTCAAGTACGATAACATCCGCTGATTCTGTTAGCGTGTTGCATACATCCACGACGAGTGGGTCGATTAAATCGTTGAATTAGCGTGCGGCGGGTGTCAACCACATATCCCGTTGTTCGACGGTGACGTTGATGAGGTCCCACACCTCACAAAGATGCGGCCAGCTAGGTGCTTGATAGGTGACGCATTTGAGTCCGGCGTCTTGTTTCTCGATGATGACGACAATATGGTCACCACACATGTGTCTTAGAGAGATTTATGATTAGTAAGACTAATCTTCAGAGGAGGCTGCGTGTTGATGAAAAACTTTGATATGACCGACTTGTAGTTGGCCAGTTCTTGCCACTCTGTACGGTTAAACACCACACAGTTCCCTCCACATATTTCTAGCTTGACATAGGACGTAAAGTTGTTCTTGACGCTCATACAACGATGACTAGCTTGGCGTTGATTTCGTCCAGCGGACACAAAGTGTTGAAAATACTGGTGATGATCAGCGGTTTTGTTTTCCGGGTTCAAAAGTCTTGACCTTCTATGATGTTTGATCGCTTTGACGACTGTCGTTATTATGGCTGGCACGCCGTCGGGACGCCTTTTTATAGGGGAAGACAAGGCGCACGTTAATTGGACGCAGCCTCTTAAGGGGTGGCAGGACCCTGCCGTCTTGAAAAATGTGTTGTAATTACTAAAAATCTTAGCGTCATTGCCTGTATGATTGGTGGACGAGAATAGTGTTAGGAAAGTTTTCATTGGAATGTTCTGGGTGCGATAGAGGAGGTACATGAGACAGTAATGACCGCAAGCATCTGAGGCTATGCTTTAAAGTTGTATCATATTATAAGACGTGTGGAAATTAAATTTTTGTTTAGATGCCAGATGTGACTTTATACGAGGTGGAAAACCATAGCTTTCAAAATATTCTTCCACGCCGTTCTTGTTGACAAAGATGGTGAACCAATACGTCCCAGGCTTGGTGTGTGGATTCATGTTGATAACGAGAGCGGCAGGTCACTCTATTCTTGCGGTAAGTTGATCAGCAGGGAAAACATCTGACCGTACAGAACGGAACCACGGGTTTGTTTTCAGCGCACGTCTTATGGTGTGCGTGTCCATCTTCAATCATCCAATATCGAAGTCCCCAAATAATTGAGGCCAAACAGAAATTCCATATAAAACTATGTGCCATGCACATGGTGTGGCCCAATTTAAGTGTTTTCAAAGATGAATAATCTCCGTCGTACAGAGGAGGTGTAGGCGTGTTTTTGGCTAGATATTTTTCTTTTCTGCCTCCTTGAGCTAGACGGTTTCTGCACGCGTTGTTGGATGGGAGATGAGGGATTCGAGCAGGCTGTAATCCACATCACCGCTATCCCAGGGAATACCGTGCAGTTTGTTGACGATATAGTCGGCTTGCTTTTTAGCATCAGTGGAAAGTTCGTCGATAGCGTATGGGGGTTTTAACACCTAATTTTGAAGTAATGTACCACATACAGATAGAACACTCAGTTACTTGACGATAAACTCTTTAATGTTGTCAATGAAGCTCTGAGAAACTACATTGACGTGTATGAATTAAATGACAGGTATAAGGGGTGGGAAGTCGCTTATATTAACTCACATAATTGGTCACGATGTTTCTGTCCTTGTTGATGGTGATGATGTTAGAAAATCCCAGTACACGATACAGTTGACGGTTTCAGTGAGAGCTCTGATGCTCACTTTTATGCTCAGAGAGCCAATCCTCGCCAAACTCTAATAAAAAATGATAGTTATATAATATATTTTACATCTTGAAGTATGTTATACATGTTTAGGTGTAGAGGAAACAATAATCAATATCTTGAGGTCGTATCAGAAAAGTGGCCTCGGTACTAAATATCCAAGCTAATTTACAAAGTCCAGTTTAAAGAGTATTTGAATGTATAAACACAGACAAAAGGTTTCAATTAAAAATATGTGCAAAAAATTAACAAATTTGACTAAAATAAATATATAAACAAACAACTAATTCTATTTGACTAGAAATAATCAGGTAGGTGAAGGATTGTACTAGTGGATAAAAAATATAAATAAGTATCCTGGGCTCATGAAATAAAGCAATAAAAAATTATGCGTGTTTTCATGCAGAAAAAAATATGAAAAATCTCAAATATTTGAAAAATGATATGTCAGTGGAACTGTCTAGAATGAAAGAAAATAAAAGATGACTATTCAGCCCGTCTAAATGATCACCCTTTGGTCGTTGCGAGCGCGTTTACAAGGACTATAATACCCAAACGTTAACTTGTTAAAATCATCAGTTATCCGTCGATTGGTGTACACTGACAGGTAATTTTACTGTGCGAAACGGTACATACAGTCGCAAGACATTTTCATGCAATTTTTTTTTGTATTTGTATATATATTTCTGCAGCCTGTGCGGTGACGATTGCTTTTAAAACGTCAAAATTAACGTCGTTCCAGATGTCATGGTGTATGGTGATCCCGCGAACATTGCACACCGTTTATATTTTAGCAGGATTGCTATTTTAGCAAAAATAACACGTATCACTATTTGGACGTCCTACAAGATCTTGTCAACACTTACAATAGTGCAAATCATTATAGTATCAAGATGGTGCCTGCAGACGTTTCAGAAACCAACGTGCTTCAAGTCAGATATAATCTGTACGATAAGCGGCGCCCAAACTCAAATAGTAAGCCAAAACTCAATTCGGTGATACGGTGCGTATTAGCTAATCCAAAATGCTGTTTGAAAAGGTCTACGAAAGCAATTAGAGGGAATATATTTTCAAAGTCAGTATTGTTGTGTTGCGACAACCAGTTTTCTACAGTTTGAGCGATCTTGACAGCGAGTAAATGGAGGGAACGTTTTATGAACCCGAATTGCAACGAGTACTTCTTCCCGAAACTTTTAAAGTTGATAAAATACTACGTGTCAAGGGTAAAGGTGCCAGATATAAAGTTTACATGCAGTGGAAAGGCTAACCCGTCAAGTTTAATTATTGGATTACTGCCAACTACATCAGCACCCTACCATGAAAGACAAGTTTTACATCACTTTGCTGAGCGACAGCTCTATGGGATATTTGCGGAAAAATACACTTGCGAATTTCACCTTGCAACCACCCCACCGTCTTACACTCGACGGACAGTGAGAAATCGTTCTCGCCAAATTCCAATATCCATGTTCTTTCACCACCGTAACTGAAGGGCAAAATATTGCATGGTACAACTGGGTGGGCGCTTATGGCTTGGAACAAATATTCAAGGATCACATCCTAAATTGAAATTACACCATTATCCATGAATTGGTCAAAGCCCTAAACGATGTAGAGGCGTTTGAAGAGAATTTTGGAGTTATATTCAAGTACACAAACGCTAACAAAAAAGTGGAAGTTGTTTCTTCTGTAACCTTGTTACAACATGTAATGTAAAGGATTGTTTGGCTCACCGATTCTGCCCCCATTTGGCTTGTCTCGACAAGGCTCCACACAACGAACACATCACGCCACGACTTGTATTTGACTGACCTGAGGGACCTTGGTTTACTGCTCACCTCTGATTGTGCCTCACCCAAAGAAAAATAAGAGACAGTTGACATGCGCAGATTCGTGTGCACCGAAGAATGTGTTGTGAAAGCAACGGATCTATTATGCGGCGCGAGTTTTGAACTAAGCCGAGACTGAGTGAGCAAGTTCTAGAACCCCCTTACCCCTCTTCCCATCCTTGTTTCCCACGATTTGAGAGCACGTGACTCCTATCATGTGTATATAATGGCAGGACTCTGTAGTGCCAGCACACATATCACTACAATCTCTAGACGAGACACTTTGGTCTTTGATAGGTTTAGTTTTGTTTATTTCAATATTCTGTTTGGCATTAATTGGATTCAAAATTACTGTTTGGCGATGTTATGTTAAATTTCTATCTTTGTTTATTTTTGTCGGGTCTGCAGGGTTTTGATTAGAGACCATGCATGGTACAACTTAATACCGTTGCACGGTTGGACCCAAAACATTTGTCAGATAGAGTCACTCTTTTTATCCGCTTCACGGATGGGCTTACATTTTAAAGCATCGCCAATTTTAAAGTGCAGTATTCTATTGGATTATTTCATTTTGATATTTTATTTAACTTATGGGTAAAGAATTTTGTTACTTGTTATAAATGAGAATATAATTTATTGGAGGTTTATACTTTGTTGGTTAAACCAGGGGCTGCGAGCCCACGTGCTTATTCTGCTAACTTTGTTAATATGTTAAGTTTCCCAACTGTAATAAATCTTTCAATAATAGATATTTATTGTACATTCCTTTTGCGCCCAGTAATGGCTGTTAAGATAAACTTTTATCTTGAACACATTGTTTATTACTCTAGTAAATTGAGAGTCACCGATGGCGACGGGCTAATATCCTTATGATATTACCAGAGTCTGTAGGTTACTATTTCTATTTTTCGTTGTTATCATTATCTATTTCATATTTGTAAAAGGTCAATTTAACTGTAAATTTGTTTGGATTGTTTGATCTGGCCTTTTTGAGCTCGGGGTCCTGCCCCGGGTTTTTTCTTGTGTTATTTTTTTGGCCATTGTGTATGGATTCTACGTCTAACGCTAGGCATGTTTCACTCTCTCTCTCTTCGAGTTTTTGTCATTTTGTTGAATAAAAAATAAAACTCTCTTGTCACCAACCTGACTGTTATTTATGGGTATAAGAGTACACAAAAGGGGGGTTACAGTTCTTCAAAAAATATATAGCTGCTGACTCTAACAAATCAACCAATTCTACAGCTCAGTTTCGGTCCTCAGACTAATCTGATCAAAGTAAAAAGTCACTGTATGCCCCCAAAATTATACTAGGTTTGCCCTCGCAAATGTACATCAACACGGATATAGTCGATCCTCAGCCAGTGGGCGACATTGTGGTACAGCTTTTACGTATCGTTGGTATTAACAACATAAACTATCTCTACGGCATACATAAGACAGTTAGCTATACTTTGTTGCACTACAAGCTCGTACTTAGAAGGGAAATTGAAAGCCTTTAAATAAATATAAGAAAAGACACTGGTGAACCTGTACCATTCGAGTTTGGAAAAGTGTGCGTGAAACATCATTTTCAACGATTCTCAACATGAACTGTCCCTACCAACGATACTACTTCAACCAGGCTGGAACAGGAGTAATTTTGATCTACCACGGTGATCCCTATCAGAGCTGGCATGGAATAGCAAGTTTTTTCAGAGCCTTTTCAAGAGCTTCATACCGTTACTGAGAAATGGTGCTAAAGTCATTGGAATACAGGCGCCTCATATAGGTATCGACTTGCTCTTTGATGTCGCCAATCAACGTAATCCTCTCAAAGAGGCCCTACGCCAGCGTGTTGGCGAGGCTGGAACAAACCTGAAACACAAGGTGGAGCAGAAGATTGACACGCTGATGACCGGCTAAGGCTATAAAGGGCGTCATAAGAAGCACCGATATCAGTCTTCTGTCGTTGCCCGACGTAAAAAGGTCAATAAAGAATATTTTAGGTTGAAATGTCGTGTCTACACCCCCAGTCCTGCGAGTGTGCCAACAGTGAACTCGATCTCTTTTCAGTCCCGCTGATGCAAACCAGTCTCAAAAGTTGACAATGGTTCCAGTACAAACCTGTCTCTTCCCTCACCGATGATTCGCTCATCAAATTTACCGTTACCGGTCAAGGCAAGTTTTATATCGATCTTTCACAGACTATGCTCTATCTCAGGGCGGCTATCATGAAACCCGACGGTGGCGCTCTTACCGAGGTGGATCAAATCGCTCTCGTTAACATGTGGATGTATTCGCTAGTCACACACGTAAATGTTTTTTAAACCAAAAACTATTCTCACCACCCAGCAACACGTATACTCATAGATCGTACATTGAGACGCTGCTCAATTATAACAGTGAATCCAAAAGAATACATTTGACTTGCGGTTTGTGGTACGCAGACAGCCCTGGAACAATTGAGGAGGTTAAGGCGAGCAACAAGGGATTTGAGGCTCGTCTCAGTCTCACTGAAAAAAGTAAGACGGTGGATCTTTTTGGGTATCTACACGGTGATGTGTTTAACCAAGAGAAATACCTTTTGAACGGTACCGAAATCAAAGTCAAGTTGTTCCTTTCCGTTATCACCTTTGTACTCGATACAACCCCTAGTAAAAAGTGTCCCTGATAACGAGACGAGCCAAAAATCACGGGTTGTATTTCCGAGTCTGTATTATCACTTTTATTTATTATTTTTTGTCAATGTGTTGCACTACTCGTTTGGTTTACACGAATAAGAACTATTTACGAAGATATTACAGGATGAGAGAGGTTAAATTTTGAGGAAATATACCCGTATTTACGTGAAGGGAGAGGGGAAAACCATTTTGAAAATCTTCCTTAGTACACCAGCCCGGGATTTGAATCCTGCTATCATTATTATTCCAGTTTATTGCTTCATTTTTTTGTGGTTGATATTTTGTTCTAGATTTTAATCAACTACTTTTAAATATTGCTTATGTGTAACAAGAATATACAGTCTTATAAAATGTTTTGTGTAATTTCAAGCATCGAACATAAACGTATTTACAAAGTTAAACATCCTCACTTAATTCACATTTGAATGGTTGCTAATGCAATGTAGTAACAGCGCTAGAGACATAACGACACCCGAGAATGCAAGATGTTCCATGTACAATTTTTCACTTTTGTGAAAAGAGCATTGAAGTTTGACCTTGTGTATTAAACCAATGTTACTAGATGACAAATCGAGTTTGTATCTTTTTAAGTGATTATATAGTAATCTCAATTTCACCGCACGTGAATCATATGCATTCTAAATAAACGTAAACATCAAATATTTTAAATTTAACAATTTTGGAGATAGAACATTGGCATTCTCGGGTAACGATTGGTGGTGGTAGGTAGCCTGCTTTGTGAGAAGGACGTTCTTCCGAGAAATAGGTACTAGATTGCACAGAGAGATAATGCCCATTCATAAGGCTAAGATTTAGCGTGTTTGAGGGTTAAATCCCCCCTTATAATTTTTCCTTTTTAGCACCGTGTCATACTACCTGTTCGGTTTATACGCTTATATAGGCTGGTGTCACACTGTGCATTTTCGTGGAAGCATTTAAACCGGACCGTTTGTGAAGGAAGGCGACAACACATTGTTTTAAGTGACAGACTATCCCGTCGAACTGGAATCAACGGAATCCACGGCAGCATTCTGCGGCAGAAAGGGATGAAGGGACATCCAGAAGCAAACGAAAACACATACAGTTAAATGCTGACTGTCACACTGTGCGTTTGTGAAGGAGCGTTTTTGTGCCTTCCAGTCTAAGCTATAGAATATTTTCAAGATGTGACACCGTATAAAAATGAATAAAAATAATTATTTATAAAAACTAAAACACACAAAGAACATTGAAAAATTTCAAAATGAAATAATAACAGGCTTAAGTAACTATAACCTAGCAAGCTGGCAGCATTTGGAGGGGCAAACGCCTGTGAGCCGAGTCTTCGGGGGTCAGCAGGGGCCTATCCCTAGTGCCTCCCCTCCCCCTTCCCGGGTATGTAATTGCACATAAAACGTCCACAACACATAAACAAAAGTATAATGTCTAGTATATGGTTTCTTAAACTGTTAGGCGCCCCTTACAGGAGAGTTAAGAGGGAAATCAGATGAGGAGCAACATAGCTTTTTTTAGCACCGCGTCTTACTACCGGTTCAGTTTATATGCCTATGTACTAACTACGCTAATCTGAAACCTAGAACATACACAACATCCAGGCTTTAACCGTTATTTCATCACTTTGAAAGGTAAATCCACTTTTTACCAATGATACAATTTTTTTGCCATGCCGGGAATCGAAACCGGGACCCTTAGATCAGTAGGCAGAGGTGCTACCGATTGATCTGAAGTGTCAGACCGCAGCATAACTATGTCTGTGAACCAATTGTTCACAATTCCTCCCACTTATTGAAGTTTTGGTAAGTTGTAAAAAATTAATATACTGTTTGATCAATGAAGGAATTTATTTTGATCTTTGTATCTGCATTATTGTATGAAAGTATTTTCTCAACAATGACGATAATTTAAATTACAGTAATTGACTGGCAGTTGAAAATGCCTTCCTCTGTCTGTTATAAGAAACAGAACCTGATCTGGATCATCTCAGTGATAGGAAAGAAACTCAAACTTCAAAATGAAAATTACATATGTTTCATGAAATTTAATTTGTAAGGGGACGAAAAAAATTAATAAATATTTTAAATGAGCTTATATGAGAGTTAGACCACGATTGCGTTAATGTGATAATATCCTTTCCACACAAGTATGGACTTCCCCAAACTTGGTTCTCACTGTGGATGCAGTCGGTAGTAGTTGGGGCGCCCACCTGTAACAGGGTGGGATTGGTCAGAGGTAGTAGTTGGGGCGCCCACCTGTAACAGGGTGGGATTGGTCAGATTTGGTCACAGAACCACGCCCTCTCACACATTGATTGGCTGTTGGCTTTTAACCTCCCCTCTACCTCCCTATGACTCCCTGTCTCTGTAATTGGATGTTGGCTTTCTCCCCCTCCCCTCCCTCCAAACCCACCTAAACCCCTGATCCTCTCCTCCCCCGTGAACCCTTTCCAATGTTCCATATATATTTGTTCTTGTTCCACACATGTTGGTTCTTGTCCAAAATGGTTTGTTTTTGTCTCCATTGGTTTTTATGTGTGCTAACTGTTTTTTATGTTTGGGTAGGATTGGGACAGGCGTTGGAGTTCATTTTTTATTTATTAGAGAGCAGTCCACGTCGTCGGGTGCGGGAAGAAGCAGCACGAACATCTCCTGACGGCTGCGTAGCGCAGAATGTGACCACTGACCAGATGCAAGCTGTTCACAGCCGTAAGACCCCTTTCACTTATCCTCACTCCCCCTTCTTCAAGGCAATGGGTTTTCCCGGTGTCACAACCCATCCTCACCACTTATGTGGTAATGGGTTTTTCCAGATGACTCATACCTGGCAATAGCTTGGCGGATCGACAAACCAAGTCGAAACAAAAATAGATCGTGACCTTATTACCGTGAGCTAGTACACGAGGTCATTGACACTGGCAACCTTCCCCTCGGCAATGGGTTTTCCCGATGACGTTATCGCATTGTCGCAACCCTAATGACTCATTCCTAGCACCAGTTTGGCGGCTCGAAAATACAAGTCGAGACAAAAATAGATCGTGACCTTGAAACTGTGAGATAGTATAAGAGGTGATTGACCCTGTTAATGTTTGGTGCCAGTTTGCCGGCTCGACAAGTCAAGACTCGTATCTGGTTAACCTACGTGTATGGGACGGAGAGGTTTTGCGTGAATAAAACACAATATTAGAAAACATATATTTATATACATTAAAGGTTTTACAGACATATATTATAGGTTTCACAGACATTATACACAATATTTATTATACACATTTACAGGAATGACGCTTATGTTCGTTCATACGTTTTTCTACAGTGTCTCTTAGATGTGTAATTAAAATTGTTTTTAGTTCACAATCCATCATATAATAGTCCAAATATACAACTTGAAGTGTATAGTAGTTAACACTGATAAGATACCGGTTTCTGATGTGCTTTTCCACTGGAGACTAATAGAGATCGATGACATCCACTGATGGTGTTAGCGTGTCGCATACATCCACGATGAGTGTGTCGAACAAATCGTTGCAATAGCGTGAGAAGTGTGTCGAACACATATCCCGTTGGCTGACGGCGACATTGATGAGGTCCCACATATCACAAAGACGTGGCCAGATATTTGCTTGTTAGGCGACCCGTTTGAGTCCAGCGTCTTATTTCTCGCTGATGACGACCATATGGTCACTGCACATGTATCTCAGATAGATTTCATGATTTTTCAGACCTATCTTCTGAGGAGGTGACGTGTTGCTGAAAAACTTGGATATAACTGACTTGTAGCATCCCAGCTTTTGCCACTCTGTACGGATAAACACTGTACAATTCCCTCTGCATTTTTCTAGCTGGAAATAGACGTAAAGTTGTTCTTGACGCTCATGCCAACGATGACTCGTTTGGCGTCGACTTCGTTCAATGGAAACACAGTTTTGAAAATACTGTTGATGGCGATTGGCTTCACTGACTTTTCTTTGCTGGTGAAAACATCTTGACCTTCCATTATGTTTGATCACTTCGACGACTGTCGTGATTATGGTCAGCATGCCTTCGGGATGCCCTCTTTTATATGAGCACGCTGATTGAACGCAACCTCTTGAGGGGTGGCAGGACAACACAGTCTTGAAAAGTGTTGTAATATCTCACCAAATTAGTGTTATTGCCTGTATGATTGGTGGACTAGAATAGGTTTAGGATAGTTTTCATCGGAATGTTCTGGGTGCGATAAAGAAAGTACATAAGACGGTATTGGCCACAAAATTCTAAGGCTATGCTTTGAAGTTGTATCGTGTTATGATAGGGGCAGGAAGGGTTTTGACATATAAATGTCAGATGTGACTTTATACAGGGTGGAATAGCATAACTGTCAATTTATTCTCCTATGCCGTTCTTGTCAATAATTATGGTGACCCAATGTTTCCCAGGCTATGTGTGTGGATCCGTGTTGATGGCGAAAGTGGCAGGTCACGCTATTCTTGACGGTAGTTGATTGGCAGGGAAAATATCTGACCATACAGAACGTAACCACGGGTTTGTTTTCAGCGCACGCCTTATTGTGAACGTGTCCATTTTCAATCATCCAAGCTCGAAGTTCCCAAATGATGGAGGCTAAACAGAAATTCCATACAGAACTAATTGCCATACACATGGTGCGCCCAAACTTAAGTTTTTTCAAAGCAGTATAACATCTTTCGTACAAATCTACAACGTGCGTAGTCGTGTATTTGGCTAGAAACTTTTTCTTTTCTGCCTTCTTGACCTAGACGGTTTCTGAACGCGTTGAGGCACGGTAGATGAGCGTTTCAAGCAGGCTGTAGTCCACATCACCGCTATCCCAAGGAATACAGTGCAGTTTGTTGACGATATAGTCGGCTTGTTTTTTAGTAGCGGATAAAATTGCCTCGATAGCGTTTGGTGGTTTTAACACCTAATGTTGAAGTAAAGTACCGCATACAGATAAAACACTCAGTTCCATGACGATACACTCTTTTCTCTCGTCGATGAAACTATGGAAATCTACAATGACGTTCATGATTTAAATGATGGGTGTAAGGGGCGGGAAGTCGCTTATATTAACTCCCATAATTTGTCACGACGTTTCTGTCCTGGTCGATGGTGATGATGTAGGCCAACTTGCCGTTCACGATACATTTGATGGTTCCGTTGAGAGCTCTGTTGAAGCTCACTTCTATGCTCAGAGATTCATGCCTCGTCAAATTCCGATGCGATGTTGTTTATGTGGATATATTAGGTGTGAGATTGAAAGCCATGAGATGATATCCTTTAGGGAAAGTTTCCCGTGTGATGTCACTAATTCGTTCATGAAATGGATACCCGTTCCATAAAACAGTGTGCGGTAGGACATGACATAGTTGCCGTTTGAAAAATAGGGCTGTAACGGTTTCAACGGTACTTGTTTCCCATCGACCTACAGTGATAAATGGTTCATGCCGTAGGTTTGGAAGTTGAACGGGTTCTTGGTGACTTCACCGTTGAAAGCTGCGTTTGATACAAATCCCACGATGTATTGTTTAGGTAACTGCCCGGTGAATACGTTGTCCAGAAATTTACCTTGCACACACGTAGGAATAGTTAGTGTTTTTACTTCCACGCGGGTGATAGGATAATTTGCGGGACTGACGTTTAATGCCTTGGCATGTTCCAAAAGTGTAGAAGGTTCTACTTTGACACGTCACACTATAAGATTGGCTTCAACGATTTGAACCTTAATGTACGGGATTTCAGGGACGGCCATAAGACTAAACCAGTCTCTGGAACGGACACACTTGACTCTGAAATCGATACCGTTAAAATGTATTTCTCTTGGTTTAATGCATCACCGTGTAAATACCCCAAAAGATTCAGCGTCTTATTTTTTGAAGTGATAATACAGTGGGCCTCAAATCCTTTGTTAGCCACGTTAACCTCTCAATGTTTAGAGGGATGTCTGCAAACCATAGACCGCAAGTCAAATGTGTTCTTTTGGATTCACTGTTATAAATGAGCAGCATCTCAATATACGATCTATAAACATACGTTTTGCTGGGTTGTGAGAATAGTATTTGGTTTAAAAACATCCAATTGTGTAAATATCGAATGCAACCAATTTTTTACGGTAGCAATTTGATCAATCTCGGTAAGAGCACCATCATCAGGTTTAATGTTAGCTGCTCTGGGATAGAGTAAAGTCTGTGAAAATCGATATATAACTCACCTTGATCGCTAACGGTAAATTCGATGGGCGAATCAATGGCGAGGGAAGAGACAGGTTTGTACTTGATCCATTGTCCACTTTCAAGATTTGTTTGCGTGGGTGGGACTAAAAAGAGATCGAGTTCACTGCTGGCAGACTCGCAGGACTGGAGGTGTAGAAACGACATTTCAACTGAAAATATCTAACTCTCCTTACTTTACGTTTTTAAATCGGGCATCGACAAAGACTGACGTTGGTTCTTCTTAAGACGCGCTTTATAGCCTGAGCTTGTCATCAGCGTGTCGATCTTTGTTCCGCCTTGCGTTTAAGCTTTGTTCCAGCCTCACCACCACGCTTCCGTTGGGTATCTTTGAAAGGACGATAATGATTTGCAACTTCAAAGAGCACGTCGATACCCGTATGAAGCGCCCGTTTTCCAATGGCTTTGGCGCCGCTTCTCAGCAACGGTACGACACTCTTGAAGATGCCGTTGAAAAACTTGATATTCCATGCTCACGTTGATAGGATACACCGTGGTAAATCGAAGATATTACTGTTCCAACCTGATTGATGAAGTTCATGTTGATATTTAATGTTGAGCAGCGTCGAAAATGAAGTTTCACGCACACTTTTGCAAACTCGAATGGTACAGGTTCACCAGTGTCTGTTCTTATATTGATTTTCAGGATTTCAATTTCCCTCCTTAGTACAGGCACGGAGTGCAACGTAGTATATATAAAACTGTCTTATGTATGCCGTAGAGATAGTTTAAGTTGTTGATATTGACGATACGTAAAAGCGGTACCACAATGTCACCCACTAGCTGAGGATCAATGATATTCATGTAGATGTACATTTGCGAGGCCAAGCCTAGTAGAATATTGGCGGCGTACGGTGACTTTGGGACTTTGATCGGATTAGTCTGAGGATCGAAACCGAGCTGTAGATATATTTGACTAGATAGATTCAGCAGCTGTATATTTGTTGAAAAAGAAACAACTTTACCTTTTTTGTTAGGGTTTGTGTAGTTGAATACAACTCCGGAATCCCCTTTAAGAGCATCTACATCGTTTAGGGCTTTGACCAATTTATGGATAGTGGTGTAATCTCCATGCAGGATGTGATACTTGAATATTTGTTCCAAACCATTAGCGTCAATCCAGTTGTACAATACAATATTTTGGCCCTCGTGTACGGTGATGAAGGAACATGGATATTGGAATTTGGTGAGCGCGACTTCCGATTTTCCGTCGAGTGTAAAACGGTAGCGTAGTTGCGTGGTGAAATTCACAAAGGTATTTTTCGGCAAAAATATATCGTAGAGATTTCGTTTAGCAAATTAATGTAAAACTGGTCTTCCATGATAGGGCTCTGACGTAGCTGGCAGTAATCCTAGAATTAAAATTGGCATGGTAACCTCTTCACTGCAAGTACACTTTCTTTCTGGTGCCTTTACCCTTGACACAAAGTAATTTATCAGTTTAAAATTTGGGAAGACGTACGCGTTGCAATTTTAGTTCGTAAAACGTTCCCTCCACCTCCTCACCGACAAGATTGGTCAGCCTGTAGAAGACTGGTTTTCGCAGCACGCCAATGGTGACTTTGAATGTTTCTTCGCTCCAATTGATTTAGTAGCTATTTTCAAACACCATTTTAGATTTGTTAATATGCACCGTGTCATCGACTTTGATATTTAGCTTACTATTTGAGTTTGGGCGCCGCTTATCGTACAGATTATCTCTGAATTGAAGCACATTGGTTTTTGAAACGTCAGCAGGCGCCATCTAGATACTTGAATGTTTGGCACCGTTATAAGCGTTGACGTAATCTTGGAGAACGTCCACATAGCGATACGTGCTATTTTTGGTAAAGTAACGCCACATGCACCCTTTTATTGTTCTATTGAATCATTCCACGATATTTGATTTTGCGTCCAGATTACGAGTGGTTTAGTAATACTCACCTTTTAAATGAGAAATTTCCTGACTAGACGTGCCGTCAACTTTGTCCTTTTTGTCCGTCTGTAAACTTAGATGTTTACGTACACTTTGTTTGAAAATGTCCTGCATGGCGTCTCTCACGACGTTCCCCGTTTTGAAGGGAAGAGTCCTCGCCCAGGCCAACTTGCTAGACACGGTGATGACGATGAGCAATTACTCGGCACCGTTGTTGTATTTTCCGAGACTTTGCATATCGTTGAGATCGCCTTGCTAGAGATCGTCAATGTTTGACACCACGTACTTGTTGAGTGGAAACTTTTTTATCACAGGTTAGTGTAGGGTGTAAGTGTCCTTTGGACGAAGCCATTCTCGTAATTTGTCAGGATCTTTCTTGGACGCCTTTATGAGCGACGCCGCCCCTGTAAACCCCGCAGGATGAGAAGGATCGTAGTAGATGTTGACTAAACGGACCATTAAGCTCGGAACGGCAGCCAACTGTTTTCGTCCATCCTTTTCAATATCTTTTCTTAGAGCGTTGTGACGGTGAAAGTGGTTGGGGTACGGGCATCGGATCTCTAATGGGCACCAAACGTTAGGGATTTACAATAAATTCTTTCGGCAGGTTTATTTTTTGAAGCACCGTGAAAAACTCAGGCCTCTCGAAGTCTCGCTGTGTCTTCTTGCTCTGACCAGATCGTTGACTAAATCCACAATATTGGATCCCCGGAGAGGCGTATCGTGAATACTCACCTATCCGTTTTCATACCAAGCGATACCGCCCCGGAAATGAGTATGTTCTAGTAAAAGTTTAGCTTTTTTACGTGCCTGTACCTGTACACTGTACAGTATTGAGTACAGCAGAGATGGGAAGTACAGACACTTCAGGGGTGGTCGTGGTGGTGGAATTTTCAGGCGGTGGAGGGTGTTGACTAAAGTGCTGATAGCACTGTAGCTGGTATAAGTCCATTTAGACGTGTCATGTTTTGAAGCGAGGATTTTGAAAATTTCCATGTCCAACTTGGAAACCACTATATTTTTGGCTGAAGCACACTTATTGGTGGTGTTGCTCGTAACGATCTAATGTTTCTGTGGACACCAATATAATCTTTTTAGCGTGTTACATTATCTACTTGTTGAAAAAGTATCCGAGGACGCCGCTTATTAATGGGATTAAAAGTAAGGGGAGGAACGCTCCTCCATTCTAAACAAGTAGTTGTTTATTCTTCTTTCAGTATTCTCCACGTTTGACCATCTTGCGCAACACCTGCTTGTTAGCACGTAATGTTGTCTTCTGCGCATTTTTCAAAGGTACTCGTCCTTTTAAAATGTTGTAGGCACACTCGCAAATAGAGTCAATCAATTACTTGTCTGCCATTTTCAACAAGGTTGCTGCGGGTTCATGCGATGCATTGCCCGTAGCAGAGGGGCTTGCTTCAGCACTTTTGGACTCATGGTTATTAAATGATCTGTAATCGGGTAGTGTCGGTGTTTTAATAGCTTTTACGTGGTAGGTACACGCAGTGCCCGACATTTGTGCGGGTTCTATATCTGAACCATTCGGGTGTACCTTGCTTAAAATCTAACAATATTTACCCGTGGGGAGTACTTGTAGTATCAGCGTAAGCCTCTTGTAAAACATTGGGGTTTTAAGGACAGACATCACGTACAACGTGTTGAATCTGAGCTTTGTCCATGGGATTTTTAAAAAGCATGATATAATGTGCGTTTATGGAAATGTCTCTTTGGCACTTTACCTGGTGGAATATAATTTGTGTAATGTACATGACGGCACTATTTTGATGGTGGAATCCTTTGGTGAAAAGATTGACGACAACTTCGTAGGCTTCACGCATTAGGTCATTCAGGATAATCAGCTGTGGGAGGTATTACAGGTGTCATCCATTTCCAGCAAGGCCTTACAGAATATGACGCGGTGACTTGGCCAGTCTTGCTCGAATCCCGGCTGCCATAAAGCATAATACCAGGTGATTTTATCAAATTTAACGTCACACATTGTCTCCTGGTGACGGATAAATTCGGCCACAAAATGTGACTTTCCACAGCCGGAAATGCCGCTGATGATGGCCAAAAATTTATGTTTCAACTTGTCCATTATGTTTGATACTGAGATTATAAACTAAATGAATTTGTATATATAGGATAGGAGGGAGGAGGGTGTAAACGTTAAAGCACAAACATAACAGTTTTTATAATATTTATTCACACAAAAATAGCTCACATCGTTGAAAGGATACATTGAATATTTATTTACAAATATATCTCACACCACGAAAAGTATACTTGGAATATTTATTTACATAAATAAAACTTTTTACAAATAAATCTCATACCACGAAAAGTATACTTATAATATTTATTTACACATATCTTAGTTTTTACAAATATATCTCACACCATGAAAAGTATAATTCGGATATTTAGTTACACAAATAAAAGTTTTAGAAGATAGCTCACACCATGAAAATTATATTTGAAATATTTATTAAACAAATAAAAGTTTTTACAAATACTTGAAATATTTATTTACATAAACCAAATTTTTACAAATATATCTCACACCACGAAAAGTATACGTGGAATATTTATCTAAAAAAATAAAAGTTTTTACAAATATATCTCACAGTATGAAAAGTATACCTGAAATATTTATTTGCACGCAAATAAAAGTTTTATAAATATGGCTCACGATATGAAAAGTAGACTTGGAATATTTATTTACAAAAAATGATAGTTATAGAATATATCTAACAACTTGAAGTATATTATGGAAACAATAACCAATCTTTTGACCAACGTAGCGGGAATATTGGCCTCGGTATTAATTTACTAAGTCCAGTTTAAATATTATTTGAATATATGTACACAACCAGATGGTTTCAATTTAAAATATGTATAAAAAAATAAACAAATTTGACTAAAATTAAATATACATATATAAATATAAACAACTAATTATATTGACTAGAAATAATCAGGTAGGTGGAGGGTTGTACTGGCGGATAAAAATTTATAAAAAGTATCCCGGGTGCATACAATAATCAATAAAAAAATATGCGTGTTTTCACGCAGATAAAAAACTTTGTAAAATTCTCAAATCTTTGAAAAATGGTATGTCATTGGAACTGTCTAGAGTGAAATTTAAAAAAAATTCAGCCCGTCTAAATGATCATATTTTAGTCGTGGTGAGTGCGTTTACAAGGACTTTGATACACAAACGGCAACGTTTTATAATCATCGGTAATCTGCCATTTGGTGTACAACGGCCGGTATAATTTATTCTGCGAAACGGTACATACAGTCCCAAGACCTTTTCTTGCAATTTGGTGCGGTATCTGTATGTATCTTTCCGCAGCCAGTTCGGTGACCATCGATTTCAAAAAGTCAAAATTACGTCGTTTCGGTTGACGTAATTTATGGTGATTCCTCGAACCTTACATACCGTTTTTGTTTTGGCAGGGTCGCCACCAACACAAACGCGGTATGCGTAATTCTTGGGACCACCAGATACAAAGGCGCTAATATAGCTTCCCGGACCATAATCTTGAAGTTCGTCAGTGAGGTCACCTAAAAAGTCTACGGTCGGTGGACTCCAATCGCTGGGGTGTTCCGTGAATTGGACGCTATCTGTATCATTATACAAAATGCGTTTCCCCAATTTTTTAAGTATACTGTATAAGTGCAACCTAGCCATAGCAGTTGTGTAGAATGCCCCCATTACACTAGTGTTAGAGTTAGGACGCAACACGTCACGCTCATTCTTGTAATTGAGGAAGATAACCTCATCATTTACATCAATGACAATGTCCACGGTAATGTACAGATCCGTCAGGATCTTGTGGATACTCTGAAAGTTGTTGACAACGGCTACGTGTAGTAAATCGGGTCTTTGCCCAAACTTTTCCCATAGTGAATTTAAAAAGAATTTAGCCAGAGTGCGGAGACCATGGTTTATACAAAAAGAACCAAGAGAGTTTTACCCCTTCCCTTTCCTAATAATTTTGAATCCAAACTAACTTCTCAAATTGTGAGGTACACCACTCTGGCCATCCGCTGGCTTCTTGTTTGATTTTCAAAAAAGTATCAATGTACCCGTGAAACAATCCGCCAGAACGTGTCTGACGATCATAAACAAATACATTATACTCCTACACTTCGTGTACTGCTTCAATGGTATAGCCTTTCTCAACGGCTTTCCGGATCTCGTCAATCACCCAGACGCCTGTCAACCAGTGATCTCTTTTGTCATTGTGCTGGCACACACTTTGGTTTTTCTCCTCCCTGCATTTCCTGCACAAGATGAACATTAACTTGTTGTGCATCCGTGTAGGGAGTACGGTAATGAATAAATCCCGCGGAAGCGTCACGGTAACTTTGGCTATGCCTTCTACCTGTTTTATAGACGGACAATTTGGTTACAAGTGAATTTTGGCGTGGCCGATGGGATATTTTTTTTACTTGCAAACGTAAGGATACAACGAACACATATCCAAGTACTTAATCTTCTCTCCACAAGAAAGGTCTGCCTTGTGGAAGAGTTTTATACAATTTGTACGCCCGTCAAACAATGCGTGCCTGGGACTGAGGTGCTCCTTGCTGTACAGCTCTTGCTAGAGTACAAATTGTTTCAAGCCCTTGTCTGTGCGTTTCATCCCATTAAACGTACACTTCCACATCTCTACGACCCATTCCGGTGGCGTAGTTGGCTAACGCGCTAGTCGTGTTGAGTTCGACCACCGAGGACGGGGAGATCGAGGTTCGAATCTCGGTCGGGTGAACTGGGGTGGTTTTTCCTAAATGGCTTTCCACTCTCCCTCCACGCAAATGTGGGTTAATTTCCTCTAAATTCAACGTTCCCAATTCCTAATCCATTAGCGTAACTATTACTTAAGCGTATAACCCGAACGATTAGTAAGACGCGGTGCTAAATATTATTATTATTACACATCTCTACGTCCATGTAGCTGGCATTCTTAAATTTTTGCAATAAAGCCATTGTCGCTTTATAGTGCATCTCCATGGTCTCGTATGGGCTCTTTTTGATAGGGGTGGTCGTATCGGGATAACATAGAGGTCACCCGTGCCAATAAAAGCCCCAGAACTGGAATATGGTGGTGGTATCTCCAGCTTTAACAACGCCATCTACACGTCGTCCTAACACTTATTCCTCACGGCCGTTACCCGCATGAAGGATAAAGACACCGCGTTGGTGGGCCTCCCAGCAAAGCCATTGTACTCCTTTATAAGCCATTGTAAGCCATTGTGCAACTGTTGGTTTGCACACCAGTAGCCACCGTTATGGATGAAACGATGGTATTCTCCTTAAGATGACTTCGGGGGTAAACCAACATGGTCACTCCTGCGATCGTACACGCCTCTCTGGAAGTATCCACCTTTGCTTTTTCCATAAGCATTTCTCTATTCTTTAGTTAGGCCTTCCGTAATATCTCTACATCTTTCACGCAATACAGTTCAACTCGCGGTTAAAATCAAGGACTTTTTTACCAGTGCGTCATACCACTTCTCAACTTCTCCTTTCCCTAAACCGACATCTCACCGATGCCATAGTCCTCCTTTGGCGGCAAGGGACCCCTATACCCCGCGTTTCTTTTTTTATTGAAAAATGAGGGAAATGTCCCTTGGCCAAAGACTCGTCCAAGCCGAGTATCTTGGGAATCTTGGACAACGACATCGGGAGAAAGTTCAGCGAGTCAATAAAGTGGAGCAGGCCGTAAGGCATGGTTATGATTTTACCACCGTTCATTATGAGCTCTGGAGTACATTTTTTTAACTCCATATTTTATTTTAAAATAAAATTTCCATCCACCTTTGCATTTTGGCCTAGGAGGGTGATGTACTTAAATTTGGTTGATTTAATTTGCTCTATAAATCCAAAAAACTGGGCAACTGTGGTATCACCCTTGAATAAGCGAGTCCTATCGCCCCCGCATTCGGTGCAATGATGGTCATTTAAACCGATAATAATGTAAGCCTTGCCTTACGTCTGCACGACACAGAGGTTAGTTTCGCGAAAGTACGTGTTGACCTCACCTTGAAGAAGCTTTTATTGTCTGTATTCAAAATCATAAAATACAAACATGAAATTGATCTTTTCCATAGATGGCTTAGATGGGGTTTGCTTCATACAGCAGAAATGGCCAAAAGGACGATAGGTCTCACATACTCTACAAAAAGTTTCATAACATCTGTGTGAATACTTTTATCTTTACAAACTGAAAAAAATTTCCCCCATACTTACAAACATTTTTGACATCACAGATCGACATGTGACCTCTGCAAAAACAAGGACGTTTATGGTTATCAAAACATGTTTGGTTTATGAACCAACGCCCCAATCTTTACAGGTCACAGTTTGATCTCCTCTGCAGACCGCTTTAGCATAGCACTTTTTGCACGCGGATTCACATTTGTGCGCATTCTTATGATAAAATGGCACATGACACTCGCGGAAAAAATACGATCACTTAAACGCGACTGTCAAGGATGTTATGACATCAAAATGGTTTTGCTTATTGTCGTGAAAATTCAAATCAAGTTAGCCCTTAAATGAATGTTTGGGAGGAGTAGAACCCCTCATATAGGACATGTCTCCCCGACGTTCCCTGAACACAGTGATTTTGTATTCGGAGAAGTATGTTTGAAATTGTTACAGTTCTGTGATTCTACCACCTTTTAAAAGATTCACACGGGCATCACGGCATAGTTCCTCTGCTTTGAGTTTTTGAATAGGATGACACATTTTGATTTGTCTAAAGGTGTTCACGTCCATGCATCCTGGCTCTCTTTTAATGTCACACACAGCCTTGGTGACAACCAATGTACGGGCAAGACAAAGTATATCGCCATTTTGTATCGTATTGATTCCTTGGTTGTTACGGTTAAATGTGCTGGCGGGAGAGAGTTTATCACATTTATGATTAACCCTCCCATGCGGCTCTTTAAAGTGTTGCAACTTGATATACAAGGGGACGAATTGAGGAACGAAGCATTGCTTTTTAACACTTGTTCTACATTAGAGGTACAGTCTGCGCGTCAAGCTGATCTTCCCGCCTAAATGAGACAAATACAGGTCATGACTAGGAGTCTGTGTTGACTTACCTGATCCTCGGCACTGACTCCATGATCCTGGAGACGCCCTAGCAAAGCATTGATTTGCTCCTCAAGCCAGGATTGATCGATGATTCGAAGAGGGACACCTTAGTAAATTGCACCCACCAACCCAGTTTACCGGGCCACTAATTCCTGATTGTGACGCCGAAGATGTTCCCGCTGTCGCCGCCGCCACGGGTTGTGGGAGGACCGCAGACCCCATCTGTATCGCCGCAGCTTGGCCTCGAACACCATCTCCCTGTCTTGGTTGTGGTGCTCCTGCGGCGGGGTGAGGGAGTCTCACAGCCAGTGGGTGAGGGAAGATGGAGCCGATATTTCCACCATCTATTTAAACTAAATACACAAAAGCACATGTCAAACTAACCTCAAAGTAAATACTTTAAATATACTTGTTCCAAACATATTTTCTACAAACTTACGTGTCTTTTTCCTCTTTAAAATGAGACCACAAGATATATAATACTTTTCATTTCAAACTTATTTTGGTATTAATATAATATGTTACAATTTTTCCTAAACTGATACCAACATTCGCAAAGTATATGTAATAAATACACATGAACCCTAGAACATGTATATAGTACATACCAGGGCAGTTAATTTATCACTATGAAAGGTTAAAACTATTATTTCAGCCATACCAGGGTATTGAAGCTCAGCAAGCAAATATATAAGGTTTTCCCCTCTTTTTAATAATCGGCTTAAGCAACAATATAATTTCCCTGGTTATTATTACAATGCCGGTATATATTTGAATACATTTAAGAAATATCTGTATACAAACACTAGATCTACATTATTACCTTTTTTTAAATCGCGCAGCTGAGTGCAACATTTTTTCATCCCTAAATTGCATGCCAACGCCATTTGTTAAAGCGCTGAGAAACCAGGTTTACCACAAGCACGGTAATCATTCAAGAACTCTAGCTTTAAATAAGGTATGTGGGGAAAACATGTCGTAACACAAATTGGTAAAAAATAGAAGAAAGTAATTTTTAATGGTCAGAATTAAGTTTTATATTAGTAAAATTTTTTTTAGAATTAAATAAAACATTTTTTATTGAATATTATAATTTAATTTAAATCCTTACTGTTTTCCAGCCTAAAGCCCTGGTCACTTTTTTATTCATAAAATGCTAATAACTTAAAATACTAGGATATCCACCAATCCGGTCCGCTGGGTGATAATTTATCAGACCGACATTTTTACCCGTGTCAAGAATCAAACCTGGGACCAATATTTTAGTATACAGACATGCTATTGAGTGCGCTAAGGTAACGGTTGAAATTGATCCAACACATTGAAAACACGGCTAAAGCGACAATTATAATTTTCTCTCTCTCTTTCTTGTTTGTTATAATAACCTTCTCTAACATAAATATGAGAGCTAATATTTTCGAAACGGTCAGCTGACAATAGGTTTTGGTATGCAGGCCAAACAACAGTGGTTTAGGGGGAAGAGAGGAGGTGGATAACTTTTGCGTTCTAAGCTGTCTATTTCCAACCTAGTGGCTATATAGTATTGTTACTTGTAGACTGTACTAAAATATAGAATGGTAAACTTACATATCAGCTGGTCTATCGCGTCCAATTCAACCCAAACATCAGGGATATCGTTTCCAGTGGCGTCGGTAGGGCCCTGTGGAGTTAAGCATCCCGGCTGCGTTAAGACGGCGATGCTGGGAAAAGCACCGACCACTTCTATAAGCTGCGTCGGTTCAGGGTCCATCTTCGATTCGCCACTTTCAAGGGGAGGCGCCCGCACATACCCCGCTAAACCCACTTCGGCTGCCATGCGGTCCCTCCAGCCAGTGTCCGGACCATATGAATCCCAGTAGTCTGAAATTAAATAAACACATATTAATTACTATCGTGGGGAAAAACCCCTGCCAATTATTTAAATATATAGCACGATGCTAATTACCCATGGACCAGTTGCCATCAGCCAGGCAAGTTCCGTCCTCGCTAAAAAGAGTTAGAGGGTCAGGGCTATCGGGTACTGCTGGTGTGCAGGCGTCGGGGGTTCGTCTTCTTGACAGTCTATCAAAAGAACAAATACTTCTGTACACCAAAGACGTAGTAAGCCAAATAATGACCACTAAATTATACAAAATGCTTTTAAAAAATACCTGAATTTATCCATTTTTCCAGCGCGTCGAAACTCATTATGATGTTTAGTAACCGCAATTATTAATTACAATGACCAAATGTAATGATTTCAATATCTATTTATAGTATCTCCAACTGGGTGTGCCTCATGTAAAGTTGGCGGCTTCTTATTGGTCGATAATATTGTTTCCGCAATGGTGATTGCCCGATCCGCCTAAATAGGTGTGTATTTAAAGTTATCTGTCATTCGCGCTACCTCTCCCGACGAGTACGGACGTTTTTGTCCTCTACTGGCTAGGGGGAGCCAATATGCCATAAAGGACCCGTATCCACCTTCCGTGGTCGTGTTTATTTTTCCAGCAGTGAAAATGTGGGTACACATCTCACCCTGTGACGGGAGGAGGTAGGGGGTACTAGTCCATGCAAGGTCAACAAACGCTAATTACTTTTATAAATACAAACCGTATATTGTTGCGCCAAAATCCCGGGTTCGAATCCCGTATCCAGGTATCAATGATATCTAGCCGGAGTAAGTATAAACAATAGCTTTGGGCTAGTTGGTTCATAACTACCATATATGTTTTCACATATCAACCCTGCGCAAAAGATGGTACAACCACTACATTTATTATTCTATCTCTCTCATTCGGCCAAAGAGATCCAGACGGAGTTGGAGGGTTCGATTCCCCCCATTTTCAGGTGTCAATGACGCGCAAATGTGGGTACACCTCTCGCCTTGTTACGTAAGGAGGAAGGGCTTCAAGTCCCTTAGAGGGTAACAAACGCTTATTGCTTCACATTTCAAACCAGGGAAAATGCTGGTACATATTTCGTCTGGTCACACAGCTTCCGGGGACCGATGTAAGGACTTTAAATCCCTACCACCCCCGTCGAAAAGATACCGAGTTTCGAATCCCGCTGGGCACACCATCTAAATGTCAGACTCAACTATTTCTGGTGGAGAAACTGGCTTCGGTAAACTGTTGAACGCAATAGATCGTCTAATATATAAGTTTGCCTCTCTTTAACTATTAAAGAACATCTATAAGTAACAATACGCTCTCTCTCACAAAATCATCACTTATCTCACGCTTACCAGAAGAGCTTAGTTCAAGTTTGTAGCGTCTAGAATCTGGTGCTTTCAATAACAGATAGCGTGGCCATCTCGAAATAATCAATTTGGCACTCTGGTGAGAGAATTTGATATTTTAATGTTGCAACATGTTTATCGACATAATAATTATATTGCTTTTAACCAGTTATTAACAAGAGAGACAGAACTCTTTATGGCGCATGATAATTATTTGTTGGTCCCGGGCTCGAATCCCGTGTCCCAGTGTCCATGATATCTAGATGGAGTGATCATAAATAATAGCTTTGGCTATTTGAAACTACCTATATGTTTTAATTCACATCCTGGTGGGTAGACATCTTTTACATTTCACTCCCTAGCAAATGATGGTTCAAGACTAATTTTATTATTCAAGGTTTGAATCTATCGGTTTCCTCACTCATCCTCCGCAGGGTTTGCCCCGGACATGTAGTAAGACGCGGTTCTAAATACCGATAAGCTTAACTTCATGGCTATTATCAGGGCGGTAGGGTGATTGAATACAGGGTCGACCGTATTGCTCAGCCATCACACAAGTGCAGGTACATCTTTTATCTTCCTCAGGCCTGATATTACTTATGAATTTATGTAGTTATATTATTTTGTCAAAATATAGATGCGAACATTAAATTCGATATTACTTATGAATTAATGTAAGAGTTATATATTATTATTAGCACCGCTTCTTACTATCCATTCGGGTTATACGCACTTACGCTAATGTTTAATGGTAGGGTGATTGTGAGATGAAATGGAGGACTTACAGTTTATTGTGGAATCCAAACCACGGTGAAGGCCTGGCATTCCTCACATGACAAAATATAAATGAGAAAATTAAATGATATTTTCTGTTGTTATAAGTGTCACAAGGAATTAAACGGCTGTTTATTTTTTCACTTTATCCTTGGGTAGCAATCTACCGTCACAATGCATTTAATAATAATTTTTTATGCGTGCATCGATGGTTGCATGGTCTAAGGCGTCACTAGACAGCCAATGACAGAGTGATCGACGTTTGATTTTCTCACTCCAAGCAAATATGGGTACATATTCTACCTGGTCTAGAAAAATCTGGTCAACCAGCAAAACCCCTTCGAAAATGGTGAGGTGCACTCTGAAGGAAGTACGACCGTTCTAACAAACATTAGCGGTGTTAAAGTAAACGAGGTTCTGTAACATTGAGTTACATTTTAACTCGCCCCCATGCTAAACTTCATACTCAACTCGCCGCAGATTCATACTACCCACTCCAAATAATATTCAATAATATTCTAAACCCTACAATAGTACACTTCACTATTGTAATTCCTGTAAATTGAGACAACATAAAAGACAATTCTAATCATAAAATCAATTCTATAGAACAGTGAAATACGTTGGAATCTGTACTCACCAAATCTATCTTGTGTATACAACGACGAGCAACACCGGGTAGTAACTGAGACTCCTTCACCGAAGTCAACCCCGACTAAATCAAATAGACACTGAAGACGTTCCGAGCCAAACTATCCACGATCAACAGAATACTACCCACCTGCACCCTGGTGGATAATTCCAGAACTACATAAATAACGTCCGATTGAAGAATCACTGATCTAAATGAAGAATGGGACAATAATATCAACAAGCTACGTCATGTTCCATTCCTTTTAGAAGGAAGGCCACCGACAGAATTGTTCTTTCCCCCACCTTGCTACCCTGCTGTGAAAAACCCCTATTTAAAGTCCTGTAATCGTACTTTTAAATTGACTATTCAACCAACACTGGACGGAGGAACATAGTCCTAGGACCAGGATTATGCCAGGATCATCCATGATAATCTACGAACGTTAACTATGGCAACGTATACTTTGAACATTATAATTCAAAACTTTAACTTTTGTATAAGCCGTGTTAATTTTCTTGACCAAATTTAAAACTATAAAGTGTCTGTCGCCACTTGGGCGCTCGAGACAACTGTTTATTTTGAACTTTACAGTATTATAACTTTGATAAATTTTTGTGTTGGAGAAGTTTATTAATATTTCATTCTGAAATAATGTTGCAAATAAAATTGTTTTGATTTCCTTTGTTATAATGAACACTTATAAAATTTAACTTCGAGACGTAAATTGTTTAACAGATAAAAATTAATTAGTGATTAATTTTATATTTGATCGTTGTTTAAATGTTTTCACTAGACTTTGTTTATAGTAATTTGTTAACTTTGAATTCACGAATAGATGGAAGTTTCTAAACTGATAGTTTAGGTCATATAGTCCCGCGGGAGTTTGACTAAATTCTGTTAGCCAAACTCTCGCGTATTTTAAAAATATCTAATAAATATTATTTATATTTATTATTTAAATTGTTGTAGTCTGCTTTAAGTTGATGCAGTGCAGACGCGTTTAAAACAATATATTAAGGCCCATAAGACTCTTATATAAATCTTGCAAATTTATTAACGGATTTATTATTTGTTTATGTATTCTTTTCAACACTGTGGGTTGTTTGTCTCTTAATAACTAGCCCATCTGATTGTTTGATATGTCTAGTATTAGAGAAGTTCTCTCTAATGAACTGCGCTAATAACTGTTTATTTCTA
This sequence comes from Timema podura, assembly GCA_033556935.1. Lineage (NCBI taxonomy): Eukaryota > Metazoa > Arthropoda > Insecta > Phasmatodea > Timematidae > Timema > Timema podura. The sequence goes on along the minus strand of JAVRXN010000010.1, from coordinate 68,910,479 downwards.
ATATGATTTTCCACTGAAATCAGTACGATTATTGAGACCATGTAATTAATTGAACTCTATTTTTTTTTTTGCTTTGAATAAACCATTTATGGTATTGTTTTTTAAATCTTGCATTTCATGTCCTTTGTATAATCTATGTAGCTTACTAACATCCCTCTACCTTTAAGTTATCGATGGTCGTTAGGAAAGGTTGGAGAGAGGGTGTAACAATTTTAATCCCAGTGCACACGCCGTCTAAATGTCAGGCTCATCTAATTCTGGTGGGGGGAAATCGAATCCCCATCGTGTAAACTATAGGTATTTCTCCCTTCGCAAAATTTTCTTAATCATCCTCATGGCTGATACCTACATCCACGCATGTCGACGGACAATACCATACAACCAATTTTAGTAGACTTTTGTGGTGGGGATAGAGGATCCTAAATGACCATTCCAAGCCCCCCATAATCAGAGCTGCGTCAATGCTTACGGGAAAAACCCATTACCACATAGGAGTGGGGGAAGGGTTGCGACACGGGAATACCCATTGCGTTGAGGTAGGGGGAGTGAGGGGAAGTGAAAAGGGTCTCAAGGCAGGGGAACCATTTCATACACTCTACGCCAAACGGTCGTCAGGAGAGGTTTTTGCTGCTTGTTCCCTCCCTTGGGGAAGTAAAAGGGCAGCGAACAGCTGCCAGCTGGTCTGTGGTCGCATTCTACGCTACGCTGCTGTCAGGAGAGTTTCGTGCTCCGTGTTGCCACACCCGACGCCGTGAACTGCACGCCAATAAATAAAAAATAAACTCCAACGCCCGTCCCAATCCAACCCAAACATAAAAAGCTATGAGCACACATAAGAAACCAATGGGAACAGAAACAAACCAGTTTGGACAAGAACTAACATGTTTGGAACAAGTTTTGACAAAAACCAACATGATTGAAACACTGGAAAGGGATCACGGGTGAGGGCCAGGGGTTCAGGGGGATAGGTTCAGAAGGAGGGGGAGGGGAGGGGGAAAGTCAACAGCCAATCAGAGAGCGAGGGGGAATGGTCACGTGACCAAATCTGACGAATTCCAGCCGGTCGCCCCAGCTACTGTCGGAATCAAAAAGTTAAAGATGATCTCACCAGAGTTGACATGAAAGGTTATATGTGCGTCCTAACTGGCACCAGGAGAAATTTAGAATATATGTTAGCACATCTGACTAACATTATGATAACTTTTATGAAAAATACTATAAATCACAAATATGTTAAGAATAGCCCCTCAGCCTCAGTTATGCACACAATCTTTCTAATGTTCGTGACACCACGTTCTCTCAGTACATTGCATACAGTAAGACTGAGATTGATTTTTCTTCTGCTATCCGTTTTGGAAGGATAGTGTGACAGGAAGGGGTCATCCCGTCAAAACGCATCCCGGTTAACCGCATCCCACAAAAACGCATAGTGTGACACCGGCCGTATATTACGCTTGTAGTTTTAGTTACTAGGATTGTCATATTTATAGGAAGTGTAACCGCTTTTTTGTGGAAGGAGAGTGGAAAATCATTTTGGAAAAACCACTCTCGGTACACCAAACCAAGATATGAACCACGATCATTCTGTTATTGGCAATCTAGTCTACTGCGAGAGAATCACTCTAGATCACGTGGCCACCAAAAAGGGTCCCCTCTAAATAATCTTGAAAATGGTTTAACGTTCTGTCACTTCTGTGCTAGAAAATATATCGTGGGATATACATGACGTCATTAGCGGAATAGCAATACCAGTCTTAATAGTGACGTAACTTACCCTTGGGACTAAGCATCGAGTAGAACCTTTGGTCAATTTAACATGATGCTAAGGCAGTGAAAGTATATCCGCATTGTCTTGACGTGTGACTGGTTCACTAAAGTTTGAGAGTTATTTTCTCACGGTGGAGGCAATCTTAGTCTCAAAATGAAGACTTTAACTGGTTTGGAAAACGCAAGCAAGCATAATAGCTAATAAAAAAATTGATATATATGAGTCTTAGTTTAGATAACGGCAGTTACCATCTGGTACAAATTGAACCCAACCTTTTCCATAATTGATTAAAGTAAAGATTAATCAAAATCATTAAATAAAAACATTAAAGTCTAAGGTACTCTGAATTTTTTAACTGACATATTCGAATATAGCAATACGTGGACAAACATTTGATTCATGTTGATGCAGCTTTAATCTACACCCACATTCAAACCCCAATAAATAACATTACGGGATACATGTGAAAACAGTTTTAATCTATGTGTAGCTATTTATTCCAGTTGTCTAATTCTTGCAATAATAACAAATAAAGCTAACATTTTTTAAAAATTATTTACACTTTTTTAACATCATTATCAATAATGCGTATTGTAAATAAATATCTTAGGGAGGTTTCCGATCAATTATCCACCCATTTGCCACCCTTTCCACCCAAAAAGAAATAGCGTCGGGGATAAAATTATATTAGAGCTCACTTTAACAAACATAAACAAAACGTTGGTAGAGGTGAGAAAAAAAATCCTAGACCTTTAGTCAACCACGCTAACCATTCAAACATGGGAACAAGAAAGATATAGGCCAGGTGTCTTAAACCAAGGACCTCTTTCACAAAAGAAGACGTCTTGTTACGACAGGTTAATAGGTCTACACTTGTATTTTAGATGGTAATAACAAATGTTATTCTCAACAAAAAAAAAACTCAATTTATTTTTTCTGAGCATATTGAACCAGGGTTTGTAGGTTAGATATTCATGGTCTTCTATGGGAATTGGTGAATATACAGGATGTTCCCGGATTAAACGGCTGAACTTTGGGAAGTGGTGTTGGATAAAAAATCTAACTCAAAATGTATTTTGGAGATTTGCTAGTTTTCGCTTTCCTTTCGCTTAGAAAGCAAAAAAATTAAACGAAAACAAAATCGGTAGTATTAAATAAAATATTTTATTTATTTTGTTCAAATTGACGGCTTCCAGCCAAAGACAAGCATTGCACATCAAGAAGGACGAGTGGCTGACCTACATTGTGCGACTGTTGTTTCTTCGCATGCTTGAGTTATCCTTTGTCGTAATGATTGAAGGTCATTAACAGGTACTTCATACACTTTTGCTCGAGAGATCCCCATAAAAAAATCTAATGGCGTTAAATCAGGTAAAAAGCAGAGGCCAAGCCACAGATCAGTATGACCAAGCCCTCTTCCAGGAACATTAATAAAGCATTACTGGGGACCTTTGGAGGAAAATTCGTTGCGTGAAAAGGAAGCTAAAACGAGTAAATATCCAAAATACATTAGAGTTAGTTTTTGATCCACTACCACTTATCAAATTTTAGCCATTTAGCTCGGGAATACCATGTGTAGTTAGTTATCTTATGACAGTTACCTCGTCACGATGAGATGATATGAATGATGATGATGATAATAATGTGGTGAAAGTAGACGTCTTGAACCTAATTTAGTCAATAAACCAGACCATGGCAACCATAGGAACAGTACTACTTCGGAAAAAATTCCTATGGTACCTCTGGGAATTGAACCAAGGACCTTTAGATTAGTAACCAAGAATATTGACAACTATAACAAGTCGCTGGGCATGATTCAAGTGATTGACAAGTAGTTAGTGAACACCGGTCGAATGACAAGTCTTTTTGGCTGAGGTGACAGAGATTTTGGTTTGAAAAACTAAACACTATCAAATGGGCCAGTATTTTTATTTATTTATTAAGGGAGTAAAGAGCGTGAATCATAAACTTGTATTAATTTTGTAAACGCTTTAGTTGGGTTTTTTTTGCACATACTCTTTTACTATATGTTGTACGTATTTGGTTTGATTCACAGAGACAGATCTTATCAAGAAACTGGTAGCTGTAAATCTGGTTGCTCACAAAATTTTTCATTCGTTAGTAGTCGTCTGTCCATGACAAGGTGAATTGAAAGGTTTGGTGGAGGCTCAATTATTGGCTGTAGCAAGTAAAGTTTCAGTACTTCAGAAAGTAATATTGTATATTTTGGGGTTATTTTAACCAATAAAACACTAAACAATTAAAAAGTGGAAATTGGCAAGAATTAAAGATTATATCAGAGGTTGTGGAACCGAATTCCACAATTAGATTAATGACGCCCTTTGTTGCGACTGAAGCTAAATAACATTGATAAAAATTAAATTTACAGTACAAGTTTCTCTTAATTTCAACAAGTGAAAAGTAAATTATATATTTTATTATTACTGTCAATTTAATTTTAGAAAATTAAAAGTAAGACATGCTAACAATCTCATCAAATTTATTAAAATAGTTAAATGATGTTTAGGATTACATTAAAATCGCATAGTTTTGATGCAGATAAAAAAATACTATCAAATATTAGTTAATGTAATATATTTCATACTAACATTTGCCACGGCTTCACTCACATTTTAAAAAAATATACAAACACATTCCAAAACTATAAATTATAGAAAAAAAACCTTATTTGATAGCAGTATTTTATGTGCGCAAGAAGCTTCATGACCCCCATCCCCTTTCATTCACACCCCTCCAAATATCACTTGCCATCTTCTGTACCCGAAATACAAACCGTGAAAAATGTTCACTGCTTACAACACGTGTTATCGACACTACTTCGCTCGCTGATGAAATAGCTTGTTGATATACAGCTTACCATGGTTACCTGAAAAAAAAAGGAGAATAACAGAAAAAGTCCCGTCTTGTACCGATGAGTACTTTTAGAGTTTAGTAGCAACAAACAAACAGACAGAGAGACAAATGTTATAAAAATTGATTATTTCATATTTGGTATTCCTATCGGTTATACTACTGAAAAAAAAAAAGGAAGACTCCACAAAAACTTGAGTGTGCAGACCAAACCTAAATTTGTATTATATGTATAAAATTACTATCTAAGAAACAAACATGAAATAATTTGAAAGAAGCACTCTATAATAATTCCCATATAACACCAAAAAATATCTTATTTTGGTTTAGTACATCCATTACTGTTTGCAGTCTGTGGCCTGGGTCAGTTTTTTTTATTCAAGCCATATATTTTCCACTACCGGCCTGATAGGCCTATCGTGGCCTCATATGCCTTATAATCTATCTTAGGACTAGTAAAACACAACACCCAGCCCCCGGCTGTCAATTTATTAATGTGACAGGGTAAATCCATTTTTCATTAATGATAAATTTTGGCCATGACGGGAATCAAACCCACGTGGACTACTTTTGGCTTAGTACCAAGAAACAAAACCAAATAAACCTAATTCACAAGCAACAGCATACAATGATTGAAAACATACCTACGTTTAAGATAGAAATGCAAACAAGCTAACAGTGACTTTGTTACGTGAAAGCATTGTTGCAAATAGTAACTTTTTTTAAATATATTAACAAAGAAACAAACCTAAATAAACCTAAATATCAGCTTCAGTGGTTGCATGCGCGCTACTCTCGTTTTAGACTAGACTGCCGAAGACGGAGAGATCGGGGTTTGATCCTGGTCGGGTTGAGGGAGTTGTTTCCTAAATAGTTTTCCACAATCCTCCACGTAAATGCAGGCACTTCTTCTAAATCAAACCTTCCTAGTCCCTAACAATTAGTACATATATAGCACGATCGAGTAAGACGCGGTGCTGAAAAAAAAAGATAACCCTAATTTACACGCAAAGTCAAGAACCCATTGAAAAAAAAAACTAAATTTAATACGTAAATGTAAGTACGCTAACAGTGGTTCTCCAACCTAAAGGCATCGTTGAAATTAAAAACAAAATAATTATGTAGTTTTAATTTATCATCAAAGGAACGAAACTAAATAAACACAATTTAAATTTAAAAAATAAAATAGCTGGAAAAATACCTAAATTTAAGACGCAAAATACAGAATGCTAACAAAGACTATTACGTGGAATCATTTTTGCAGCGAACACTAAAATAACAGTAAAAATAATCAATGAAACAAAACTAGATAAACCTCTTTTTTACAGGCAAAATAATGAGATAATTGAAAAAATACCTAAATATAATAAAATTCAAGCATATTACTGTTTAAATAAACACCAAATTAAATAGTTTAAATTCACTATCAATGAAACCTAACAAGATAAAACTTATCTACACGCAAAACCATAAGTGAACTGAAAAATACCTAAATTAAGACTTAAATGCAAGCATACAAGAAGTGGCTCTCTTACGTATAGGCACTATTCCAATGAACATAAACTTAAATAACTTGTATTTATGATCAACAAAACAATACTAAACAAACACAATGTACACGCTGAACCATAAAATGGCTAAAAAAATTCTTTATCAAGACGCAAATGAAGAACAATAACAGTGGATCTCTTACTAGGAGGTGCTTTTGCAATGAACAGTAAAAGAAATATGCATTATTTACTATTATACTTTAATCACTACATTCCATTATAAATATTTGTATTCTAATGATGAATTGTGCCCATTACGCTATGCATTGTTTACTGTTAGCTATGCTGTGTGCATGAATATAAACCCAGTCTTATCTATGTAAATCAAATATCAAACTACAGGTAAAATGTACTTGTGTCTTCAATTTTTGTTATTTGTGAAAGAAACACTGTAAGCCTTTTAGTGCGAATGCATAAAAATGACTGAAAAAATACCTGAGGTTAAGACACAATTGCAAGGTTTATAATTGGTTTATTGATATTTCCAAATACTTCATTAACAAGGAGATTACTAAATTAGTATGTTGATCTTTTTTAAATCACTCTTTGCCAAGGAGTGTTACAAAGAAGATTTATACATTAAAAGGTCATATATTTGAATTGTTATAAAATGATGATGCAAACGTAACCACACTAACGGTGGGTTTTTCCCACACTGCTTCACTCGCTTATAAGATAGCGTGATGGTATATAAACTTGCCCTGTATTTTGAAACATAAGGATTACAACAGAAGCAATCCCGTCTCGATCTGATGAGTAGTACTTTTTGAGTTTACTTCTAACAAACAGATAGAATCAAAGGCACAGACAGAATTAGAGTGTTATCATATTTTTTAATCAGGGCTTATATAAAAGTCACCAAAAACTATACATTGTTTTGTGTAAATCTTGAGGTATGACTTTTTAGTCTTGAAAATTCTGGGAAAGTATAACTCAAACAATGGTGGGCTTAAAATAAAAGATGGATTAAAAATCCAATAATAATAATAGGTTGGGACAAAAATTATCGCACAAACATTCCCTCAGAGACAAAATAGTCCCAAATGAAACACCAATGTCAATTCCAAAATTAATGCAAGTATTAATGTATTAACATAAACAAAAGTACCAAAACTAATCCACGCACTTATCAAACCACCAACCACGTTCTTTACTCCCATAAGATATCACAGTAAATGAATGTCTAGTTTAATAGATTTTTAATTTTGAGAAATAGTAAACTATTCATCTTGGCCCAAAAGATTTGTCATTTGAGAGTAGTTTAGGCCTACTTGTCACTAGACGCTTTATTCGTTCAGCATCAATAGACAATTGGCAGCTAACAATTAGAATAAATACGAATTTACGTGTATTGATAAGTATTGACAAGGGACGAATGAATAAAAAATCTATGCGAAACAAACTGTATAGCCACTAGTGGTTTGTCTTGGCTACACCAGTAACTTGTAGCTTGGCAAGACTTGTCCCTTTGGAAATAGGCTCCATGAAGTCTGCCATCCCAGCCATTCACCTGGGCTCTGGAACTATTAGGATGAGACCAGAGACCTCTAGACCTGTTCTGACCTCACGGACCAAGGTGTCTGGGCACATTCAAACAAAATGTAATTTTTTCAGTCTTTAAAAAATAATATTTAAATTAAATAGTCTAATATTGTTTATAAATAAAGAAATACAATTTGAATATTTTATTTAATTTTAGGAACCAATATAGCCTACATTTTTTAAGAGAGTGACTAACAACATATTCTCCTTTATGTCGTCATGACACTCAGGGTCTTGTTTTCGGTGAATCACTTTGATATTTAATTAAATGCTTCCAAAAATATAAAGAGACAAGGAAAGGGAATAATATTTGGCACACAACGATTAGGTTGGCGGATTTGGAGGGGGGAGAGCCGGGTTAGGGGTTGTTATTTATTCTTTCTTTCTCGCTATCTTACAGGCAGAAAAAGTATTGTGATCCTCAAAAAAATTGAACTTGAATTTTGATGAATATCGACGTTTCATGACCCCTGAATCTTAAAAAAGTGGTTTTTGAATTTACGTCTGTCTGTCTATCTGTATGTTTGTACTTCCGACTAGAGCCTAAACTATTTTATCGATCGGGCTAAAATTTGGTATCTAGGATTTTCATAAGGTTGCCCCGAGGCGTTTTTGAAATTGGATATCACACCCTAAAATTAAGGGTAGTTTACTGAAGGGCAAAAAGAGAAAAAGTCAGTTTTCTCAAAATCGGCTCCAAAGATTTTGATTAAATTTCATTTCAAAACATTTATAAATATTCTAAACAAAATGACTACTCTCAATATTTCGGCAAAATGACTTTAAGATTCGGATGGACACCTACTATATAAGAACGATAAAGTTGTGCACGTCATTGCTTAAAAAATATGCATAGTAACAACATGCGGTTTTTTGCATTACATTAAAATTGTAAATTTAAATGAACTATATTAATAAAAAAAGTTACAAGTTAATATTTACTTTTTTACAATAAGACGTAATTTCAATTAAATTTTAAATTAAATAAAACGTGAAATACAAGAATATAGTTTTGAAGTTATCATATTATTATAGAGAATAATATAATTTTCTATCATACACGACAAATATTTATAATACAATAACGGGTACAAAATTTGTTATTTTCAAATTAAATCATGTCTAAACTGTTGAAAAAGTTCAGTAGATTCCCGGTAGAGTGCTCTGTCTTCGAAAGCACCTATCCCTTTCCTCCCCAAACCCCCTTTTGGCATTCTCTTTCTTACCATCTTTTTTTCCCCATGTAAACCCCGCTACTCCCCCTTCCATCGAACTATTTATATCCTGTTCAGTCAGGTAAAAACCCTTGACTGGACACTAATTGTCTGCCACCTCCAAACCTGAGCTATTGAGAATGTTCCCTATGATGTATTTGTATGATCTAGGTTAAAGTTTTTTATAGAGTAAACTTGATTATGTTCACCTTATAAATAATTTGCATAAACAGTGTTTCCTTGATTAGATAAAACCTATTTGTATAACGTTGGTTTTGTAAGAAGAGAGAGCTGAAAAGGATTTCTCTAAATAGTTTTATTCATGTTTTATAGACGAACAAGACCTTTTCCCACTTATAGCAGACTTAATTTTGAAGATATTAAGATTCAGTGGCGCATCCAGGAGTTTGCTTAGGGGAGGGTGGGCATGTGTGTTCTAGCTATTATTTCTATCCCCTGAAAATATTCATCAAATTATTTTAGTTTAATCTTTTATTTTAGAGAAATTACACACACACACACACACGTATATACAGGTTGTTGGAAAAAGGGGTTCAGAAATTATGGATCTTGTTGTACACATTAACATGTGTGGAATGATTTTAATGATGTTACATGACCTCTAGTTGTGCCAATACGTCGGTAAACTCAAATAATAATGATAATACAAATAAAAGTGTCTTGGAAATTATAGGTCCACAAACCTACTCACATAGAGGTAAAGGTAATTTTGTATTTTAGTAATAAAAAATAAATGATACGGTGCACCACACAGATTTTCTCTCGCTTTTATCTTGAAATAGACATTTACTAAAAACTCGCTAGGATTTGTGAAATGAAATAATATACACTGTTACTTACTCTATGCAAGGGTGGCTCAAGGGCCGTGCGAACCGGGCGACTACCCGGGGCGCCAAATATAGCTAAACATGACCAAACGTAGCCTGGGCGTGATATCAAAATAATCCTCAAACCTAACAACTTCGAACCTAACGTAGCCTGAGTGTGATATGAAAATAGTCCCCAAACCTAACGTAACCTGGGCGTGAAATGGAAATAATCCCCAAACCTAACGTAACCTGGGCGTGAAATGAAAATAATCCACAAACATAACAACCTCAAACTTAACGTAGCCTGGGCGTGATATAAAAATAATCCCCAAACATATAACTTCTAACCTAACGTAGCCTGAGCGTGATATGAAAATAGTCTCCAAACCTAACGTAATCTGGGCGTGAAATGAAAATAATCCACAAGCATAACAACCTCAAACCTAACGTAGCCTGGGCGTGATATGAAAATAATCACCAAACATATAACTTCTATCCTAACGTAGCCTGGGCGTGATATGAAAATAATCCCCAAACATATAATTTCTAACCTAACGTAGCCTGGGCGTGATATGAAAATAATCCACAAACATAACCTCAAACCTAACGTAGCCTGGGCGTGATATGAAAATAGTCCCCAAACATATAACTTCTAACCTAACGTAGCCTGGGCGTGATATTAAAATAATCCACAAGCATAACAACCTCTAACTTTAAAATAATAAGATATTACGAGTTTCAAATAGTTACGGAGAAATGATGAAAATTTGAAAATCTGTCCTATGTAAAGTACCCTCAAAGTCATGTTCATGAGAAAATGAAAATGTCCATCTTGTTTATAATGATAAACTATGTTTAGATATCAAATTTAATCAAAACCATTAGAGTGAATTTCGATAAAATATATTTATTCTCTTTTTGCCTTTCAATAAACTAGCCTTATATTTAGGGTTAGATATCTAATTTCAAAAAACCCTCGTGGTCGGGGGGTGGGTGGGGGCCTTATTTAAACCCCAAATATAAAGTTGTAGCCCTACGGTAAAATGGTTTCGGTTCTAGCCCAAACTAAGGTACAAACAGTCAGATGGCCTTGCGGAAACCACATTTTGTTTCAGGGGGCTATGAAACGTCAACATTTTTCAAAATCTCGGTTTCGAATTTTTGACGATCACGATATTTTCACTCCAAGGTGTCGAGACAAAGTAAATTTTAGTTTACAAAGTTTAGTTACCCACAGCCGTTGCTTGCCGTTGGTTTGATCGCCATTGATGGGGAGGTCAAGGTTCGAATCTCATCTGCGTGAACTGGAGATGGTTTTTCCGTTAAATGTATATATATACACCTTTAACGGTTTTCCACAAGTGATTTATCACTCTGTTTTTCCCATCTTTACTCCATGCAAATGGGGGTTCAGTTCCTCTTAGCTACCTTCCTAATCTCTACCCAATAAGATTAAGCCGTTAATAACATGTGTTCTGAACGTAGCAATAAAAAAGAAAAGACTTGGTTTTGGACGGGTTATAATCATATTATAGTAATAAATTAATAATTTTAAATGAAAAGATGGTTTAGCGAGATTTATTTAATTTTGATTTTTTTTAGATCATAAAATACAATGTTCTTGTTAGTATGGTGTTCGAAAAAAATTAAACAGTAGGGTCTATTTGTAAAGTGAAGTAGGTGTACAGTACGTAAATTATATTTAATTGAAATAAAATTTTAAAAATAACAATTTTTCACCAACTTTGGCCACCTTTTTCTAACTCATTAATTTTTTAAGAGATAGTTCCAATTTTTTTTATCAGGCTATCACCTAGAACAAAGTGTGGTTTTCACTTTGGTTTTTATATCTTCTGTACAAACAAATGGTGGTGCACTTGTTTTAATTCTAACCTCCTTATATCATGTATTTAAATAATTAGCGTAAGTAGTGACCGTAAAAACTATGTCACTGTAAAAAAAACAAAAAGAAATGGCTATATATTTTTTAGTATAGGAAAGAAAATATATATTTATATACTTATTCCTACAGTAATAGATAAACTAAATAAAAATTTAACAATTTACTGTAGATAATGATTTCCCAAGGTAGCTCAGAAATATTATACTTTGACAGGGATTCGAGCCCTAGTCCTTTGACTTTGGACGTCATTCTACAGACCCCGAGATCTCGGCTAAAAACCCGGCATCACTCATTGGAGAGAATAACAGGGATAGATCGTCTTTTGTTGAGTAGCAAGTAACAAAGTTGAAAGGATTGGTGGTTGGGGGGGGGGGGGGGGGTCTGTCTGTGGAATGTAATGACACTCTGAAAGAGGGGTAAAATAGAGGGGGTGAGAGGGGTCGGTGGGGCGACTGCCATAACTACAGCAGCGCACCTCTAGTGAGGTGATTATACATGGAACTACTTGGACGAGAGACTTGCAAAACTTTGAGATGTCCATCCGAATCTTAAGGGTTGCGGTGTTGTGGGTTTATTCTCACTTTTTATCATATATCCGAAACGATTTGAGATATGAAATTACTTATCGTTGTAGATATGTAGATCTATTTACAATACAAATATTTTATTCGCAACAAATTTTTATAAAACCAATAACTTTCAGGCTATATGCAAATATATATTTATATTTTTTTAACTTTTAGAAAACTAAAGGTAAAGTATTGCGACCGTAAAAAAAATCTAACCTGAATTGTTGATGGATGTCGACGTCTCATGACCCCTCGAACCCTAAAAAGTGGTTTACACAGTGCCATCTGTCTGTCTGTCCATTTGTCTGTCAGTCTGTAGCTCAGGATAGAGCCTAAACTATTTCACCGATTGGGCTAAAACTTGGTACATAGGGTTTTCATAGGTTTAACCCAAGGAATTTTGGAATTGGATATCCAACCCTAAAATTAAGGGTAGTCTCTGTAAGGGCGGAAATAGAAATAATCGATTTTCTCAAAATTGGCATAAACGATTTTTATTAAATTTCATTTCTAAGTTTTGATAAATATTCCAAACCAAATGGCTACCCTCAACTTTTCGTTGAAATAAATGTAAGGGTTCCAGTCTGATGCGTAAATTCTAATTTTTAATTTTATCTACGTAAGTCTTTCAGATATGAAACTACTTATCATTGCATACATGTGGATCTATTTATAATAAACATCTTTTATTTGAAATATATTTTTTATAAAACCAAAAGTTTTCAACACAACACAAGTATATATTTCTTTTAACTTTGCCAACTTTTAAGGTAAAGTATTACGACCATCAAAAAAAATCTAGCCCGAGATGTTGATGGATGTCAACGTTTCATGACTTCCCGAACCCTAAAAAGTGTTTTTTGCAACGCCATCTGTCTAACCCTAAAATTAATAGCAATTTACTAAGGGTGAATAGAGAAAAATTCCATTTTCTTAAAATCTGCCAAAACGATTCTATCTCAGTCATTTTAGAATCAATAGTCAATAATTACCTATTTTGGTCAAAATTTATAAAAGAGAAATTTAATAGCAATGCTATAACCATAAGATATTCCCTAGTAAAATGAAGAAAATTTTCAACGGAAGTCAAAATTTGAATACGAAGTGTTGACCCTTGGGGACCAAATATCGATATTTTGTTTTGATCCAAATATACAAATGAAGACATTAATTCTTTTAAAAAAAATTATGAAATTTAAAACCATGAATAAAAAATGTTTTACGTATGTATATCACAATTTGTTCTTGGGTTTGCTAGTGTATATTATATTAGGAATTTTGAGTAAATATCTCCAGTTCTAAAAAATAGAGAGTTCGTGTGGAGTTCTGTACCATTTATTTATCTAAATATGTTTATTTTATACAACCGGTATTTGGCTACCCTATTATAATTATTATATTATAATTATCATAACTATTTTGTATCACGTAGGGGGGGGGGGGCGATTTACTTGAAACTTACTATAGAGAATATGACTGGGGTACAAATTTCAATTCTTGCCCAGGGCGAATGATACCGTTAGGATGGCCCTACCCAGTGGCCTTCCCCTTCCGTCACGAGAAACTACAAATTCCATAGTTTAATGGCGAGGTGACACGCTTGGACTGAGGAAACTCGTGCGAGCTACGCTGCTATCAGCTCGTAAAGATGGCTTTCACGTCTTGCTAATCGAATCGGTATATAGATGGCCGATCTCGTGTATAAAAGTATCTGAACAGTTTTGGGTATGTTGATAAAGGAGCTAGAAAGAAATTCATAAAAATTGTTCGCATGAAATGAAGAAAAATTGGACCCGTAAATGGATTCTCAGGCGTGGATGTTCATATAATTATTTTCCTACCCAGCCCACTTTACTAAATTTTGACATATTTTTATCTCCGTGAGTGGAGGGATTCCTGAGTACATATTACATCTTATTATTCACGATGTTTAGTCTGGTTAAGAAAGTGAAACTGAAATTATTTACTACTGTATTTTTTTAACTAGGAATTTATTTCTACAGATGTCTGCATTCATAAAAATGAGTTGTAACATTGTTATGTTACATTTACCCACCTCAGCTATTTCCACCTGATCAATCTTACTACCCGCTCCAAGAAACTACGAAGAATAGCCACAAAACAATAGTAATCTTCACTATTGTAAATCCGGTCCTAATACAGTTCTTTAATTAATACGTCTCTTTCTGCCCTATACTCCTTCAACAACCACAATTCAATTTCAAATAATAATTCCATTCTATTACTTACCACCTGGATCTGCTGTCCGAAACACCAAGATTGCTCGCAAGTTAAATAAACGTCCTAATTCGACGAGTGGAGCAAAGGTACCGAGAGTACCCGCAATTGATGCTTACATCTGACCGTCTAGTTGGATACTAGCGGGCGCAAATTCATGATAATAATTCTATCAAGACAAGATGACGTCACCTGACCTCGCCGGGGCTAACTACAGACCACTATACGTAGCAAGCCAATCGTCCGGGGAGGATTTGAAAATCAAGACACCAAATCCGTTGGACCGAGCGGTTCATCCAATCATAGACCTGCATGCTGAATTCCCAAGAGATGGCGAGACTTCCACCTGCCCAACAACGTCACCGGCCAACTGGAAGGTTACCACCCCCCCTTTTGGTGATACGCAACTAGCACTGTATATAACCTATGTCCATTATTGTGAAAGGTATTCGGAGTTCTACATGTGACCCGTGTGGTCATTGTGCTGTACGAGTAAAAGTAAAGAAGAATTAGCATTTAAATGTTCTTTAAATGTTCGGTTCGCTATATAATTATGTACGTGAAGAGTCCAGAGTCGACGGGATTGATTCAGTACGAGAATTATTCCGTATTCACGTAATTAGATCTGAATGTGCGTTTAAACTGTTATGTTGACTGATGACCGGCACTGGTGGTCATACGGTCCGAAGTGCGACTACCGAAGGCAATGGATAGACTATATCTATATAGAAGTGCAACACTATACTGCGTCGTGAATAAGAAGACGTATAATGTCTCGCCTAACTGAACGCTTGTGCTCTATCTCTATCGCTGCCAACAACCACTGCTCTTGTCGTCGTCCACGTGGATTTTCACCAGCACCGCGTGAAAATGTGGACTCATCTCTATCGAGGAGACATGGCAACAATTGACTCGGTAATGAGAACATGTCTTATGTTATTATATATTTTTGAAACTAAAATATTGGATGTGTCAACTAAAGGAGTTGACGTTGTTTATTGGACTATTTAAATATTATTGTTGAGAGACTTTACGTAATTAACTTTATACTGTGTAGAATCATATTATGTATTTACTTGGTTTCATGAATAGTCAGATTTACGTTTGCATATATCTTGTGTGAATAGCTTGAAATGCAGTTATCATTTATCATTGGTATTAATCCAGTTCTTATTGTTGTAACAAGAAAATTTTCCATAGTAAAACTTAGGTTTTCTTTTACTAAACCATTATTAATAAATAATAATAATGCTTAGGGTGTATTACCAAAGAATGTTTTCCTACAATCTATGTTCGCAAATACTTTCGCTGCTAGGATTGTCGAGGCCACAATGTTGATGTTGTTGAAAATACTTGCTTATTATATGACTATTTTCTTTAAAATCTCTGCTTATTTCCTTATTTATTTATTTTATGTTTCACATAGCTTATGCCCCTCTATACTCGTTATGTTGTTTACGGTGGCCTTAAACTACGAGGTAAAAGAGAGGGCGTAACAGAGTAATATGCAATTTGAAATACTTTAATTTAAATTGTACACGTTACTCACTACAGAAGCATCCTCCTTGACATATTCCCAACCATAATATCGATAATTTTATCTGATTCTACAGTAACATCCCAGTGGGTTGAAATCATGGCAAGTGCACTCAGTCTGTCATCACTCATTACACTAGTTAGTCAAGTTCTCACTCTTTTTATTGTAGAAAAGGATCTCTCTACACTAGCAATTGTCACTGGCAGTGTAGCCATTATAGTAAGGAAATCCGAAAGCAATGAAACACATTTTTTGAGGGCCATAATGGAATAAATTTACACTCTTGGTATTAAAAGTGTAGTTTACACAGAGTCTAACCGTCAATTTTAATTCAAGATAATTTTATAATTTCTATCTTTTTATGATTATTTTTAATATTTGTTTGTATTTCGGGGGGGGGGGGTCCCTTTGGCTCCAAGAGTCCCCTCTCCCCCCTGGATACGTGCCTGCCATGTGAGCATTTCTCATGTAGCGTGAACCACGGGTGTTAGCCACGCTTTCGTACTCGTCTGAACTCAAGAGTCTGGGACGTGGCTTGTGATGTCATCGAGTCGGGTCAAACATGTTTGATTTTCAGTCGTGCTGTATCGGGCGTGAGGCAAGAATGTCGTCGCAACGTACTTTATTGAGGCACTAATTGCTTTCCTCATAATTGTGTCACACCTTGATAAAAGAGGCTTAATGCACTCCAACAAGTATACAAACTGAGTTTCTGTCCAAGGGCACCCATGTGGGCTTTCCAAATAGAGGGTAGGGTGGATTGGAGTCCCATCTGCCAGGGGTGTGGCACCCCTCCCCCTCCTCAGAAAATGTCTGGAATTTAACCTTGTGGGAGAGAATTTTAGAGCATCTGAACATAATTCTAAGCTAATTATGTAAAGATCAAGAACCAATTTTCGCAAAAAAAAACAAAGTTTCTGAAAAACTAACAAAATATAAAATTTAGTTGTAGCTAAACCCATTGAAATGTATCATTATCTTTTCACGTGTTTATAGAATAGCAAAATTAATCCATGAGCGTTAGTGTTTTTGTCATTCACAGTAAATTTTTGAGGTAGAAAACTATTATTAAATTCTCTTTCAATAAATATGGAAGCTCCCGAATCTTGGCACTGTAATATCCACTCTCTAACCCACCATCACGTTTTCTTACGTTCTCTTTTCAAAGTTAAAGTACGGTACCTATGTGAACAATCTTTCGGGCAAAGAGCAAACCAAAGATTGATCTTTTAATGCCCACACAGCCCTCAAACACTAGCTCTTCCATAGACATATCTCAATAATTAACCCCTTCCGTTTGTGACAACAGTTCGCGCTATCGCACTAAGAGCACAGTAGAGTGGTAAAAACACCCGTGATTCACGACCCATGTGAACGCGGCTATTGAGTGTGTTTGGTTCGAGCGATATTACTCGTATCTTGTCACAGTGGTTTAGCGCTGTCGAGAATAGAAATAACAGCTGGAAGTAGTTCTCCTTTAAGCATCGTGATCTTTCTATTCGAGGTGAAAGTAACAACCAAGTTATATAATTATATATTTGTGAAATACTTCAATGGAATAATAGTAGCAATGTTTTTGTTGACAACAAGTGAGTGAAATAAAGTTGTTAAGTTGGTGTGTGCTAGTTCTTGGGGTTGATTAGCTAAGAACAACTATTAGTAGGCCTACCCTTGAAATAACACTTTACATATCCATAGGGGATACTTAAAATAGTGAAGTATTTAATATTCTTAAAGCTTTCTTTATAGTCTACCTGATACGATACATTCTAGTGCAAGATTAAGTAATATTTTTTTAAATGTTTGACATTCTTTGATCTTTGGAAAGTATAAGTTAAACAATGCAAATAAATAAAAATAAGTAATAAGTGTTTCTCTACTTTTAATATACCAGTATTATTTTTAGCTTTCTGTAACTTTATTTTTCTATACACTAAATAAAAGTTTTTAGAAACGACTAAAATATAAATATCAACGTAAGTTTTAAAATAAAAACATATCATAGAACATCAGAAAAACGTTACAAAAAATAAAGATAAATCATGTTGGAAACTATAAATAATTATATTAAAATCTAAGTTTAAATTGCCGGATTAGTATAATAAAAACTATGCCAAATGGAAGAGTAAAACTTTGCTATGTTAAATAAATTGTTCATAAATGTATTCATATTTCAACATGTTTAATTTGTACTAATCACATAGAAATTATACTAATAAATATTACAACAAAGTTGACTATAATCCATAAGCAGACACTGAACAACAACAACCATAGCCTAAAATTATATTTATTAATGTTGGGTCAGAGAACAAATCCAACTAAAAATATCATCAATACAAATAATTGAAAGTGACACAACTAGGGCTACATCAGTAAACTTGCGTATAACCCGAACGGGTAGTAAGACGTGGTGCTAATAATAATTGTAAACAAACGAACCAAATGAAATTGCCTAGGATTAAAAAAAAAGAACCTAATCATCTACCAATCAAATGAATCCTTCGAATATAATATCACAATCTTGTTACAACAGACAGTTTTACATTGAAATAATAGAAGATCGAGGGTGGATCTGTAAATAATATCAAAATTCTTACCTAGAAAGTGCGTATAAAGTTAATTTACAAGAGACCAATCCTATTGCTTCACACTATCGTTTGAGTTATTCTCTAATATATCTCTCGGGATAGGGAACTAGCATAGATAATAATATAGTTCTAGAATAGTGACTAACGACCGTCAATCTATAGAATAGCTCTCGGGCCAGGGGTCACGCATATATAATATAAAAATCCCTAATGACCTGACATAGCTCCACGTTCAAGGTCAATATCTAATAAAGCTTTCCGGCCAGGGATCGAGCCTATATATAGTTTCTATATCAAGGATTAATATCCTGACATAGCTCCATATTCAAGGTCAATATCTAATAAAGATTTCAGGCTAGGGATCGAGCTTTTATATAGTTTCTAGATCAAGGACTAATATCCTGACATAGCTCCATGTTCAAGGTCAATATCTAATAAAGATTTCAGGCCATGGATCGAGCTAATATATAGTTACTAGATCAAGGACTTATAACCTGAACTAGCTCCACGTTCAGGATCAATCTCTAATATAGCTCTCAGACTAGGTATCAAGCCTATATATAGCTTCTATATCGAGGAATAATGAATGACATGACATAGCTCCAAGTTCAAGGTCAATCTCTAGTATAACTCTTAGGCTTAGGATTAAGCCCATACATAGTTTCTATATCAAGGACTAATGACCTGACATAACTCCACATAAGGTCCATCTCTAATATATCTTTCAGGCCAAGGAACAAGACTAAACATATATAGCTCCAATCTCGAGGACTGATTCTCATTATTTCTCCGCGTTCGTGGTCAATATTTAATATAGTTCTCATGCACAGGATCAAGCCTATATAGAGTTCCTAGATAAAGGACAATTAACCAAAGTATTAAGACTATATCTTTCTTTTCAAGGTCAAGCATTGCAATAGCAACCAGACTAGAGTAAAGACTGACCTATCATCCAGGAAATGGGTAAAGTTTATATAGAGTTTCCAGAATTAGGTAAGTGTTTATAGAGTTCTCGGATAAAGGATCAAAACTGAACATAGTACTCAGGCCTGGGATCAAACCTCGATGAGCCTAAGACCCCAAAGATATGAAACTAAAATGTCACTCAGGTCCAGCACTAGCCGTGAACTAGCTTCAAGAACATGCGCAAAGCTGGGTATAGCTCACTAACTATGGGGTATAAAAATAATAGACCATACGTGTCCATCACTAGCCGTGAACTAGCTCCAATGTCATGCTCAAGGCTGAGTAGTGTTCATAAACTAGGGATATAAAAATAATAGAGCATACATGTCCATCACTAGCCGTGAACTAGCTCCAATGTCATGCTCAAGGCTGAGTAGTGTTCATTAACTAGGGATATAAAAATAATAAAGCATACATGTCCAGCACTAATCGTGAACTATCTCCAATGTCATGCTCAAGGCTGAGTAGTGTTCATAAACTAGGGATATAAAAATAATAGACCATTCATGTCCAGCACTAATCGTGGACTAGATCTAATGTCATGCTCAAAGCCGGATAGTGTTCTCAACTAGGGGTATAATAAATATATATAAAAACATATTTTTCCAAAATATAACTTATGGTGATAAAATTTTAGGTGTGGCACTTACTCCCATAAATTATAATTCCTTACATCATTAGCTCCTCCAAAGGATCAGTTTATGTTACAGTAGTAGTTTTCACACCTTGTATCTTATCGTTATAGGGTATATTTTTGAAATATTGGCATAAGGTGTATTTTTTAAATATTATTTATTATATATATTTTGTTGCTATGTAAACTATTATAATATTTTTGAACCTATCAGGTCAGGTCTGAAATCCAGGTCAGGTATGTATCCAGTATAGCTGATAGTCTATATATGACCTGCAATGGCTGCATAGT
This sequence comes from Timema podura, assembly GCA_033556935.1. Classification (NCBI taxonomy): domain Eukaryota; kingdom Metazoa; phylum Arthropoda; class Insecta; order Phasmatodea; family Timematidae; genus Timema; species Timema podura. Next base: position 68,889,975 of record JAVRXN010000010.1, on the reverse strand, counting down.
GCATTATTGATTTAGCTCAAATTTTAATCAAATGCATTGCCACGTGTATTAAGAATATGTACAAAGTTTCAGCCGTCTCTCTCCATCAGAATTGACAGAGGAAGGGTGTAAGATATATAAATAGACTCTAATTAGTGATGAATATTGCTCAAATTTTAACAGAGTGCATTGTCAGTTGAATCAGGAATGTGTAACAAGTTTCAAACTTATATCATTAATAGAAGTGACTGAAAAAGCGATAGAAAATTTTGATTACAGAGGAAGTTGGTAAGGTATCGGTATATAAAATGATTTTAGTTATCGATGGATCTAGCTCAAGTTTTAATGGACTGAATTGTCATGCGTATTATGAATGTGCACTGTACATAGTAATTTAATTTTAGCACCGCGTCTTACTACCCGTTCGGGTTATACGCTTAAGTACTAATTACACTAATGGATTAGGAATTGGGAAGGTTGAATTTAGAGGAAGTGAACCCGCATTTGCGTGGAGGGAGAGTGGAAAACCATTTAGGAAAAACCACCCCCAGTTCACCCGACCGAGATTCGAACCTCGATCTCCCCGTCCTCAGTGGTCTGACTCAACACGACTGGCGCGTTAGCCAACTACACCACCGAGGCGGGTCACTGTACATAGTAGACTTGTATCGCTATTAGAAATGACTGAAAAAGTTGTTGCCAAATTTTATGACAAAGGTAGTGGAACTAATGAGGTTTATAACAACAACATCACGTTCCGACAGTGCTATGGTGTGGGCTGGAGATCAAGGTCAGTCATAGTTCCTAATTCAGGGAAGATCTGTACTTATTTCAATTCCTACTTATGGACACAAATCTAGGATGAACAATATATTTACTGGCCATAATTTAACAAACTCTAACGAAGTGTTTTCAAAATTAGCACAACTTAGATAGCTAGTTCCTATTTACATCAATCTAAGAATATTTCTTAACACCACCTGAATTTGAATAAAGTCTCTCATGCTTTGGTGAACAAATTAAGAGTATGAAAATATAAATAGTTTATATTTTAAATTCAGACTAATTATGTTGTGAAATTTGGAAGTGTGTTAAATTAGTAAATTTTAAAAAACAAATTAGATAATTTCAAATCTGTTCTGTGCTTCTTACATTTAATTAAATGGAAGGTCAACTTCTTCTATCAAGTTTCCGTACTTTTGCGTCCAAGCCTGCCTGGGACGGCTTCAAAAGGAAGATTAAATTCACACAAAAATATTTAAACAACAAAAACTCCAAAATATTCACATCATAATCTCATATATATAGAATTTGACACATATTTATAATATATACTAATGACACATACTGAGTTGATTCTAAATAAAATAATGTTTTTAGATATATCTCATATTTTAATTTTTATCTACTGTATAATGTTTAGTAAATGTTATTCTTTTATCGTTATTGTGGATTAGCGTATGTTTTGTTTTTGTAGGTTTTAAAATGTGTTCATTCAATTAACCTGAATCTCTGTCAATCTCAACTACAGTCCGAAATAAACCAATTTTACTGTACCTGAATGTTGAACGGTGGGTGCCGACATGACGCACTAAACACACTCCTGGCGTTGGCTAACGTGGTTTCCCCGAGTGACTTGAAACGTATTGTATATATACATATATATATATATATATATATCTATACATCCATTATCAGCTACCTTTCTTTACACGATAATAAATTATAGTAATAGTAGCGATATTGTACGAGCACTCTTTCTCGACCTCAATACCTCACAAACTGACCGCGGGGAGGTCTGGTCTGCACTGACCTACCTCCTCAACTTCCTCGCCGCCTGATACTAAACTCACGTCGCCAGCACACCTGCAATTAATTTTTTGCATCCTATTTCAGATGAGTGAGAGGAGAGGGGGGGGGGGGGCGGAGGCTGGGATTTGAATTTTTTTTAAAGGGAGAGTGAATCGTCTATACATATATATATATATATATATATATAATTGTAACGTAATAGCAGGAAAGTGGGGCGAGTAGAGGTGGGGGATTGAAGGTTCTAGGCGGGAAAGGGGGGGGGGGGGGCTTTAAAGACTTATATACACACCTCTACTTGACAATAGATAGGTGTATTATATACAACTGACAAAACCTCTCCCTTATACGATTAAGGACATGTGTATATATATTTGTTAAGGTCAGTTATCAAATTAATATTCTATCGCTTTGTGTTCCAAGAAATCTTCATAAAAAAATTTACTTTTTTATGTTTACAAATGAGCTTACTGCGGAAGTATATTTAGAGAAACAAAGTGATTCCAAACTAAACAAACAATTAAAGTTTAATATGTGAAATATTTGTATTTAATTGCACTGGGAAGTATAGGAAAAGAGCATGGAATACTTTCTCTGAGCTAATTGCTATAATTCGATTATGCTCCACACATTGTTTATTTGACAACACTGCTTAGGACGACTGAGAACATGAATAATTTATTTACTTAGTTCTCTAATTCAGCACAGTTTTGTGAGCCACTCAATATATATTATTATTTATTCTTAGGTAAGTGGAACAATTAGCACCTAAGACCTATCCACCACATATGTAGACTAAGTTCACCAAAATTAATTTGACTGGTGTCTTAAACCATAACTAGGATGCGTGTGTCTGTATTGGTGATAGTTGTCTGAACAATTTTTTTTTTGATCAGCCAAAATTATCTCGCAGCAGATTAACCAGGAAATTATATACAAGATTGCAATCGAAACAGGAAACGCATCGAATTGCTGTTTTCTCTATTATTCATTTGGTAATCGCACAATTGATATCAGTTTAATTAATTTTATGATTTTGAAAGTAATTTTATTTCAAGGTTTTTGTAACTTTTTATAATCTAGGAGTATAATGGTTTGAATGGACTCGGTAGTATTATAGAAAGTAGCCCCGAGGCCAAAATAGAGGAAATGTACCCGCAAATGCGAGGAGGGATAGCAGACAGGTATAGATTCCTGTAATGCGCGTTGCATTTCAGCCCCTGAAGGGTTTACTCGCACCACCTTCCTCACCTCCCGTTTTTTTAATTTTTTTAAAATATTTATTTTACTCCCTTCCTTATATTCCACTATTGCTAAGGGGTGATTCGAGGTCACCTATTATTCCAAGGTTATGAATGACAGCGGCTCTAAACCTGTCAGGACTTGTACAACCAGCCCTTTGCTATCCCGGTGAGGGCCCCCCCTCCCCCTCTCAATGAACCAGTGTTGTGACTACCCCTACAACACCCAGTAAAGAGTTAACTGTGTTGAATCATGTTGGGGCCACTCCTAAACCTCACAAATGCCAGCCTTACCACCTCTCTACCTTTTCACAAGAAAGGTTTTACTTGACAAGGAAAAAATTCTTTATAAGAACATTTTTCTAAGGAAACTATTTTGTAAATATGAAATATTTATACAATGATACTATTAGCTTTGTTACAATGGTTATTCGGGGAGTGTTTTAAATGATAAATAAGTATTAAAAATTTTTTTTCTAAAATAATAATTTCAAACAAGTACACTGATGTCAGATTAAAAATAAATATTTTCTTTTAAATGTCTATAAGAGTTTTGTTTAAAATTTATATCAGAAATGTTTTTGATGTTACCATCAATATATTAGATTTTTTCTATGAAAATCTATTCAGGCCTTTGGGTAGATAATAAACTTTTAAAATGATTGTTTATGATAACCACAGATTATGTGATAAGTATATACGATTGAAGCTACCGTTTGTTTCAAAGTAAAATACAGGAAACCGCACCACGATGTTACTGACTTATATTTGGATCTTAATTACTTACCTTAGAAGTGCTATTTGTAGGGTAACACGAGATATTAAGGAGTTGTGGACCATTCAATCAATAACAAACCCCCTCAGAATACCGGTCGTATCGAATGCTTAGTATTTCTATGGCACTAAACAAGAGAAAGCACATTTATTCAATTTGAGGTAGAACATGTGAACTCACTTTCTGTAGACAAAACATTCTTAAAATGTATATATATATAGATCGTTTTTTAACACAGGTGTTACTATTTTAATGTACACATTTTGAATCAAACGACTTTATCGACAAAAGTATTTCTGCATACGGCCCTCAATCGTTAGTTCATTCCTGTAAACGAAGGTGTTGGATACCAGCGCTGCTATCGAGTGGTGCGTGCTTAAATTGGTGTCTTTTAAACAACCTTTAGCGTGATTAGTATGTGTTCACCATGTCTTACCTAAAGCTGAGACCCCTAGATCCAACATTTGGCTACAACTGACACCAGAGTTCAACAAGAGTTTATGTTGAGGGGAGATAAACAATTCCCACAAAAATTCTCAACAAATATATCATATATTTTTTAATGGATTTCGTTAATTAAAAAAATTGATCCCAAGACCTACCTTCCTGGATTAATTTACAAAAATAATTGTATTAGATGATGAAATCAATTGAGCATTAAGCTAAAAAGTCAAATTAATTAATTGTATTAAAAACTATATTCTTTGTTAATCAAGGGTATTGATTTGGTTAGGATAAAACCACTTTAGATGATTCAATTCCTTAAACATTCAAGTTGAGTTATATGATATTGTTGCCATGCCTGAGAGACTTTGTGAATATTATTGCTAATAAAAAATAACGATTCATTTAATGACAATGTTTAAGATTTTGATTAATTTTAGAGTAGTCATATTTTGGGAACTTAGTTATTTGGCAGGAAGAAGTCGGTGTCTGAAATATTAAAGTACTCGCTTGGAGAACATTGCTTTTTATAAATGCAATAAGTATCTAGTTATTTTATTTACAATAGTACGTCGAGTATATTCTGCAATTTCCCCCTAATTGGAGTAAACTACATATGATTATTAAACATAAAAGCCACCATATTTGATTATCACTTTGAATTACTTATTTATTTTGTTTTTTTCTGAGTGTGCTAAGACCATCTATAAAATACAGTTAAGTAAAAATAAATACATTCAATATTTGGTTGATTATAGTGACCAGACTAAATTAGAACATTTTACAACAAAACATCTCATCCAAACTGCTCTTATGTACACTTCCCTTTAGGAAAATGTAAACTAACTACTTTTCCAAAATGCTACAGGGAAATTTCAAAGATGTTCTAGTTCCAGTGATCAGACATTGAAGCCAAAAAGCGCTAGTATATTAGCATATTAGCACGGATGCAATTAAAATGTTGTGGAAAATTTTAACTACTACGTTTTCATTTTATGGTTTTAGGTAATATGTTGAGTAGAGAAAATAACTAAGATGAGCGAAAAATAGCTTATTAATAAAATACATACTATAAACTATAATAATTGATTGCTCAAAATTTTTAAAGCATTTAAATTTGCTTGGTGATGCAATGAATATATTTTTTCGATTAAATTTAGCTCGGTCCATTGTGTGTGGGGGCTTGGGGGAGGGCAAAATTAGGGGGCGTGTTTAAGCAATCACTTAGGGTTTTTACAATAGTGTTAGTATGGAAATGCTTTATTTATAGTTGTATGCCTAGTTAATAAATACCTTTTGCTCTTCATTTTTAATTGTCCTTATATCGTTCACTGGTCTTAATATACAAATTATTCAAAATGTCACCCTATAGAAGCCAAATACGAGTTCCCTCAGATGTCGTAAGATAGTTGGTAAGACTAGTGCCATACCACTCTAGAACTATACTACAGTAGTTTCCAACCAAGGGATCATGACCCTATTTGGGGTTTTGGTGTGCTTCGGGTGTGTTCAAAGGACTTATTGAGCTTATAGCTTTATATTTACTTTGTTCTTCCATTAGAATTACTATAGAAAGGTGGAAAATCCGAATTAATAGAAATGTAAGCGGTTAAAATGATGGCTACTGCTTGTATTACTTTTGGTTACACAACTCTGACTTATCTGACTGTGGCAGTTCAGTATTTGGGCGGGTTGTACTAATATCATACCATCCAAAATACCCACTAGATTGGATGATTCTCTTTACCAACATTTTAATCACATTCGTATAGTCATTATATAAACAATTTATATTAACTAAAATAAATAACAGTAGGCACGCTGGCTTAACGACACGCTCATTCGGTTTTTTGGGGAAAGGAAGTCAGGATTCAAATTTTGGCTAGGTGTACAGGGGATGATATTTCATAAATGGTTTCCACCTTTCCCTTCGAATAAGTAAGGGTAAATTTCCTCTAAAGTACTGTATACCTACCTAACAACTGTAATTTAATTCGGATAGCCGTGGGTGCAGTGAAAAATTAATTGAACACTAGGTTTTAAATGCTCTTAGGTGATCAAGATGTCGTGACGGTCCCTGGGACAGAAATTGGGTTCAAACCATGTGAAAGGTTGGAATTAACTGCTATAATATATTTTATTTATAATAATAATTTTATATTTTAAATAAAGTACAATGTGTATAAAGTCCCCCCTTCACCATCCCCAGTGTACAGAGCTAATTTATGTAGAGAGGATTTATATTTAGCATCACCAAGCAAATTTAAACGTTTTTACTATCGTAAGACCCGCCTCGATGGCGTAATTGGTTAACGCGCTAGTCGTGTTGAGCTCTACTGCCGAGGACGGGAGATTGAGGTTTGAATCTCGGTTGTGTGTGCTGAAGGTGGTTTTCCAAAATGTTTTTACATTCTCACTTCATGCAAATGCGGGTGCACTTCCTATGAATATAACCTTTATATTCTCTAAAACCATTGTCGTAATTAGTACATAAACGTATAACCCGAACGGGTAGTTAGATAAGGTGGTAAAAAAAACTATTAAAAAAAATTTGGTGACCTGGTTGTCTAGGGTTTAGGTGTCAGACTTCTGTGCTGGAGTCCGGGGTTCAATCCTCGGTCCCGGCACAGATTTATCTGATTGCCAATCCCTTCCTTCACCTCTGACAAGATGTGTATTAATTAATCACAACTTGTGAATGTGAGGAATGCCAGGCCTCCACCGTGGTTCGGATTCCACGTTAAACTGTAGGTCCTCCATTTCATCTCACAATCACCCTACCATTACACATTAGCGTAAGTGCGTATAACCCGAACGGGTAGTAAGACGCGGTGCTAATAATAATAACTATTGAAAATTCCTACACCAAAAAGCTGTTGGAAAATACTGTACAGACAAATATAAAATATTTAATCTATTATATCATACCTAAGTGGCTAATAGTTTCGGGCCAAAGATTTTATAAGAATTCAAAGGTGATGTTTACATTAGTTCTCAAACTCAAAGCTATAACTATTATGTTTACAGTAGAGTGCATTTAACTAGTGATATGATAAAATGCAGCATTATATCACGTTACAATTGAGTAAAGCCGTAATAAACCTTTCTGAACAAGGACACACATCTAGCGAAGCTGTCAATGTATGCAAGGGTATCACATCCACAATCTAAGATATAATGTTTGTAGTCTCTGGGTGAAAGTGCAAGTTTATTCAATCAAAAACTGTACAAATTGATGTTTCTCACTTCTTTTCATAGACATAACTTATTGGTGTAGTGTAGGATCCAATGCTTTAAACAATTTTTATAATGAGCATCTTGCGTACGGTCACTAAAAATAAATCAAATGTGTTCACAAATGGGGAAGTTAAACTTTCACAGTTAAAATGTATTGAATTAATGTTAGATCAGAGTTTGTAATAAACATTTTAATGTTTACAAAGTTCGAGTGCTTATGAATATCATAACCCGATTTAATAAGGTCCAACAGCAAGACTTTATCAAAACTTATGGTCAAAATTAGTTTTAAATGGGAGGTGACGTTGCACGTTTCCTCGTAGTATCTCCCGGGGAAACCTTTTACTAAACGGCTATACAATTATCACATGTTAGTAGTATTTGTTTTCTTTAGTACCGCGTCTTACTAACCATTCAGCCTAAACGAATGTTTGTAGTTGTTTATTATACTAAAATTTATTATGATTTGAACCAACTTATAATGAATGTTTTGTATGTATTTGACAATTTTAACAATAAAATGTTTGATTGAATGAAAAAATCAAATCAAAATGGTGGTTAGTAATCTTTAAATTAGTCATCCAATCAGGGGCGGCTCGTCCCTAAGGCGCGGAGGCGTGCGCCCCCCATCCCCACGAATCCCCAGTTCCTTTTAACGTTATTATTCGCACTCTCACGACAATTTTATCTTGCCATAATAGTTTCAAGAAAAATATGTTTTTGGTTTAAGTAATAGCACGCAATGTTTTTAAAATGGCATGCGGTCGGGCGCGAGGTGGTCAGCGTCTGACATTGTGAAACAAAACCTTCCCACCCCTTCACCTCTTGTCTTCAAATGGCATGCAGTCAAGCGCGCGACGGTCAGCGCCATGCATTGTGAAACCAAACCTTCCCTCCCCTTAACCCATTGTCCCCACCCTGCTATAGCTAGCTAGATAGCTAGCATTGCTTATTCTTCTTTTGAAGGCGCACTCCCTTACGCGCCCTAAGGTTGAAAGCTTGTGAAATGTGTATAGCGTGAACCAGCAATAGTTGTGGTCATTCATCCTGCGTGCTCCTGCATCTTGAGGCTGTGTGTGGCATGTGTGTTTATAATAATATTATGTAGGGTTATTTTAGGATAATGTTTATTTGAGTTATATTATTTAATATTTTTTGTAACTAGGCTTAATATGAATAGTTCAATTCAGGCGCTTAAGACAACGAATATTTCAAGATTAACTCTTGATCAAAAAAGAAAATTGAAATCATTAGGTAGGCCATGTCCTGAATTTTGTATGGAACAAAGTGAAAAAAAGAAAAATGAAAATCGAGTTTTTAGAAGACAGCTCAAGTCCAAAGATGCATACCAAAAAAATGGCTAGATTTGCGGCTGTGATGTGGACAAATCTTTTTACTGTTTTCCGTGTATTTTGTTTTCTCCCAGAAAGAGTGGTGAATGCTTGTGGATAGTAAAGGGCGTCAATGATATAAAACATTTAACAGAAAAAATTAAGACACATGAAATATCTGTGAATCACATGAATAGTGTCATTGATCCTTCTTTGCTAGGCAAAGTAATCATATCGTCTAGTCTAGACTCACAATACAGAGAAAACGTTAAAAAACACAATACTAACGTTGACAAAAAATAGTCACATATTAAAAAGGTTGATTTCATGTGTTAAATTCTGTGGTGTTTTTGAATTACCTCTCAGAGGTCATGATGAATCAGCATCATCTACAAATCCTGGTGTCTACAGAGGTTTAATTAATTATACTGCTGAGCTGGATTCTACAATGAAAGACCATTTAGAATCATCCACTGTATTCAAAGGAACATCGAAAATAATACAAAATGACATACTGGACTGCATGCTTAATGTCTGTAGGAAGGAAATAGTAAAGCAGATACGCGATTCTGAATTTGTAGCCATCGAATGTGATGAGACAACTGATGTAACGAACCATTGTCAGATGGTATTAGTTTTTAGGTATGTGTTTGAAGGTTGGCTTGTGAGAGGTTTTGGGGGTTTCTTATTCCTGAAGGAAGATGTGCAGGCACCTTAGCAAAATGCATAATGGACCACATCAAACCTCTTCTAGACACTTCAAAAGGACGATTAATAGCACAGACGTATGATGGTGCTAATGTTATGAGTGGCTCTGTTGGGGTTGTACAGGCCAAGATTAGAGAAACATACCCATTTGCCTATTTTGTACATTGTTACGCTCATCAGCTAAATTTGATATTGGAAAAAGCAACCAGTGCAAACAGCAAAGTTCGAGTTTTTATCTCAAACCTTCCTTTCTGTCATTCCCGCATTTTTTTCGCACTCATCTCTACGATCTGACGTTTTGGAGCAAGTAGTACAAGTCAGACTACCCAGAGTTGCTACAACAAGATGGAACTACAACATTCGAACTGTTAACGTTGTGTACGAAAATAGAGATAAGTTGAAGGAATGTTTCGAAGTTCTTGAGGAAAAGTGCACAAACAAACTTACTGTTAACGAGGCGAGTAGCCACAGAAGAGCTTTTCAGGACCCAAATTTCATGTTCTGGCTAACTCTTTTCCACAAAATTTTACCTCACGTGGATATATTGTACCAACAACTACAAACCAGGAACAGGGACAGTGTAATGTGGCAAAATGATATTTGTATTTTTGAAAATGAGATACAGAAAGAAAGGGGGCAAGTTAATGAAATAGATAAGCAAATAAATGAAGAGTTCCCTGAACAACCAAGAAAAAGGAAAAGTTATGTTGAATGTAGCACCAGAGTGGGGGATGCTAAAGAAGTGTGTGATGTTATTACAACTAATGTAAAAGACAGATTAGCTTTTACTGGTCATTTGGAGGCAGCTTCTTTGTTATGTAATGAGTCATTTCCCCAATTTTCTACTTGCTTTCCGGAAGAAAAACTCACGCGAGTAATCCAACACTACCCATTCTTAGAAAAAGAAAAACTCCAGTCTGAATTGGGACTTTTATACAGACGACAGGACTTTGACATTAAAGGAGCAATACAACTATTGAACTTCATGGAGAAAAATAACATTATTTCAGTTTTCAGTGAGGTGACGAAGCTTCTAAAAATTATCATAACGACCCCAATGACGTCTGCTAAACCTGAACGTTGCTTTTCTACACTGAAAAGAATAAAGACTTTCTTAAGGAATACAACAACAAATGACAGACTTAATGCTCTAGTGATGGTAGCCATAAACAAGGAACTTATCACACAAATGAAGGACTTTGACGACAGAGTTATGGAAAAGTTCATTAACTTAAAGGAAAGGCGTATGGACTTCGTATATAAATAATTTCTTTGTTTATTGCGTTCTAAGTCATTTCTCGCAAGTGTAAATAATGTAAATATTGTGTATCCTACATATTAATGTTGTGTGATTGTGAGGACATTGAACATACATACATATATATTTATGCACATTACACAGCTGCAGTTTCTACAACACATCTACGTTCTTTGGGGTGAGTTTATATTTTTTATCTTTGCATGTTGTTTGTGATATTAATTTTTGAGTTTAACTAAATGAATATTTAGCAAAACATACTCCGAAATTTGTGTCTTCCTTTAAATATATTATTTAGAAATAATTTATTAACTAAACAGGCTGCGCCCTCCAGCTTCTAAAGTGACGAGCCGCCACTGCATCCAAGCCTTAACAATTCAAAAGTGTACAAACTTTAATGGAAGATAGGCAACACTCTAACAAACCCTTTTCGTTTATGAATGTATGTTCGCAGACATAGAGGGTACTGATGGGCGGCGCAATAAATGGCTATTTTTCGCCGTAGTCATTCATAACGTGGAATTCGTAGATGTAGCATGGAGCGTTTCCTGGATTCTGAGATGGCTAACATGCATCTAGCATATGGAGCTGATAAATCTTTGTAAATGTACTGTAATCAATGCGTCAACGCTGTCAGGGATGAAATATTGCTCCAAATTAATTTATTTCATTTATATACTGTACCAACAGCGCTCTCTAGCACCGGGGGGGGGGGGGGGAGCATTTGTGGATGTACATTCCCAAATGAAAAAAGCTTGTTTTAGGGTTCTCTAAATCCCATTCAAGTTTGTACAGAGGGTTTAGAATCAGTCTGTGTATATAAACATATATAAATTCAGACATAATTTGTGAAATCCTTAATCTGTCCCTACCCCACCCAAAAATAAATTGTTCCTGAGCCACCACTTATTCTCAGTATGGAAAATCAGTGCCATATGGGAGGAAGTGAGCCAACACCGGGATCCTAAGATTAAGATGTTAATATAAATAAAAATAAACTAATAACTGTTGATAAATAATTTAATTTTAAATATTTAATCAAATCAAAAATACAATATCTGACGGTGGATAGCAACGGAAGTGAGAGAACGTGATTTAAATCCGCAGTGTGGAGGTGAAATGCCATTCTTTTGTGAGAAAATGGTCAAGAACGGTCATTTTGACCACTAATACTACACTAATTTATTGTAGTTATTAATATAGCACTTAACATTGAACCAAGGTAATGGTTTTCTATAATAAACCGGGATATAATAGTTACTAGTTTGATAGCTCGCTGGTCATTGAACCAAGGTAATGGTTGTCTATAATACCCCGGGATATTATAGTTATTAGTATGATAGCTCGCTAGACATTGAACCAAGGTAGTGGTTGTCTATAATACACCGGAATATTATAGTTATTAGTTTGATAGCTCGCTGGTCATTGAACCAAGGTAGTGGTTGTCTATAATACCCGGGATATTATAGTTATTAGTATGATAGCTCGCTGGACATTAAACCAAGGTAATGGTGGTCTATAATACACCAGTATATTTTAGTTCCCTAGCAGATAGCTACCAACCTAATAAGGGAGATATTCATCCAAATTTAATTTAAGGAATATATATCTTAAACACAAATCTTTAAATGGGAATTCTATTAAATGCTAGGATAATTAGATTTAAATGTGTTATATTTTTATTTAAATGGTGGGAGTTTTTGAGTTTTAGACTATGTTTACCTTGAAATGAATCCACTATGGTGTATCTTATAGGCTAGAACCATGTTGTAACTCATGCTAAATGAAGTGTACCCTTCGTTTAACCTTAAAGGCAATAGTCTTAGCAGTGCTATTTACACCATGGTTTTATATTATACGCTATACCATAGTGGAATAAATATAGGTAAGCTTGCTACATTTCAAGGTAAACAAAGAGTAAACTAGAATCAACATAGCTAGGTGGGATATAGGATCTGTAATCTGTACCTAGGGGAACAGGTTGGAAATACCAATATATTAAAATCAGATGAGTTTGATATTTATAGCTCTATATACTTTAACGAAATAGAGGGGTTTGATATTCCTTACACTAGAATCATCAGAGTTATGTGTATTATATTATATTTAATTCTGTCTTCGGATGTCAAGGGTGGCTCTTATTCAGGAGGTAGAGGTAGATTATTAAATATTATTGTTATTAGAATCAGCAGAGCCAGGTGTATTATGTCATGGTAGGCTTTGACTATAGAGGTATGAATTATTTGTTAAATGCTATACAATACATTCAGTAGAACCAGGTTTACTCCGAGGCCGTGTCCGAATAGTCCGTCCAAGGGCCATTGGAAGTCAAGTGTACTTGACATCGACTTGAAGGTTGGAACTCATTTTTTTAATCTAAATTCTCTTTCAACTGTGCTGATGCACCACTTTCAACGCACTTTACTAAAGGGCATAAATGATCTGCCCTTTATTACTCAATTAATTTAAGATGTTCTTTGTTTAATGAAAGCATAATATATTGTGTGTAAATAGAATAAAATATACACAAACATTTAAATAAAACTTATATGTTGTGTTATTTGATCACATAGATATGTTAATTGATTAAGTTTAATGTTGTAGCGTGAACCATATAATAGTTCAATATTACCACTATAAAATAGGCTATACTTGTGCTACCATGGACAAAACACTAACAAAATTCAATTTCGTTTCCAAGTAAACGCGTGTTTAAGAATCAGTCTCCAGGAAGCTCTAGCTGTAGGCCTACAATGTTGTTTAAAAAGTGTTATTATCCCTATGCTCTTTATTGCGCAAGAAACGTGTTTGATTAAAGCGTGTATGTAAGTGCACAAGTGTGTAGGTCACAGACCATTCCGAGAGGCCAGGTTTACCTAACACATAATGTCTTAAAACTCGTTCCGTTTTGTCTCAACGCTGCATGAAGATAACCTCCAATGTTTTTATTCTTTCGATTGAACGCACAAATACCCTAAATCTTCTGGTTTCCCCCGGGTATGTGACGTCAATTAATATTCTTGGAACTAGATTTTTCGTGAGCAGTGACTAGAAAAACTGGTAATATGCTGTTCGTGAAAGCATCGGGACCCAATCTAAGTATTATTCTCGTAGTAATGTGGCAGTGGATAACCTTGCGAGATTTCATTTAGTGGTAAATAGTTGTTTGTGACCAGTTTTTTTTTTTTTTTTAACTTTGTTCAACAGTTAAGTTAGAATAACCCATTGATAGCCGGGCTTAAATTTAATATGAAAAGTTTTTCTTGCTTTCTTCTAAAGATTTATTTAAGTTTTTACATTCAATCAAATCTATCAAATATAATAAATAAGTAAACCTAAGCTAACTTGACACTGTAATATTTATTATGTTTAACATTTTAGAGTCCTTCCAGCTCAAGAAAAGGTTAGAACTTTTGGAGCGTTTATTGGGAGTCTTTAGACTTGTAAAATATTTAATATATACTTTAAACTTAGGAAACATTTAATATGTTGTTAGTCCTTTTTATATTTCTAATAGAATGAAATATTAGAGACGGAAATATTGAGATGTTTAACTTGACACTGTAATATTTATTATGTTTAACATTTTAGAGTCCTACCGGCTCAAGAAAAGGTTAGAACGTTTGGAACATTTATTTTTGGGAGTCCTTAGACTTGTGAAATATTTAATATGGTCAAAATTTGATATCTTTTAGACTTAGATAATATTTTGATAGGTATGATTATTGGAGTCCCTTTTGACTAGTATAAGAATGATTGGGTTCAAATCACTGAGTTCTTTGTACTTGGGCAATACTTTTTATTTTCACTTTGTTAACACTTGAAGCCCTTGTAATCTTACGTATTGCTGATTCTTTTAATGGTCAAAACTCTTTTGGCTGTAATAATATTTAATAAGTTTAAGGTCCTTATCTTGTTAGACTTGTGCAAGAGAAAGAAAACAATATACCTAATCCTTTAAATTGCTGTAACTTACCATTTGATGTTTTGGATCCTCGTCACATTTGCATAGCTAATAATGTTGAATATAGTTCAAAAAACCTTTGTATAATACCGCTAAAATTTGTTTATATATATATATATTTATATTTGTCTAATTTATAATTCTTGACTTACCTTTGTTTATAATTAAAACTTTAAATTTAGCTAGCTGCTGATATTTATTTTATTTAAACTAAGTATTTACTTCCCAAATTTTGGAACTATCCTTTAGCTATTTTGTTGGTCAGTTCCCCTTTTTTGCCTTGCGCCATAATTGCTGAGTGGGTTGGCAACACCAGGATCGCATATATTATCTGATAATTTATGTTTTTTTGGACGTCCTTTCGGCTCCTCTGCAAATTTCTTGTCCTAATTATTTTATGTATATCTATTGTACGCCTGCCTTAGTCCTTAAGGAGGAAGAGAGGCTACAGGTCAAGAATATTTTTTAATATCCTTGACGGTGTTCTTACGACATTTTCTTATCCATCTTCCTCTTTTTCAATAATCTCTATTAAACTTTCAAAAGCGTAATTTATTATAGCCACTAATGCATTTTGTAATTTTTTTATAGTTTCAAAACCTTTCAAAAACTCTAGTACAGAAATAAATTGTGACCATTTATTTAGTGTCGAGTTTGGTAAAATTTCATTACTATTATGTTCATTTATAACACTTACATAAGGAATAATTCCACCATTCTTGTGTACCTCCACGTGCAAGCCAGTATTAATTCTAATACTATAGCTTATTTTTTAAACATTATAAATATCTAATTTGTATACTAGGCAGCAGCTATCACTAATATAATTACTATAATCTGTATAGTTGGATTTTTTTAACTTGAATTGTAACTGTTCAGAGAAGGACTTCAAATCGGAAATTGCATCCACTTCTTCAAGCCGTTTCTGTTCATCGTCTTATTCTTCTTTCTGTCGTTTTTCGATATTCTGTCTTCTTTCTTTAGGTAATTTGCGTTTTTTTTAACTGGTATGGTCAATTAGATACGTCAGTAAATTAGGAAAAAGTTTAAGAATAGCTTTATCACTTAAAACATGTTTTTTCCTTTTGAACTTGAACAACTTGCCACTTTAATCTTTGTATTTTTCCATTAATATAAAGTCACTATAATGGAAATGCTTAATACACACAAAAGAGCTGTTTGTAGGAATCCAATCTGAAAGTGGAATAACGTGAATCCACTCATTACTGCGTGCGAGATCTGTAGGGAACTGAAATATTTTAATATATCCCTCTTTCGAGATTGAAGTTTTATAATTCGCACTGCAACCAGGCACAACACATGTATTAACCATATTTAGAGCTAATGATACGTGACGTATTATAAACACAAGACACGCAGTAGTCAGTCAACAAACATCGCAAAAACACCTTGCCGGCTGAATTATTTGGCGCACTTGAGCATAGCTATGTGTCAAGTATCTGGCGTTGCCACTTCTCACTGGCCGCGGCCTTCTACTAGAGTAGAGATGGCTATGCCTAGAGTCATTTGGCCTTAAGTGGATTTCAAATATGTATGTATGTATATATATATAAAACATAGCTTTTGGGTCACCAAAAGCTAGTTGATCTAAAGTGATTAGCCTGAAGCCATCTGTTCTAGAAGTCATTTGACCTAAGTTGGTTGGCCTAAAGTCGGTAGACCTATAAGTCAGTTGACCTATAAGTCGATTGACCTAAAAGTCTGTTGATCTAAAAGTCTTTTGACCTAAAATCACAATGCCTAACGTAATTTAAACTAAAAGTAATTTTGACTAAAGTCATAAGGCCTAAAAATTAGAATGGTAATCTTTGGGTATCTTAAGAAAATAAATTCAGTTAGTTTCTTTTATCTGAATAGCACAAGTGACTGGAGATGATAAGATAGTTCTAAAAACATTGATATTACTGAAACTTTGATATTTGTTCCTATTCATTAAAATTAGAATGTAAGGTTAGTACAAATATTTCGTAAAATACCTTCTAGAAACAAAAATAGACAACATCAATGCGATGTTCACTATAACGTAGATGTAAATCTTTTTAAATCTCTTCTAAGATTTGAATAACAATCCAAATTGTCCAGGCAGCGTCCATGGTCAGTGGCTCGTTGAATATGGAAAACACCAGAAAACCACACATTAATCAAGTCAAGATATGTTACAATTAATAAATACAATTTTATAACAACTATAGAAAAATCCAGCAAAGTGGGGCAGCTTGTAGCCTCGTTAGAATTTAATAGGAATGAAGTTACTTACAGGAGAATCATCCAAAATAAGAAGGGATTTAAATAAAATTGAATATAAGCTTATTCAGGGAAAACATAGAAAATACACCAGATCTGGTCTAATATACTCGATTGTTCTGTGGTTTTCTAGTAAAAAAATTAATCCAAGTAAAGATATATTACAATTATCAAATACAATAATAGAACAACTACATAACAATCCAGCAAAGTGGGGCAGTTTGTAGCCTCGTTTGAATTTAGTGGGAATGAAGTCACTTACAGGAAAATCATCCAAAATAAGAAGTGATTTAAATAAAAGTGAATATAAGTTTATTCAGGGAAAACACAGCAAATACACCAGATATGGTCCAATATACTCGATTATTCTGTGGTTTTCTAATAAAAAAATAATTTAATATAGAAACCATGATAAACAAACACTTTCCCACAGTCAATATTTACAGTGTGTCCGGAAATTAGTAGATACGGACTGTACCACACGATTCTCTGGCCTAAACTAAATAGTAAATATTATGAGGTAAAAATGCGTTATGCCCTTAGCTTTTGAGAAAAATGACGTTAAAGTACAGACAAATATTCTAGTCCACGCTAGGCACAGCATGTTACATCAGCTGTAATATTATCAAACCTTCACAATAGGTGTTCGAAGTTTGATCCACACATAGCAATGCATTTTTCCGCACGTTTGATGCATCGGCGTGCACTTGGCGTTGCATGGTGATGTCAATCGAGGTAATAGCTGCATGTAACCACGCGATGATGTCCTCGGCCGACTGCGACAGGTCATCTGGTAGGTAAACCAGTGATTTTAGGTGACCCCCACGGAAATAAATCTAGTGGTGTGAGGTCTGGTATCCTCGCTGGCCATTCCACAGACCTCCCACGTCCAATCCACTTTCGAGGGTAGGTGTCGTGTAGCAGTTGGCGCACTATTGCTGCATAGCGAGCTGGGGCACTGTCACACTGAAACCACATATACTGGCGCACAGGCAATGGGACGTCCTCAAACAAGTGAGGTTAGATAGTGGCAAAGAAGATACGGTAATCCTGTGAATTCAGGTTTTCCGGTAGCAAATAGGGGCTTCAAGTGTATCCCTAACAATACCGGCCCATACATTGATGTTGATTCACTGTTGATGACACAAAATAAAGTGGTGTTTGGGTTAACAGATGCCCACAGGTGGTTGTTGTGAAAATCCTGATCCGTCTCAAGTTGTTGCAGAAGCCACTTGCAGAACAGTACACGGCGAGGAAGATAACCTGGCAGCAGATGCATCATTGCAGCGTAATAGTATGGGTGCCTCCATCTTTGATACGTTCGTAGCCAACGCAATGTCACGTGTGCTGTGTGTTGGTGCCTGTTGGACAGCCGTTAGTACAGCATCCTCAAGATCCGTTGTCCGCATATTGCGTGGTCATCCTGCATCCACGTGTTGTGCTGTGCCCATTTGACCAGTTTTCCGGCAACGCAACTCCAACCGGTGAAACACATTTATACTTGGGTGCCATCTGTTGGGATAACGATCGGCGTACAATCGTGCCTCAAGTCCAGCCTGGCTGTTTGATGCACCCATGGCCATTACCATGTCCCAATATTCTACGTGCGTGTGTAGGCTTACTCCATGGCCTATCTTACACTGCTGAGATTAACTCTTTACCTAGCCCTATGCCTTACCACCGATTCATAATGTGAGGCACAGCGATGCCCCATAACCTCTTTCTTCTACTGTTTTCAGAACTATAATGTAGTTTTTCTAGGGAACATAGGGCCTAACGTATCTTATCAAAGAGTATTTTCTACTTATTTTGTGGCATAGAATCGTATAATTCATTCCGTATCCGTGAATTTCTAGACACCCTGTATAGTATATCATGTAGAATTTAAGTGTCAATGTTGGTAAGTGGATTGATAAAACACAAGAAAAATGGCAAGTTTAAATAAACGCATAGGCATTAGGAGTGAATACAAATATTTCCAAATAAAGACTCCACCCAAGAGTACCCAGAAACCACCTGAAATAAAGGTTTCTATAATGTGTGACTGTTACAAGGCGACTAATTACTAAACAAACGCAAGGACTTAATAAGTCCTGCCAGAAGTTCCTCCTATCCCCCACCCTCACAAACTAACTAGAAAATATGTGATAGTATCAAATTCTACCACCATTCCAAAGTGACTAGACATTTAACAAAAACAAGAAAGCAAATAGTTGTGCTAAATTGTTTCAAACATCGCCACCTTCCCCAAGCTATTAGATAATTAACTCTTAAACAAACATGGCAAAGTTTAAAATAATAAAACAGGAATTTAGATAGATATGTAATATCCTAAAATTCAAATAGAAATATACTATCGTAAAATACAATAACCAGCCATAAATGCTCCCTCCTCATCGCTTCTCCCAAGCAAAGGTATTTCCTGGTTTTGGCGATGATAAGAAAGTCAATTCTTCCTTAGTTGTACCTCTCTTAGATATGAAAAGGGGAGTGAAGTGTGGGGCAGTGAACATAGTGCTGTCTGGAATGTCCCACGTGATTCTACCATATTCTCGACCTAGTTAAGCTTGTTGCATATAAGATTTGTGTCGTCTCTATCTCTTTGCGTATCCAGGTGGAAGTATGCTACGGATGACGAAGATCCCATCTACCACAAGGCCGGGCTCCACCTCGAGCCGGTGAAGATGCGTCCAGACTAGCGAGCCGAGCCTCGAGCCGAACCACGTCACGAGCCAAACCTCAACATCCCTGTGAGCCACATGTTACTTCACAAAGTTATGTACTTCGGTGGATGACACACGCAATGAACAGGGAAAAATTAAAACCAGTTGCCGTGGCATAATTTGTTTACACCTTACAACAAATAATAAAATAAAATACAGGACAGACGATGGTGGCAAACTCAAATGTACCGTACTTAAGGCGAGCGGAATATAGGGGAAATACATTGCTCCCCTAACTTAAATTTCAAAAAACTAGTGGTCAATACAAAAACTTAACTCGAATGTCAACAAGTGATTAAGCATATAATTATTTTGATAGGTCCTAAAGTGCACAAAAAAAAGTTTACGTTTAAGAGAATCCATAAGTGTGCAGAAAAGACTCGTGATAACATGTATACGTATCTTAACAACCGGTGACTGTTATACCAGTGTGCAATACCTATTTAAGGTATCTAAACAGAGTATATATATAATTAATAAAGTATATGACAATTAATCTTATGGGGTATAAATGAGGAAAGAAGCATTTTAGAGGTAATCTACCCACATTGGCATGGAAGGAGGGTGGGAAATCATATAGGAAAAAAACACTCTCAATAGACCAACCCGGGAATGGAACCACGATTTCCCCACCTTGAGCACGCCAGTCTAACACGAGATTGACGCGTCAGAACCCTACGCCAATGAAGCGGACTGGGACATGTTTACCCACAAAATCTACCTAGGGCACAGACAAGGATATAACAGATACGTAGCCTTACGGGAGATTTGTTGCGCTCCTCGAGTCAGGTAGAACTTAAAATATCCAGTGATAATAGCGCTTCCAAGTGAGAATTCTTTAAAACAACTCACTTGCAAAATGTTCTTGGTGAGAAAGTCAAGCTGAGAGCTAAGAGCAGCCGTCTCTCCGAGTACAATAGTCCAGGTAGCGGTAACCCCTTACCCCACCTTACCCCCTTTCATTGACCAAAACTTTTTAAACAATTGTACGGTTGGACCCAAATATACAATGCCAGAGCTTCTACAGTTTACACGTGACACGAGTCTTGGAAATGCACTTGTAACTGAATTATTAAATTTTTGTGACCATCTTCCTCCTTCAACGCAAATACGGGCACATTTCCCAAACATTTTGCCATCCTCATTTCTTCTCCCCTGGAGTAAATACGTGGATAGCTGTAATGGGAAGTAAGACACGGCGCACAAAATATATCAGTAATTAAAATTAAATACTTATGTTGTAAAGGTTGCAATTATTTTTACATTTTGTTGTCAAATTAATACAAACAAAATATACAAGTTATATGCTACTTTATAAACTAAAAAAAGTTAAAAGCATGGAAAATACAATGAAAAGAGTTTTCTAAGTATATATTTAGCATCGGCAATACCCCCTTATTTTAAACACTGGAATGATTATATTCAACATTATTTTATACTAATACCCGCCTCGGTGGCATAGTTAGCTAACACACTAGTTTATTGTTGAGCTAGACTGCTGAGGACGGGGAGACCGAGGTTCGAATCTCGCTTGGTTGAACTGGGCTCCCTAAATGGTTTTCACTCTTCCTCCATGCAAATGTGGTTTCACGTCCTCTATATCCAACCTTCTCAAATCCTAGCCCATTAGTGTAATTAGTACGTAAGCGTATAACCTGAACGGTTAGTAAGACGCGGTACTAAGTATTAGTATTATTATTTTATATTAATGTGCAATGAGAGTTAACAAATCAGTTTATAGTAAAATCATTCTGAAAATGAAGCTCATCTCCCTAAACGCGCTTTAGGATTACATAACAAAAAGCTCATAATGTTTTGCCCAATTACACTTGTCCAACACCTTCTCGTGTATGTATGGAAAATTAAATATCTCTTAATTTTAATTAAGGGGAATAGAAATAAACATTTAAAAAAATGTACACTGAAATATCTTTCAGTATAAGATTATTTTACTATAATAGAACAATATTTTCTTACAATCAATAATTGCAGATTTTCTTTAAAAAATAAATATTTATATCACAATAAAAGAGTTTATAAAGTGAGTAAAATTGTTGACAATACAAAGTATATAAAAAATGTATATTCTTAACTATACCCAAATGTTGTTTTAATCACAGCTATAGTTATTAAGTGTTTGGTATAAAAATTATCTACTAAAGTAAAGAAAAAAAGATCTGATTATGTAGTTTGGATAGGTTTGAAACTAACTTATGATCACTATTATAAAAAAATTAATACAATAATAATAAATAAATAAGATTTAACATAAATTTGATTAAAATATGTGTCAAACAAGTTTGAACATTGATATATTTCATAATATTCTGGTCACTTTGATTTCGTAATGTACTAGATCGAGCTTTGACGTATTTCGCTATATCATTCTTGCTTTATTGGTGAACATCCAGCTGTCATAATTTTGAAAGTTCCTTCATGTACAATCCTAAGCTAACCATGGCAATCTCAAACCAGTTATGGCGATTAACAAATAAAAAAATCTTAGAAATAAAATATTACCTAGTCTACAATCTGAGTGCTTAAACGAGCGCAATTACAGGGCGGCCGTCGTACTCCATTGACAATGCTAACTTTACCTAAGCACGATCATAGAAACATGTTTGAAAAAAGAGCATCGCATTTCACCAACGAGCATAAATTAAATAATAGACTCTTTTACAGAAACATATGAAGCATCATTATTATCCAAGTTATGTCGTCTAGATTGGTTTATTTTAATTGTTATGTCGCTCCTAGATATGCGATAATAGCTATGTGTTTGTAAATCTAATGTATCCACTTTAAGATAGGATTTAGTTTGTGTGTTGATTTACTTTTAGTACTTTAAACTTTTTTACTCTGCCTTTACAAATTTAGTGTTCCAAATGTCTTACTACAAACCTATTTTTATAAAAAGAGACTTTTAGAAAGTAGAATTTTTTTTGCTGTCAACATCAATAACATTTTCTATTTTGTTATTTTTGTTAGCACCGTACCTTAATATTCGTTCGAGTTATACCTTATGTACTACTAATTACGCTATTGTGTTAGAGACGAGGGAAGGTTTATTAGTATAAAGTGTACCCACATTTGGAACATATCGAGTTTTTATAGCTTAGGAAATTTTAGAGGCCAGCAGTAAATTTTCGAATTCAACCTTTCTAACTTTTATGGTTATGTGGGATGGTCCTTTTATCAAATTGGCAAATTTAAATTTTCTTCCCTGCATAAATTATATTTTCTTTGGAAAATGTCAATTTACTCTCATTTCCAAACCCATCTGTCTCCCTTACCCTCCTTAGCTTCCACAATTCCAATTTGAAATTTTAAGACTTATTTGGTTATCTTATATGATATTTTACGTGGCTGCCAAATGTTAACCTAACCACATCGTAAATAATGTTCTATTTTGGTTGTATACATTTTAAGCGCTACCGTTTCCTGGGATTCAATTTTGAAATTCCATTCGTTCAAGTGTGTAGGAAGCACGAGAAAATGCCAATGTTTTGGAGTTTTTTAATCAAAATATTTTGGCCAAAATTAATAAATATAGCTCCAATAGAAATATATAGATTAATTTCCTTCCCTAGGTGATATCAACAGTTGTTGAATATCTGTCATGAACATAGCAGCATTAGATGAGAAACTTTTTAAATGAATTAACGTGAACAATGTATCCCTGTCTAGCGAATCAAACCTGTTTTATTATTAAAATGAATGAAAACATTTCAAGCTTTTATATCTAGAAAAATTGCATTTATATAGCTTTGTAAACATTTTGAGGAGGCCATCTCTCCCTATTTTCCAAGCCTTCATTTTTAAATTTAATAATTCAGGCCTTGATACCGTTTTAGGTGGTCTCTAAACCCACCTGACTTATGTAAATCATCTAACACTTTGAGAAGTAGTTTAGTCTTATAGTTGTAAAAATTTGAGACCTCCTATATCACCAACCTCCTTAAAAATAACTAATATTTAAAATGTGTTTGTGGTTATTTGAAGTTATCCCTCTACATTCCTGACAAATTTAAAATTTCTACCTCCTACATGTACACCCTATCCTCTCCCCCACCACATCCTTTGCTATTTCCTGTAGTCTCATTTTGAAATTTAAAATGTTCAGCCTTTAAAGTTAATTTGGGTGGTCCCTATCTCTGCTTGACGAATTTCAGTTTTATACCACACATACAAGTAGTTTATCCACTGGTTTTGAAAATGTTTGCCTCCCCCTCCCTATTTCTATAACTCCCACTTCAAAATCTCAAATTTAAGACTTATTTGGTTATCTGAAGTCGTACCTCTACCAGCATGCAAAATTTAGACTTTCTACCATACTTAATTATTTTTGTAAACTCCCTTTTTTTTCCTGGACTCCCATCATAAACTTTAAAAATTTTGGACTTTTATAGTTATTTGGAGTGGTATTTTTGCCTAGATGCAGAATTTTAGTTTTATAACACACTTAGAAGTGGTTATTTCTAGTAGTTTTGTAAGTTTTTTAACTACTCAACCCACTTTTCCAATCCACTTTGAGAATTTTTAAATTTGGATATCTGAAGTTTCATTTCTACCTGTATTTCAAATTTTAATTTTTAACCTCATCTCAAAAGTTATTTCTAGCTATAACTTCCCCCTCCCCCATTTCTCATAGTTTAAATTTAAAATTTTTACATTTTTTGTTTATTTAGAATAATCTAACGAATCTAAGCTCTCTACTACACAGAGAGGTAGTTGAATGTATTAATTTTTTTAAATGACGAGCCCGCCCCCTTTCACTAACATTTCTTCAACTCCCACTTATAAATTTCAAATGTTAAGATTTATTTGGTTATTTTGAAAGGTCATTCTACCAACTTGCCAAATTTAAATATTCTATCACCGCTAAAAGTTGTTTTTTATTTTTATAAACCCTTACACCCTCCCTATTTCCCGGGGTTCCATTTGAAATTTTAAATGTACAGACTTATAGTAATTTGACATATCCCTTAACTTTACTTATACATTTAAATTTTCTACCACACTGGGAACTAGTTGTTTCTATTAGTTTTGAAATATTTAAGCTCATTTTTCTAACTATCATTTAGAAATTTTCATTTTTAAGGATTATTTGGTTATTTGGAGTAGTCCTCCTAAACGACTGTCAAATTTAAATTTGCTAGCACACATAAAAGGTTTTTATTCTGTTTATATCCCCTTCCCTATGTCCCACGGTCCCACTTATTAAACAAAAATGTTCATACTTTTATAATTATTTGGAGTATTCCATGGGTTGTGTGAAAAATTTCAATCTTCTATCACCTTGGAAAGTAGGGCCTACTTATTTATATTAGTTTTGGTAGTCTTGAACACACTTTTTTACCAACGCACCTCTGGGACCCAGCGTGTGGATGTCGTATATAAATTAATTTCGTATTAGTACTCTGTGACCCGATAAACCCCCATATATCAAATTTCATCTTGATTGGAGAACATATAATTTAGTGCCTCTTTACCCCCCTTTACCCCCTTTGCACCCCTTTGGGTTATTAAATTTGAAAAAAAAAACTAAAAATTTCTCACTCAATTCTATAAAGAAACATTCATTTTAAATTTCAAGGCTCTATGTAGACTAGTTCAAAAAAATGAACGGTTTGTGAATTTTGAAAACTTTTGAACCCCCTTTTTCATCTCGTACAGGTTGATGAATTTCACAAAATTCGGTCCTAGCTCTGGTCTTGAGCCAAAAAGGAACTTTTACTAAAAATTTCAAATGTCCATGTTTGAAACCATTAAGATCTTCTAACAAAACTACAAACCCCCATACCCCCACATCATTTATTGTCTCTACAGGCAAAATTGGCCTTGTAGTTTGAAATTTTAAGCAATAATGTCTTATACCCGTATATCCACACTCGTGTTAATATTATTAAATCAATACTTAGTTTAATATAAGAGAGAAAACCTAACAAATCCTCATTTCTGTGCTTTATACCTCTAATATTTAGATATATTATTTTTAAATTGCGGTTGGAATGGAATATTTGGTCGAAATTAGCTGTAGATAAATGTTTTCAATAGATGATTCTTCTATGATATCAGTTTTGGTATCCACTAAGTGAGAAATAATGTTTTAATAAAGAAGAAACTACAAACAAGTTTGTAAGTTGTATAATATTAACTTGTGTCCATATTATTAAGGCTAATAACTAGACCTACCTCAATAAATAAATGATATGGTGCACCACATAGACTTTCTCTCTCCTTTGTCTAAAAATGGAAACATTTACTTAAAACTCGTAAGATTTGTGAAACCAGATTATATATATTTTTTGCAGAAACATGATGGAAAAAAAGAGCATCATATTCCACAAAGAGGCATGAAAGAAACCTATTGTTCATTATTCATATTTTACAGAGTTTACATATTTTCATCAAAAAGCATAATAATAAACTCGCTTTCCGAGACCTCAATTAATTTTTTTTTACCAATATCTCGGAAGATAAGAATTTTTGGGGGGTAGGGATGATCAGTAATTTATTTCGTTTTCATGGGGGTGGGTAGAATTTAAATTAACTAAGGATTTTATGAATTTTTATGGTGAGACAAAATCTAAAAAAACACTTCTACAGACGCGCGGTCAAAAAGTTTGCACCTAGCGATGACAGATGGCGCTGAAGCGTAGCCTATAGACGTATACAGCTATACATAACTATAAAATGTCATTTATTTATGATGTGCTATACCTAATTTCACTGCGATAAGTATTCTATAATTTCACATCACCAATCCTTTTGTATAAAATAATATAATTTACCAAATCTTAAGAAAATTACGTAAGATCGGTAAGGGGAGAGGGGGGAACGAAAAATCTTACGATCCCTTAAGTAGGGAGGTTTTGGGGGAAGCGGGTTGAAATAATGAAAAAATATCCTTACCTAATTTATGGACAGCCCCCTATTGGTTTTATAAAAATATATTTCAAGTAAATGGTTTTTTAATTTTAATTTTGTTACAACCTTACAATAATGAGTTATTTCGTGTATCAAATACTTGCAAAGATATAATTAAAATTGGCAATATCTGCTTATGTTAATTACCCTTAAAATTATGTTCATGGGATGACTAGAACGGACATTTAGTTTATAATGATAAACAATGCCAAGATACGAAATTTAATAAAAATCGTTTTAGCGGATTTCGAGATAGATTGTTTTTTCTCTTTTTTACCTGTAGTAAATTACCCTCAATCGTAGGGTAGGATATCTAACTCCAAAAACTCCTCTGGGGAACCTTATAAAAACCATATGTACCAAGTTTTAGCCTGATCAGTAAAATGGTGTCGGCTCTAGGCCTAAATATAGACACACAGGCAGAAGACATCGCCAAAAAAAAAACCTTTTCGGTTTCGGGGGGTTGACAGTTGTCAAAATTTGGACTTTTTTTTTTTACGAGCAAAGTACTTTTCTCTTCAAGGTGTTGAGAGAAAGTAAAAATTGTCTATTTACCTATAGATGAGCACAAATCATAGTCTTATACGCTTCAACGGTGCAAGCACATTTCTATACATTCTTAAAACTAATTTCAACTAAGGGCTCAATGACACTATGGAGTAAAATAATCACAATTTAAGAAGCAAAAAGTAGTAAAGATTACATTGGCCACTTATGTAAGTTTTTGAGTTTATACAGTCATAATGTCCCATTATTTAATTATTGTATTTATTTTTACCTATCAACTATAGTTAGACAGTCTTATGAAAAGTGTTTTGTTAGATACCGATACATATTTGAGCTTTTACACATTTTAACAACTTAATTGTTTTATTGAAACATACCTCTTATAAAAACCTACTATTTAAAAGCCAAAGTTGTTAACCTAAATCTTAAGCCAAACAGCTGTTTTTTGTTGTAAAAAAACCACAATTATTCAACATTAAAACTACGTATACATTATTACATTATATCAACGTTTCAAAATGGAACATGCTACAAATATTACTTTTGAGACAATAGTCTAGATTCATAGAAATATGTCAAAACACAGTTAATTTACTACATTTAATTGGGATCAAAATCAGCTTAAAGTCACAAGTACTCAACTCTCCAAAGTCCACTCAACGAGATGAGATTATTGGTGTAATACGTTTCATATTGTCTGCGTCGGTTTCCCTAAACATTAAATATTCTCGTTTGCAGTCCACAGCAAGTGTTTGTGGATTCTAACTTTAAGGAGGTAGCTTTGTGCAAAATAGTTTGTGCTTTTTGCATTGTTTAAGCCAAAGAGGGTATATTATCCTTATTTTCTTCAATGCCTTTCCTGACATTATATGTACAATACCTTCTTTGTGTTGCACATAAGGAAATTGCTCAATAAATGTTTCTAGAATATGCGTGTGAACATATCTGTAGGGGATTTGAGATTCCCTAAGTCACCTTGCCCTTTATTGAGATATGCTCTATGAAAAATTAAATAATCATGTCAAGACTTCATTTTGGTATCACACTTTGTTAATGTATTCATGCAGTTTACTGTGAAATTCGTTCTATCTTGTATGCAAGATAGCCAACAACATATTTAAAAGATCGAACAGTAAAACCAATAAGTATCTAATCTTAATTTGTGATGATAAAATAACGTTAAAATTGTATGTGTATTTTCATACTCATTAGTTACTATTTAAAATACCATTCATTTAATAACAAAATATGTTAAATAGTAAATAGGAATGAGATACCTATTTATTTTATATCCCACGTATCAAAATAATATTTATGTAGCCTACAATCGTATCACACTGAAAGGCGACCTCAATACTTTAATGGACTAGATTAGCCTAAGGCCGTATTTTATAAACCACAATGCTACAACATAGTCTATAGTAATAAAAGGAAGTGTTTGTGTGTGTCTGTTTGTGTGCGATGCCCAGCCCAATCTACGGCATGCAGAGATCTGAAATTTTTAACTTAGGTGGACGGAAGGGGGTCCGAATGCACCTCGAAGCAGGATTTTTAAATTTTCAATTATCTTTTTAATTAGACTATTTTAAACACATTTTTGAAGAAAATATTTTCTATCTGCTTTATAATTACGTTTCAGAGGTGCGGGCACCAGGGGGAGGGGGAGGGGTGCCCGCGAGACAAGCTGACCAGCCCGTATGTCTGCAATATCTTTATATTACTATCCGGCCTGCGTCCATGTACTCATACAAACTACAATAGTTTAACTTTAGTGTTTACTTCGTAATTTTAAATAACAGAAACCCTCAGAATTATTAAAACTATCCTTTATTTTTGTTTTAACTTTAATAACTTGAGTGTGTGAATTTTAATTTACACCGGGAAAATACAAGTTTTTAAATTATTCCAAGTATACATTAATTATTTTAAATATATAGCATCAAATATCTATTATAGACCTGAATTAGTGGTCACGCGGTATGGTATTTAGCCTTCCTTGATCAAATACTCATGTTTTGATAGGGTAACAATTTGTGGGATTGTTTTATACGGTTCTATATAAGATATTATACATTTAAAAAACACTTTATAGTTAAAATTTAAACTATTTAACTGGTCAGAACTTTCACCCTCATTTTGGTGAAAACAATATTAAAAAATATCTAACCACTTCTTAAATAAATTGGTATTTCTAGAAGTCTGCAATTCTCCTCAGTGCTCTTTAAACAAATATTAGCCATTGACAGCCAGTCCCTTGGTTAAAAAAAAGGTTCATTGTATTTAAAGTTTTCTTTGTCCGTAAACTTATTTGTGTGGCAGGATTATGTTACTTAGCGACAAGGGAAGGGGTGGAGGGACGGGGGAGGGACGGGGGAGGGTGCTACCTGAAGCTTGCTCGGTGACCGCCAGCCGACAGGTTAACTCGAAGAGCTCATATTTTGTATCTTCCTTCTAGTAAATTCGAGTTTAAAGTGAGTCGTTTAAAAAATGCTCACTTGATTGCGCTGTAGTCACTGGTGATCGCACCTAGCGATCCCAACGTTGAGGGAGTAAAGCCTCGAAAAGGAGTGCAACACGTTTAACCTAGCGGCTGGGGATCTGTTCTTTCCTTCTCCGTGCCCTCGGCCTATTATAAAACGAGTTTGCAGTTACTATTGAATGTCAATTAAAAAAAAAATTCAAACAAAATTTCAAGGTGTAGTAAAATTTACATCACGCAATTGCTCATCTACGGAAGGTTAGTTAGAAATAAACAATAATTTAAAGTTGCAAGTGGTTTGGCTCAAGGATCGGCTTGCAATGCCATCCAGTGAGTTTTGAGTCAAGCCGAGCCTCGTAACATCCTTTGATGTTGGTCGAAATACCGACATTCACTGGGTTGCTGCAAGCATTCCGACGAACCCATTAATTATCCAACGTTAACGAGGGTCAGCTCGAAGCTCAGCTCGAGGTTCAAGGTTCAGCTCGCTAGTATGAACGCTGCTAGAGTAGAGTCCAGCCACGTGCTAGTCCCCGCCATCTTTGAAAATGTTGAGTCTGTAGAGCGGTTTATTCGGGAAGTGCGGGGCCACCTCATGTCAGTTGAACTATTTTTGAAGTTCAGCTGATCTAAACAGAGGATAGTTACAACGAAAATGGTGAGCTAAAACTTAGTTTGTAATTGGTGAAGGTATTTATTAAGAGTAAAATTAGATAATTTGTGAAGAGTTTGATAGCAAAAATTCAAACTTTGAATTATTGTATCATTTTAAGCTCACTTAATTAGTTTACGCTAGAGCTGGTCAATCATCTTGATGATAGCACAAGCACATTCGTTGTTCTAAAGGTATTCTTGCGGTAATTCTGTTTACAGAAAGTTTTTGCATTTTTGTCCAGTTAACGTTTATTCAATAAATTAGGGCCTGATTAGTTTATCACCAATAACTCCACACAAAACATTGACGCTTCATGTCTGTAGATGTTCGACTTCTCGTATCAATCTTGGAATTTTTACATTCCAGCAATGAATATCGTACTGATTTGTTATTAAAAGTTGAATCTTCAGGAAATAAGACGGAATTAAATAAAAGTTATTTCTTCTGTTTTATTTTCCACTGCGCTCAACGACAAAATTCCACTCGATTTTGAAAATCAACTTCATATAGCTCTTAATGTTGTTAAATAGGTCAGGGAAGAATTTATGAAGTGTAATTATACTCTTCAAAACACTACTTTGAGATATTCCAGAATTACGATACATATTACTGCATCTAATACAGCGACTCCATTATTTTCACCAAAGAGAATCTTTTTATGTTTGAACACTCCAATATTTTGAAAATTCTAAATATCTCGATAAAATTAAACTACGTGAATGAACTTTTCTCCAGGGTATAGCATAGCGTATAAAATAAGTGCTTCATTAACGTTTCTTTACAATTCTCCATAAATGAATATGATATACTTTATCTGCAATGGTTAGTCTTTCCATTTTTTTATTTCACTACATTTAAAGTACATTTGCTTATATAATAGAAAATTACTAGATAAGTAAAACAACTTCACACTAAATATTAAAGTGAACTAAATTTATATGATGGAAGTAAGTTGGAAAGTTGTAGTAAACGTATTGTGTTAGTAGCAGTGTAAGTATTTACACAACCACGAACTCTATTAGTAAATATTTACACTTGTACGTTAATGACATTCTAGCATTTAGATATTAGCATTCATTACTATTTTTAGGAATGTAAATTTAAATGCATCATCCTATATGTATATATTTAGCAATAAAAAGCAAATTTAGATGCTTTTACAATCGTGAACAAACACAAATGGTAGTTAAATGTATACGTTATTAATAAAGTATTTATATTGAAAATTATTACTTTATTTTTCTCTCTACCATTTATGATTAATTTTAATCACCACTTAAAACTATAAAATTTAAGAATAAGATAAGATTTGAAAAATGTATTGATTTATTTTATTTTAAAAGATGAGAAAATTATTAGGATAAGGAATGAAATTTACAAGCTAAAAAAATTATATATAAAAATTAAGATGCTAAAAGATTTAAATTAACATGTAGAACTTAAAAAAATAATCATAACTACAAAGCTGGAAAATTTTATATTTTGAAAGCTTAAGTTTAAAATATTGTTTTATGCCAAGTACCATGATATTAAATTTTAAAGTATTAGTTTTGATATCAGTCAATATGAAGAAATAAGAAACGACCAAAAAAATATATAAATTATAATTATAGATGTTATTTTATTGATTCACACACAAAATATATGAATTAATAAAAATTAGTCTTAAGAAATTTTGAAGTTTTTTATTTAGAACCGAGTCTTACTACCCGTTATGGTTATAGTACGCTTAAGTACTAACTACGATAATGTGCTAGGAATTTGGAAGGTTGAATATAGAGGAAGTGAACCCGAATTTGCATAAAGGGAGAGTGGAAAACCATTTAGAAAAAACCCACAGTTGACCCAAGAGAGATTCAAACTTCGAACTCCCCGTCCTCGGCAGTTTAGCTCAACACGAAACTAGCGCGTTAGCTAACTACGCCACTGAGGTGGGTGATTTTGAAGTTAGAATTAATTTAATCCTTTCTATGAAATAAGAAAGAGTTTTTAGAAATAATTTAAAACATAGTGTAAAAATATTAAGTATTTGAAGATTTTGACTGATATTATATTCAATCTAATCCTAAAGAATTTATTAGTAGGTACCCAGCTTAACATCTTAAAATATAACTTGATCGTAAAGAATTTTAAATAAATCATGGTAATCATGCTTATTTTTCAAACGTGTTTCATGTTATTTAAGGCTTCTAATATCTTAATTTTTAAAAAGTATTTACCAAACTTATCAATTTTAGTCCATATCTTTTTATGTTCTCATATTTTACAATCTCCTATATATATATATATATATATATATATGTATATATATATATATATATATATATATATATATATATATATATATATATATATATTATATATATATATTTGAATCTTATCTTATTTTTATAAATCTCCTTACTACCAAGGTTTTTAGAAACTTTTCCAAAATGTTGATGATTAAAACTTATCTACAATATTTTAATTGAGTGAATGATATTGTACAATGATAATAGCGTTTTTTGGTTTCGTACTATTCAATTAATTGAGATACACTCTGCCATTTATTATCATCACAATAAATCATAGTGAGTGTTTACTAAGACAATTTAGGGATACGTTAAGAGAAATAAATCTAGACTATTTGTTTAAAATTATTTGGCCTGAAAATTTAATTTAATCTGAAGTCATTTGGCCTAAAAGTCAGAAATTCTACAAGTCGGTTGGCCTAAAGTCATATAGCCTAAAAACAATTGTCCAAAATCAGTTGGCCTAAGAGTCAGTTGTCCTACACTCAGTTGGCCTAAAGTCGTTAAGTCTAAAGTCGTTAAGTCTAAAGTCATCTGAGCTCAAATGAATTTTAAATATTAGAAAAAGTGATCTTGTTAGGTCCACTCAGTTGGCCTTAAAGTCAGTTGCCTAAAGTATTTTAGCCTAAAAGTCAGTTTGCCTTAAAGTCATTTGGACCAAAGTCAATAGGCCTAAAATCTTTTGTCATAACTCTTAGGCCAAATCCCTTTAGGCCAACCTGTAATAGCATAACGTCAAATTTCATATCTTTGTGATATCATTTCCTGTTCTAATCATTCCCCTTTAATTCATAGCTAATCTTTTAATTTAGAAAATCAATTTTGTATTTTATATAAATTGAGAATTACCTCGTAGATGTATGTATAATTTATAGAAAAGTACATTATCCATTTAGTAAATGATGAACTGTACTAAAATTGATATATAAAGCATATAATATGACCACACATAATAATCATAAGCATCAAAGTAGAATATTAAAAAAATTCAAACAATATGTTTTAGCTTAAGATCCTTGTCAAGTGTATAAAATGTGTTTTTATGAATAGCAAAGTGACTGGTTATTTAATATAGAAGTGTACAATCAAATCCAAGATGAATTTCCACTATATGATTGTTCATTTCATTACTGTCACAGGAATTTAATTTAATAGTGTATTAAAAAAAAGTAGCAGACCTTGAATGGTGTAGCCAGGAGATATATCTCGTTCCCACACAACAGACAATGACGAGAGACAAGGAGAGAGTACTCCTTTAAAAAAACATACTTTATCATTTGCGATGATTTATCCATATAAAAACAAGTGAAGTTAGTGCCTGGGACTACAATAATTATATTGAACCATCAACACTCGTAATAGGCCTGGACTTGTTTTCACGCCTAGTAAGAAATACTATTTCATGCCCCTCAGGGATGAGAAGAAAATAGTATCCTATTATGTAAATAGTCATTACTTAAAAACATACAAATCATTAACGATATTGTAACGTGTTAAATAACTGCTAACACATTAATGCAACGAAGCCCTATAAAAGGTAAATACTGTAACTACTAGATCTAATAAGTTTTAATAATGCGTGGTACTTGGCAGATATAGACGTCCAGTGTTCAGCAAAAGTTGCCCCAGCGAACGAGACAACTCGAAGTAGAAGATAAACTCGATCCACACTTCTTCCATTTGAGCCAGTCGACGGGTAAATAAGAGAGGCATAAGTCCAGAGAATTCCATCAGGAAGTTGTTAGCGCTAGGTGTAAGCTAGCGTGATTTCTGATGAATCCCCTCCCTTTTCCGTACTTTGACAAATTTTATTAGTCACGCTGGTATAAATGGGCTTGTCCTTGGTTCACGCAAAACTATTCTATTGTAATCACTTGACGGAGGAACTGCAGGAAGAGCTTCATAAATTTCGACAAGGGAGAAGTACTGAGGGCCACGATGTTTGGGGCGTCTGAGTCACCTCTTCGCCGCGGAGCTAGCTACGGTGGAT